>JAPXFY010000014.1:64176935-64189435 GCA_030674185.1 Monoplex corrugatus
CTTCTTTCTTTCTTGTTGTTTGTTTGTTTGTTGTTTGTTTCTTTCTTCTTTCTTTCTTTCGTTGTTGTTTGTTTGTTTCTTTCTTTCTTTCCTTCTTTCTTTCTTTCGTGTTGTTTGTTTGTTTTTCTTTTTCCTTCTTTCCTTCTTTCTTTCTTTCTTTCCTTCTTTCCTTCCTTCTTTCTTTCTTTCCATCCATCTATCTTTTGCTTCTTTTTTTCTTTCTTTCTTTTTTTTCTTCGTCTTCTTTTTCTTCTTTTTTCTTTCATTCTTTGTTTGTTTGTTTGTTTCTTTTTCTTTCTTTTGTTTGTTTCTTTCTTCTTGCTTCTTCTTCGTCTTCTTTTTTTCTTTGTGTGTTTCTTTGTTTGTTTCCTTGTTTCTTTCTTGCTTCTTTATTTCTTTCTTTTTCTTTCTATCTTTCTTTCTTACTTTCTTCTATTTTTTTTTTTCTTTTTTCTTGTTTTCTTTCTTTCTTTCTTTCTTACCCTTCTTTCTTTCTTTCTTCCTTTCGTTATTTTAGCGTTCCGATATTTCTCTGATGTGTGCATATGCATCTTGTTTAGCCCACACTGCGCAGGCGGTATGTTATTGCACAGTCTGCATACTGCGTATTCGGAAGGCGTGCATGTTTGTGTTTTCCTGTGTCTATAGTGCCCCCCGTGGGGATGCGGGGGGCTCTTTCAATATAAACAGCATCCCCACCTTCTGGAAATTCTGTGCTAAAATTTCCTCTTTTCTGTCACTCTTTATTTCTGCCTTGTTCTTTTGCTTTCTGTCATTTCTTCCTATCATTTTCTGCCTTGTGGTCCGATTCACCTGTATGTGTTCGATAAGGTTTTACGTACTTTCTTTTAGGATTGATAATTGCGTACATTTATTAATGCATTTTGGGTCTGGGGAAATAAGATATGCGAAGCAATTTCAAGTAATTTAGTGCCCATTTTTATATAAGTTTTAGTGTCCTTGATTATGTTTAAATTTGTATTCAGGTTTGTTTGTTTTTTAAATCCCCTGTATGATAAATTGGACGGAGTGTCAACGCCAGGGGTATCTCCTTAGATTTTGTGCACGAATGTGTTGATAGGTGTACTCAATTTTTTCTTTTCCCTTTTCACCTGTTGAAGTATCGTTTGTGTTTTGAAACAGGTGATAGCCTTGATATGGCTCTACACAGTCGGCTGGGCTTTAAACAAAAATAACAATAACAACAACAATGTATCTATAAGCCACCCAAACACTGACATGACGTTGTGGATCTTTTAACGTGCATGTTTTGGCATTGTGCGTGCGATACACAAACACATATGGTTTAGGCACTTGACGGATCTGTGTACACGTTGATTTGGGAGATGAAGGAAAAAATTTGACCCTTTATCCACCAGGTGGAGGTGTCTTGGAAGGATCCAATCCAAATGCTTGTATAGAAACGTTTTTGGGGTACAGATCAAAGACATCTTGAAACCAGAACGTATCACCTGTGCAAATATTCGCCCGGCTGTCCTGGCATAAAAATATTATCGATGAGTGTTTCCACAAATATAAAGTTCCTAAGAGACACACACATTGTTATTTTCTTTCTGTCTGTTTGTCGTTCTTTCTTTCTTTCTTCTCTTTCTTTCTTTCTTTCTTTTTTTCTATCTATCTTTCTTTCTTTCCTTTCTTTCATTTATTCTTTCATTCTTTCTTTTTGTCTGTCTGTCTGTCTTTCTTTCTTTCTTTCTTTCTTCCCTCCTTCCTTCTTTTCTTTCTGTCTGTCTTTCTTTCATTTATTCTTTCTTTTAGTCTTTCTTTCTATCTGTCTGTCTGTTTGTTTTTCTTTCTTCCTTTCTTTCTTTCATTTCTTTTCTTTCTTTCTTTCCGTCTGTCTGTCTGTCTTTTTTTCTTTCTTTCTGTCTGTTTTTCTTTCTTTTTGTATCTATCCATATCATTCTTATCTCATTCATTCATCGTTGATTTACATCTTAATATATACATTTTCTGTATATCGCAAAGTGCTTAGAAACTTGTTTTCCGGGGTGTCATACTAAATAAATCTATCACAATTATCATCATTATCATAACCTGAATGCTTCATATAATGTGAACGCTTACCATATGCTAGACAGCATCTCAGGACACTGCCAGCTCATGACGTTTATGTGCAGGTTTAAAGCTTGTGCCAAAATCATTTTGGATCTTCTCCATCCCATGGCTCCAGTGGTGTCAGTACATATGGAATTCGTTCAGAGTGTGGAGACGTCATCTTGAGAAACTGAAATTGAAACTGAATCGGAATACTTTTCCTCGACAGTATCTCAGGGTGTGTTGATAGTTTGAGATTTATTTTGTGTCCCATTTTGGGGTCCCATTTTCTACGTCACTTTAATGGCCACAGAAGCTGGGACTTTTTTTTTTTTTTACAATACAACGATGATGATGATAATCATGATGCTGTGGAGTTTTATCCAAGACTGAGACTGCATGACAGGGCTGTACTCTAAGCTGTCATAATATATCCTGGCATCAACCAGGCCCGAGAGATACAGACACCTGCCGTGTTGGTTGGTTAGAAGATTTAAGCAACACCTTTCAATGACGCATCCGTGAAGTGGATGAGACTCGACTGTGTGGTCCCAGGCTTCCCAATGAGCCCTAAACTCTGGGCCATGGGTATTAGCCGGTTACGGCCGAAAAATCCCACAACGACTTTCTACCGAAAAATCCCACGACAACGTTTGAAAGATCTGATGGGGGATTCAAACCCACAGCCTTCCCAGTCGGTAGTCCGTAACCACTACACCACGAGGACTAACTGATAGTTTGAGAATATACTTGTCGATGGATGGTTCGACAAATGACAAATTTCTCACTTACGTTTCAAAATTGAATGCTTCTATCGGATGGTGTCTCGATGCGTATCGGTCATTAAGACTAGGGGAGAATGGTTTATCAGAGACAAACACATCTCGGTACGTCTAACGCATCTAGACACACACGTCAACAGTTAGACAAATGATGGGGGTCATCCTTCGTCTGATGGCTTCGTTATCGCCCCACTGCTGTACCAACTGGACCCATTTAGCAGAGCACCGGAACGACTTCAGATGGATGAGGGGGGTGTTGGTGGAGAGAGCCCAGGTCAAGTCTTTGACGTTCACCACGGTCCGTTTACAGAGATGACTAATGAGTATCCTTAAGGGGTCAGTGTAGTCCCTTGGGTTTCTGTCTGTGGCATCATTATCAACTGATGAAAGAGAGATGATGGATCACATAGCTCTGCCAAAGCTGCGGTCTTGTTAACCCTTTGATTACCACACCCTGTACACCAAATGCCAAAAAAAATTAACCCTTTGACTCCCGCACCCTATCCACCAGAAAGAAAGAAAGAAAGAAAGAAAGTGGATAAAGAGTGGAGATTTTCCCTATTTCTCTGTAAGTGCCTAAACTCTCTTAGTGTGTAAATGCACGCGGTCAACTACGCACGTTATAGATCATGTAAGCCATATCAGTGTCCAAAGGCCTATGGGAACGTGAAAACACCCAGCATGCACGCCCACCGAGGGTGGAATATGCAGGCTATGCAGCGAAATACCGCCTGCACATTCTGTGCAAAACAACAACATGCACGCATCCGAGAAAAATACAACTGTTATTTTGTCCGCTTGTGCTAATTGTAAAACAGTGATTTTCCCAATTAGGCCAAAGCAAAGAGAATACCCTCTTTGGCCAAAGTAAGTGTCAGCTTTTTGCCCCTTTATTGAATAAGCATGCCTGTCCTTGAAAGAATAAAGTCTCTCTCTCTCTCTGTCTGTCTGTCTGTCTGTCTGTCTGATCTGTCTGTCTGTCTGTCTCTGTTTGTCTCTCTGTCTCTCTCTCTCTTCTCTCTCTCTCTCTGTGTCTGATCTGTCTGTCTGTCTGTCTGTCTCTCTGTCTGTCTGTCTCTCTGGCTCTGTCTCTCTATCTGTCTCTCTCTCTCTCTTTGTCTCTATCTCTGTCTGTCTGTCTCTCTCTCTCTGTGTCTCTATCTCTATCTCTGTCTGTCTGTCTGTCTATCTCTCTCTCTCTGTCTCTCTGTCTCTATCTCTGTCTGTCTGTCTATCTGTCTCTATCTATCTATCTGTCTCTCTGTCTGTCTGTCTCTCTCTGTCTCTATCTCTGTCTCTATCTCTGTCTCTCTGTCTCTGTCTGTCTGTTTGTCTCTGTCTCTCTCTGTGTCTCTGTCTCTCTCTCTCTCTGTGTTTAGTATTTGATTTTGTCGTGATTTGAATTGAAAAGTCCAGGTGTGTGCCTCAGCAACTTTTCTACATCAGCAACAACAGCAACAACAGCTGCTTCTGTCAGAGAGATGGTTTGTTATCGTTGCAGAGTTCTGTGGCCATCTGCTGTGAGTGCACGTAAAAGGTGAACAGCCAGCCATTTGATTAGCCAGCAAAAAGTGTGATACGTGCATTTTCATATTTTGTGTCTTTATCGTTTCGTTCTTCTTCTTTTTTTTTTTTTTTCTTTTTTTTTTTTTTTCATTTTTGAGGATAATTGCATTTAGACAGTTTCCTTTCTGCTCTCCTTTTTTGTCCTTATTTATTTGATTATTTATTTATTTATTCATTTGTTTGTTTATCTATTTATATATTTGTTTGTTTGTTTGTTTATTTGTTTTTTTATCTATTTATTTATTCATTTACTTATTTATTTATTTGTTTGTTTGTTTATTATTTTTACATTTCGTGTGTCTATTGTTTTGTTTTCATTTTTACCCTTAGAATATTCGCACTTAAGCATTTTCCCGTGTGCTCACTTTTTGGATCCTTATCTTAATTTATACATTTATTCATTTGTTCATTTATTGACTTATTTGTTTATTCATTTATTTATGGATTTATTGATTGATTGATTGATTGATTGATTATTTATTTATTTGTTTATTTATTTATTGGTTTATCAATTTATTTATCATTTTCATTTTTCATGTGTATATTGTAGTGTTTTGCTTTTTTTTTTTCTTAGGGTAATCGCATTACGCAGTTTTCTTTGTGCTCATCTTTTTCTCCTTATTTTCATATATTTATTTTTTATTTATTTATTTATTTATTTATTATTTATTTATATTTCCATATTTCGTGTGTCTATAGTTTTTGTTTGTTTGTTTGTTTGTTTTTATTAGGATAATCGCACTTGCACAGTTTCCTTTGTGCTCTCTTTTTTGTCATTTTATTTATTTATTTATTTATTTATTTATTTATTTATTTATTTATTTATTTATTTATTTACTTATTGGTCCCATTTTTTTTACGCCAACTCGATGGCCACAAACGGGGAACAGCTGTTACAATTCTATACTATTCATTCATTCATTCATTCACTCATTCATTCATTCATTCATTCATTCATTCATCATTCATTCATTCATTCATTCATTCATAGTCATTTCTTTTTGCCACAATGGATTTACCATGTTAAATTCTGGCCACTCACTCCTGTTGAGAGGGCGTCGCCGCAGTGCAGCGCCACCCAGTGTTTCTTTTTTTTTAACCAAGACTTCACAAAGTCAACAAGGTTAATTAATCGTCAAGGGGAGGGACCTGGGAAATGAATCCATTTCTCCAATATTTTTTTTTTACCAGGGCAGCCGGGCGAATGCCCTGCTGTTCGCGGTTTTCAACTGCTGTGGGATCTTTAATGTGGGGAAGATAATCATGATGCTATGGCATTCCGTCTCGGACGGAGACTTCGTGACAGGGCTGTATTCTCAGCTTACTATTATATATCAACCAAACCTGAGAGATACAGACACCTGCGGTGTTGATCAGGAGATTCGAAGGACATCCTAAATGACGCGTCCGTGAAGTGGATGAGACTCGACTGTGTGGTCCCACTCTTCTCAATGAGTCCACAGCGCCCCTAACTTTGGGTAGGAGCTGGTTGGGGCCGAAAAATCCCACAGCGATTTTGTGAGGACTGATGGGGATTGGAACTCATAAACTTTCAGTTGTTGTCCGTCGCGCTAGCCACTATAACATGGCCACTTTATTTATTTATTTATTTATTTGTCTATATATATTTATTTGTCTATTTATTTGTTTATTTATTTGTGTTTATTTGTTTGTTTATTTATTTATTTGTTTGTTTATTCATTCAGTTGTTTGTTTTATTTGTTAGTTTTTCACCGTTAGATCGATCTAATGTTTGCAGGAACAAGAACACATTGTGCTCTCTTGTTTTGTGAAGGAATACTCACCTCTCCTGTATTTCAGTTATTTCACATTTGGACCAAATACATGTATGATCAACAAGCATCACCAGTATTGTTACTTGCAAAGTCGATACGAGGGAGAAGAGTGGCAGAATGGTTCAGACGTTGGTCTGCCAATTATTTAACTCGAGGTTCCATCGTTAACTCCTCGTAGAAGCCTCAACTTTTCTCCTCAGTCTGACCCGAAAATCAAACTGAACGTCTAGTCTTTCGGAAGGGGACGAAAAACGAGTCGGACCCGTGTGCCTTCTGGCTGCGCACGCTAAGGATCCTACGGCAGTTGAAAATCGTGAAGAGCAGGGCATTGCCAGACTGCCTTAGTATAAAACATTGTAGAGATAGATTAATTTCCCAGGTCCCACCCTTTGAAGACCAATTAGATTTAGCCTTCTTGTCTTTCTCAAGTCTTGGTAAAAAAAAAAGTGAATATAAATATGAATTTGAAGCGAGAGAGAAGGGGATGGGCGCCGCCCTCTTGGTGCTGGCCCGGGGAAAAGTTGAGGTCTCTGCCACCTCACTCCCTACGACACCAGGTTTATGGAACTATCTAGTCAGGACCTCAGGACCTGGCCAGCTCATGGGTTTATGTGCAGGCTTAAGGCTTGTGCCGTGAATCATTCTGGATCTTCTCCATCTCATGGCACCTGTGACGTTAGTGCATATGGAATTCATTCCGAGCGCGGAGACGTCATCTTGAGAAACTGAAATTGAAACTGAAACTGATACGAGGTCGGCAGCGAGGCATAATGAGGCGATTATAGCACACAGAATACGACAGAGCAAGATGCCTGTCTCCTCCTCCAGAACCAGTTGCCTGTCTTCCCCTCCCCACTGTATCTATGTCTGTGGGCGCGTCACCATGATTTAAAACACCGCCCGCCTGATAAGACGAAGAGCAGACAACTCTGGTTATGATAAGACAAAAAGAGCAGGGGTTATTGCCCGTGGACAAGCCGGCCGCCATGTGTGTTCAAACTTTTTGGAATGGCAGCAGGTTAGACAAAAGTCAAGCAAACCCCATGGCAACATAACGAACGACTTGGGCTGTTAGGATTCCTTACGAGCTTCCACGATGTCAGATGGCAGTTCTGTTCTGCTCACAGAGTTTTGGCTCTGTAAGTTATCTTCATGTGTTCGCTTTTGTTGTTGTTGTTGTTGTTGTTGTTGTTGATGTTGTTCTTGTTGTTTTTGACTGAAACAATAAAATTTATTGTGTGAACAAACTGAACACACTGCAATGAGACACAAAAACAGTGAAGTTTACATGTATGGTGTGAACAAATTGAACACACTGCAACGAGACACAAAAACAGTGAAGTTTATCATGTGAACAAATGAACACATTGCAATGAAACACAAAAACAATGACGTTTATCGTGTAAACAGACAGAACACACTGCAATGAGACACAAAAATAATGAAGTTTATCGTGTGAACAAATTGAACACACACTGTAATGAGACTCAAAACTAAATGAAGTTTATCGTGTGAACAAAATTGAACACACTGCAATGAGGCAACAAATTTTACCGCCCTATCACGAAGTCTCAATCTTAATTAACTGGAACTCTTCAATACCATGATTATCATCGTCATCGCCATCATAGTATTGTAAACAACAACAACAACATCATATCATCATCATCAACAACAGCAACAACAATAACAACAACAGCAACAGCAACAACAACAACAAACTGTCTTAGCTTCTGTGCGCATGAAGATAGTCCCAGGGGTTTGTCATCTCCCCACCTTGCCGTTCGGTTTGCAAACAAGGCAACTGATGACTGGGTCCGAATGGATTTTCGTTTCTTTGCTGTTATGTCTCATGTCCCAACTAGGGGTTAAAGGATCTATTGAACACTAGAAATGTTCTTTCTTCTGTCTGCTTTATTTTACTTTATTGATTCCATTGGTTTTTCGCTTTATTACTGTCATCCTCCATGCATCAATTGGCGTTAACCCTTTCACTCCTGCAGCCTGTTCCTAAGCAGCAAAAACTTAACCCTTTCACTCCCTCCACCCTAACCACCAGCTTTCTGCAAGGAAGCTGATGGGTGGGGTGAGGGAGTGAAAGGGTTAAGTTTTTGTTTTGCTGTCATGGCTGACGATGCAGAATGCTGGCAGAGAGGACGAGAGAATCAAAGGGTTAAACGATCTATTAACCCTATACCTCCTGCACTTTTGTACATCAGCATCCTGCGTTGTCAACCATGCTAGCAAAGCAAAAACTTGACCTGTTGAATCCCTCACCCTATTTACCACTTCCTGTAGGAAGGTGGTGGAGAGAGTGAAGGAGTCGAAGAAATAAGTTTTTGCAGTTGGTGGATAGGGTGCGGGAGCCAAAGAGTTAAATGAGGGAGTCAAAGGGTTAAAGCATCTATGAAAAATTGAAATTGCGCACACTCGCTTTTGGCAAAGGGAACCAATGGTATATATGGTATATATATATATATGGTCGATTATCGTGATCGATGAAATCCAACGTAGCACTTTACTTGTGTACCCTCATGTGGGATCTCAGGCCAAAGTCTCATGCACACAGGCGGCCGCATACCAGACACTCGATGGAATGCTCTGCAGAGTTTGTTCTGGCCTTTATTGCTGCACGCTTTTCCACTTGACTGCTTCGTCTTTCATTTTCATAAGGTTCTGTTCCCTTGCCAATAGCTTGCCCCTCCATTCAGACCTGTTTGTGGCCATGATTTCCTATTGTTCTTCATCAATGTCACATATCTGGAGGGATTTTTGCGAATAGTTTGCCTCCATTCAGACCTGTTTGTGGCCATGGTTTCCCATTGTTCTTCATCAATGTCACATTTCTGGAGGGATTTATTTTCAGGGTGTCTTTGTGGCGAAGCTTTGGCCGTCCTCTTGGTCGATGGCCCTTTGTCAGTTCACCGTAATACTAAAAGAGCTGCTTTGGAAGCCTGTTACCGGTAGGTTACAGATACAGTACACACGACCCCAAGACACTCAGCATGCAGAGCAAGGCATCAAAAATGCCAGCATCCAAAAGTGTCATCCACAGTGCACTCAGTTCACACTCCAGCGAGCCAGTCACTCGCGACCCACCTCCCCTGGAAACCTGAGGCTGCCTGTCAAAAATTATCGCGCTTCTTTATTCCACACGTGCTAGGCAAGTTGATAGCGCACGCGCGTGTTACGAAACATGCGATCATATCGCACGCGCGTGCTGTGTGTAACATATGGACAGCCCCCCTGTAGCGAGTATTATGAAATTCCAAAGGTTAAAATGGCGACGGAGCGTGTTCAGATACTCCGTCTGCTTTTGGCTTTGGAAACACCGGTCCAGCTCGTACAGTGGAAGAAGCTTAGTTAACCCTTTGACTCCCGCACCCTGTCCACCAGCATCCTGCATTGTAAACCGTGCTGGCAAAACAAACACTTAACCCTTTGAATCCCTCACTCTATCGACCAGCTTCCTGCAGTAAGCTGATAGGGTTAGGGAGTCAAAGGGTTCAGTTTTTGCTGTTAGGTAGGGTGTGAGAGTCAAAGGGTGAAAGAGATGTGGTGGAGATTTCCATGTGTATCTGCCAGTGTCTGTTTATCTTTCATCTGGTTGAGGGAGTTGACGCTTAACTTTGTTTGTTTGTTTGTTTGTTTGTTTGTTTGGAACTTTGTACAGCATCGATCTTTCATAAGGACTGATTGTATTGATGACATGCGCTCGCTCGCGTGCACACACACACAAGCACATACACATAAACACACACACGCACAGACACACACACGCTCACCTAAGTACACGCCACAAACACACACGCTCACACCCTACTTATATACACATGCACGCACAAAAACACACAATAATAAAACATGTATTCTCTTTCCCTCTCTGTCTATGTATGTCTGTCTGTGTCTGTCTGTCTCTCCCTCTCTCTCTCTGTCTCTGTGTGTGTGTCTCTCTCTGTCTATCTGTCTGTCTGTCTATGTCTCTCTCTCTCTGTCTCTCTCTATGTCTGTCTATCTCTCTGTGTGTCTCTCCACACACACACACACACACACACACACACACACACACACACACACACACACACAACACACACACACACACACAAACACACACACACACACACACAAACACACACACACACACACGCACACACACACACACACACACACACACACACACACACACACACATATATATATATATATATATATATATATATATATATATATATATATATAATAAATAGCTTTTGTATAGCGCTATTCTCAGTTCGACTCACTGCGCTGTTACATAAATAAATAATCTCACCCACATACCAATAACATCATTTTTCACACACCACACACACACACACACACACACACACACACACACACACACACACACACACACACACACACACACACACACACACACACAAGGGGAGGATACTTATGAAAATGCCTGTAGAAACAAATGTGTTTTGAGTCTGCTTTTGAAAGCTTGAAGGGTTGGAACATCTCTGAGAATGGTCGGCAACTCATTCCATGCAGACGACGCGGTGTATCCAAACGAACGGTCTCCTGCAGTCTTTAGATTAAACCTTGGGTGTACTAGGCGTTTCTTCTGCGACGAGCGGAGTGTGCTTGACGGCCGATAAGTACACAGTGTGTATGTATGTGTGTATGTGCGTATGTATGTGTTTATGTATGTATGTATGTATGTATGTATGTACGTATGTATGTGTTTATGTATGTCTGTATGTATGTATGTATGTATGTGTGTGTATGTATGTATGTATGTATGTATGTATGTATGTATGTATGTATGTATGTATAGTTAGTTAGTTACTTAATTAGTTAATTAGTTAGTACGCAACCTGTCACGCAGTCTCAATCCTAGATGAAACACCACAGCATCGTCTTTATTATTATCCTCATTGTCATTCTCATCGCACTGGAGAAGAAAACTGCGCCAACTTCTGTGGCCATTAATGTGGCATAGAAATTGAGACAAAAAATACAAAAACAAGAAAAGAAATTTGTGAACACAAAGGAAATCTTCCTAACTGCAGTCATCCTTGGAAACAAAAGAAAGCAAATCAAAACAACACAAAACAAAAAACAAAAGCCAAAGATTACCTGACCGCACCAAAGAGACTGGTACCTACATCAGGTATTCTTCTCTTTGACTACATTACAGAGATCCAAAACAAGTGTGACTGCCCGCGTTCAAGCAAACGGGAACCAGAAAAAAACGAAACAAAAACGAACAAACAAATAACAAAAAACACGAAACTAGAATCAGAACGTGTATTTAATACAAGCAGACAAGACAGGCGCAAATTTTCTGGCTAACTGGCTTTTGTCAAGCGTACAAAAAATTTAGGAGAACAAGGATAAAACTTCCCTGCTGCTTCGTCCAGAGAGAAAGTCTGAGACTGCTCATGAGTAGGGAAGGAAGATAGAGCAGAAAGTTTTTTTTGTTGTTGTTGTTTGTTTTGTGCTTTCTATTTGGTTTTGTTTTTACGTCGACACCCATCTCAGGTGATATGAACCAACGGGGATAACCGTCCCAGGGAAGTGGGGGAAGAGGGACTTATCTTATCCTGTACTGACACGACCCGAGCGACAACGGTGTTAAGGTGGGACAGTGAGAAGGCCAGTTTTAATAAAGTGCTCCCTGGGGATTCGAACCCACAACCATCAGCATGTGAATCCGACGCTGAAACCAACTGAGCTACTGGGAAGCGGAGAGACAAAGAAAGGGGTGCTATATAACACACATCACAAACAGGTGGGTTTCATAAAATCTTCAAGACTGATAAGAAGAAGCCCAGTAAATCCTTACAACCATCGACTTAGTGGCACCGGGTAGACAGGTGGGCTGATTATCAGTTTAATTGGTATTCTCCAGACTGATTATCAGGTGATGGGATTACTATGGGCTCTGGTATCAGTTGACTGACATGGTAAGTGGTGAGCGTCTGGCACTCAAAGGACCTCACTGCCTGCTCATCAGTTGACCCCCCCTCTCCTTCCCCTAGAACTCAATGAGGCAGTACAGGCACTGAGTCAGCGTAATCAAGGCCAGTGTTGATTGCACGGACCAATGCCGGAAGGATTTAACCGTCGTTAACTGTCAGTCACAGGGTTAAGTGGCTGAGTGGTTTAGACGCTCGTTGGTTTGTGTCCGTTAATGTCCTATGGGTGTACTTAGCCTTATCGGTATATTTCGTTGAAAACAGCATACACAACAATATTCATTAATAGCTTATCGGTGCACTCAGCCTTATTGGTATATTTCGTTGAACACAGC
>JAPXFY010000014.1:64194435-64204435 GCA_030674185.1 Monoplex corrugatus
GTCTGATCACAACACAACTAGCTGCTCGGTATAATCTCGTCTCACATGGCAGAAAACCACCCCACCCCACTCCCCACAAAGCCTCAGCTGCCTATCAACATAGGGAAGACAATATTTCCTTAATCATAGACCCACCAGTCTATCGTTCACTTCCGAGGAAGAAAAGAGGAAATATCTAGGTAGGTAAGTACATAAGTACATAAGTACGTCAGTAAGTAAGTAAGTAAGTAAGTAAGTAAGTAAGTAGGTAAGTAAGTAAGTAAGTACGTAAGTAAGTAAATAAATAAGTAAGTGAGTAAATAAATAAATAAATGAGTAAATAAATTAAAGACAAAGTATGTAAATATCGGACAGGTATCCACCCCTCCTACCCATCTTCACAAACTTCCAGTCTTGTATGAGACATAAGCGGGTCCTGTTGTATAGTTCATCACACAGCCATGTTTATGTCATCACACAGCCATGTTTATGTTCATCACACAGCCATGTTTATGTTCATCACACAGCCATGTTTATGTTCATCACACAGCCATGTTTATGTTCATCACACAGCCATGTTTATGTTCATCCACACAGCATGTTTATGTTCATCACACAGCCATGTTTATGTTCATCACACAGCCATGTTTTTATGTTCATCACACAGCCATGTTCATGTTCATCACACAGCCTGTGTATTTCATGTTTATGTTCATCACACAGCCATGTGTATGTTCATCACACAGCCATGTTTATGTTCATCACACAGCCATGTTTATGTTCATCACACAGCCATGTTTATGTTCATCACACAGCCATGTTTATGTTCATCACACAGCCATGTTTATGTTCATCACACAGCCATGTTTATGTTCATCACACAGCCGTGTTCATGTTTATGTTCATCACACAGCCATGTTTATGTTCATCACACAGCCATGTTTATGTTCATCACACAGCCGTGTTTATGTTCATCACACAGCCTTTGTTTATGTTCATCACACAGCCATGTTTATGTTCATCACACAGCCGTGTTCATGTTTATGTTCATCACACAGCCATGTTTATGTTCATCACACAGCCATGTTTATGTTCATCACACAGCGTGTTCATGTTTATGTTCATCACACAGCCATGTTATGTTCATCACACAACCGTGTTCATGTTTATGTTCATCACACAGCCATGTTTATGTTCATCACACAGCCGTGTTCATGTTTATGTTCATCACACAGCCATGTTTATGTTCATCACACAGCCATGTTTATGTTCATCCACACAGCCATGTTTATGTTCATCACACAGCCGTGTTCATGTTTATGTTCATCACACAGCCATGTTTATGTTCATCACACAGCCATGTTTATGTTCATCACACAGCCGTGTTCATGTTTATGTTCATCACACAGCCATGTTTATGTTCATCACACAGCCATGTTTATGTTCATCACACAGCCATGTTTATGTTCATCACACAGCCATGTTTATGTTCATCTCACAGTCATGTTTATGTTCATCACACAGCCATGTTCATGTCCACCACACAGTCATGTTCATGTTCATCACACAGCCATGTTCATGTCCACCACACAGCCATGTTCATGTCCTCCACACAGCCATGTTTATGTTCATCTCACGGCCATGTTCATGTTCATCTCACAGCCATGTTCATGTTCATCTCACAGCCATGTTCATGTTCATCTCACAGCCATGTTCATGTTCATCTCACAGCCATGTTCATGTTCACCACACAACCATGTTCATGTTCACCACACAGCCATGTTCATGTTCATCACACACCCATGTTTATTATGTATCAGGCAGGAAAAGTATTAACAATACTGACAGAACTCGTATGGGGGACAAATTCAAAGTTGCATAACTTCACAAGACAATTTGAAATGGATTAGCATCTGTTTCAGTAAAAAAAAAAAAAAAAAAAAGTCAACCGGAGACATTTTAACGTCTATATGTCCGCTCGTGCTTTGTGGGAAAACTAGACCTTTTAAAGTTTGTTATGTCATGCTCATTGTTGCTATGTTTTGTTGTTGTTGTTTGTTTGTTTATTTTCTTTCCTTCTTTTTTCTTTTCTTTTCTTTCTTTTTTTCCAAAACTGGTTTAAGTAAACTGATTTTTGTTTTTTTCTTTCTTTCTTTCTTTGGGTTTTGTTTTGTTTTGTTGCTGTTGTCCAAACTGTTTTAAGTAAAGTGACAAGTGGTGTAGCTTCTTTACAGACTTGCAATGGTTTTGTAAATATACAGTTGTGTGGTGGAGCACAATTGAGACTAAGAGGTTAGCCGATCTGAAATTGGTTTCATTTCCAAACGGTACGATCATTCCGGTAATGTTTAAGCAGGTCACATTAGAGAACTATCATTTAGCCTGTTGTGTCATCATTTAGCCTGTAGTGAGGTGTTTTCAAAACGCCTCTACCACTGTAGTTCCCAGAACATATGTGTTGCAAGCTATCCTGTTCGCTTTTATAAAAAGAACAGACATTATCGTGTTTAACTTTCGTTTTCATCAAAACATTTGTGGTCTTATTTAAAACCATTTAATTTTCATTTTCTTTATCTTTTGAATGTTGTTAAATGTATCAGTCCATTTAACTAATCAATTAATTGATTGATTATTTAATTAATCTATTTATTTATTCTTTAATTTCATTATTCATTTATTTATGTTTTGTTTATTTCTTTCTTTATTTATTCATTTATCTATTTTTGTTTTATTTATTTGTTTATTTGCTTATTGTTTTTTATTGTATTTATTTATTTGTGTTTATATATTGTGTAAGTTCAACTCCCATTTATCATAGCATTTAGGTCTACTTGCATCTTCAGTTAATGTTCTGTAATATAAGTGAGCTCGTTTATTTATGGCGCAAATGAAATTAGTTTTGAACCATGTATACATGCGCTGCTATTAATGTTTAAGCCAACTTTACTCAAATAACTCTTTGCCGCACGTACGATACTAGTGTATAGAATGAAATCTGTTTTTATTCGTGTTTACTTTTGAAAACTCCGAAAGACATGAAGGTACCATCATTTCTTTTTATTGTATGCTATTTTCAAAATATACGTTTTTATTCGCCCTAATCTCATAAAGCAATATTCTTTCTTTCGCAGAGATTTTTGCTTTCATTATAAAACATTGACTCTGCGACAATTTTTTTTTTGTTTCTGGACTTTTAGGTTGCACTTTCTTTCTAAACTCTTTACAAGCTTGTGGGAACCTGCATGCAATTTGCGATTATTTAACCCTTTGACTTTCGCACCCTATCCACCAACTGCAAAAAGATAAATAACCCTTTGACTCCCTTACTCTATACACCAGCTTACTGCTGGAAGATGGTAATAGGGTGAGGTATTCAGTCAAAGAGCTGGCGGATAGGGTGAGGGCGTTAAAGGGTTAAGTTTTTGTTCTGTTACTATGGTTGATGTCGCAGGATGCTGGTGGACAGGGTGCGGGAATCAAAGGGTTACGTTTCTGCTTTCTTACCATGGTTGACGATGCGGGATGCTGGCGGACAGGGTGCGGGAGTCAAAGGGTTAAGTTTTTGCTTTCTTACCATGGTTGACGATGCAGGATGCCGGTGGGCAGGGTGCCGGAGTCAAAGGGTTAAAAACAAGCCACCGTATCATACATAAGGTGATGGGTGTAAGGTAATGCACCAGATGCCACGCTGTCTGAGAGGCTGAAGTGGCGGAATCGGCACCATTGAGTGATATAAACAGACCTCTCTGTGACTGAACATAATATAGCTTTATCCTCTGTAGAATAGGTTCAAGTTCATATTGCGTGATGGGCAATCTGGGTGTTGGTTTAGTAAGTGCGTATGTGTTTGGGTGAGGGTGTGTGTGGTGGTGGTGGTGTGATTGTGTGTGTGTGTGGGGGGGGGGGGTTGTGTGTGAGTTTGTGTGTGTGTGTGGGGGGGGGGAGGGTTGAGTTTGTGTGTGAGGTTGTGTTTGTATGTGTGTGTGTGTGTGTGTGTGTGTGTGTGTGTGTGTGTGTGTGTGTGTTGTGTGTGTGTGTGTGTGTGTGTGTTTGTGTGCGTGTGGTGTTTGTGCGCACACTGATACGTAGACACGCTGATACGTAGACACGCTGATACATGGACACACTGATACATGGACACACTGATACATGGACACACTGATACATGGACACACTGATACGTGGACACACTGATACATGGACACACTGATACGTGGACACACTGATACATGGACACACTGATACGTGGACACACTGATACATGGACACAATGGTACATGGACACATGATACATGGACACACTGATACATGGACACACTGATACATGGACACACTGGTACGTGGACACACTGATACATGGACACACTGATACGTGGACACACTGATTACATGGACACACTGATACATGGACACACTGATACATGGACACAATGGTACATGGACACACTGATACATGGACACAATGGTACATGGACACACTGATACATGGACACACTGATACATGGACACACTGATACATGGACACACTGGTACGTGGACACACTGATACATGGACACACTGATACGTGGACACACTGATACATGGACACACTGATACATGGACACACTGATACATGGACACACTGATACGTGGACACACTGATACGTGGACACACTGATACGTGGACACACTGGTACGTTGACATACTGGTACGTAGACACACTGATACGTAGACACACTGATACATGGACACACTGGTACGTAGACACACTGATACGTGGACACACTGATACGTGGACACACTGATACGTGGACACACTGATACATGGACACATTGATACGTGGACACACTGATACGTGGACACACTTGATACGTGGACACACTGATACGTGGACACATTTGATACGTGGACACACTGATACGTGGACACATTGATACGTGGACACACTGATACGTGGACACACTGATACGTGGACACACTGATACGTGGACACATTGATACGTGGACACACTGATACGTGGACACACTGATACGTGGACACACTGATACGTGGACACACTGATACCTGGACACACTGATACGTGGACATACTGATACGTGGACACACTGATACGTGGACACACTGATACGTGGACATACTGATACGTGGACACACTGGAACGTGGACACACTGATACGTGGACACACTGATACGTGGACACACTGATACGTGGACACACTGATACGTGGACACAATGGCACATGGACATAATGATATATAGATGCAATGGTACGTGAACACAATGGTACGTGGACACAATGGCACGTGGACACAATGGCACGTGGACACAATGGCACATGGACACAATGGCACGTGGACACAATGGCACGTGGACACCATGGCATGTGGACACATATATTCTGCTGGAAATGATCGTGATGTGGCCACTGGTATGCGCAGTTTCTAGGCTTAAACTGTTTGAGTAACTGTAAGCACAGTTCCATAGACATCGTGATGAATAGTATAGATGATAATTACACACCCTTTCAAATCAGTGCATCTGCTGCTTACAGGTTTAGTCGATCCTGCAATATCTATTAGATACAGATCAACTCATTTACAGCCAGATATAATCATGACGCACAAACTGAACACGCCGCGGGTCTGTATGAATGAATCCCCCCACCTGCTCTATTATACATTTTTATTCTTTCTTTCGTTTTGTTTGTTTCTTTTTTTTTCACTTTTCTTTATCTTTCTTTTTTTCTTTCTTTCTTTTTCTTTCTTTGTTTGTTTGTTTCTTTCTTCTGCTATTTTTTTTATTTATTTTTTTTTTTTGGGTAACTTCTGTTCACTTTTTCAACTCCAGTGTCTGTGTGTGTTGTGCGTGCGTGGCGCGGCGTGTGTGTGTGTGTGTGTGTGTGTGTGTGTGTGTGTGTCGGGTCGTGCGGCGTGATGTAGAGCAGACAGGCAGTAGACGAGAGACAGAGAAAGAGAAGAAGAGAGACAGGACAGAAGACAGACAGATAGACAGACAGACAGACAGACAGACAGACAGAGACAGAGAGAGCCCGCGCTCGCGTGCGTGTGTGTCGTAGTCTTATCTTGACTTTGGTCCCAATGGACTTATCTTACATTTAGCTTTTTTTTTTACTTGAAGTGTTTCATATCGACCGCAGACCGGCATATGTTCGTATGTATGTCTGTATGGGTGTTTATGACAAGTGTGTCAGCAAGATTTTATCAGCTGTTTCTGGAAGGATCTCGAACCAAATCTGCATCAAAGGTGTTGACCACTGAAGTCACTCAAATGCATGATTTTCGAAGGCACAGTGCCAACGTTAAGATCAGACGGATAAAAAAAGAAAGTGCTTGAATTAGCACGTTTTAAAGAAGTTGTATCACACATCAATTTCTCACGGACTTCGGTGCCACTGTGGGGATGGCAGGGGCTCTTTCAGTATAAACAGTATCCCCACCTTCTGGAAATTCTGCGCCAGAAATTTCCTCTTTTCTGTCACTCTCTTTGTTTCTTTCTTCCTCCTTTGTTTTCTGTCATTTCTACCAATCATTTTCTGCCTTACTGTCCGTTCACCTGTATGTGTTGGATAAAGTCTTATGTACCACTTCTTAGGACTGGTAATTGGGTACATAAATTTAGTGCCTTTTTGCCTCAAGGGAAATGAGATATGCAGAAGCACTTTTAGATAATTTATGACCGTTTATATACATGCTTTAATGTGCTTTGTTATGTTGAAGTTTGTATTCAGGTATGTTTTTTTTTAAATCCCCTGTGTGATAAATTGGACATAGTGGTCACGCCAGAGGCATCTCCTTTGATTATGTGCGCGAACACATTGATATAGACGTCTATGTACTTAATTTTCTTTTCTTTTTTTTCCCCTCCTCTGTTGAAGTATTGTGCCCTGATACGGCTTTACGCAGTCGGCTGGGCTTTGAACAAGAATAACAATAACAGGGATTTCTGACACTGTTTACCTTCTGTTTTCACTGTTGTGACAGTCTACCATTGTCGTCGCTTCAAATCAAGATTTTCTTTCATCTGATGGTTCTTCCAGGTCAAGAACTACTTGGAAAAATAATGGACACCGTTTGGATTTTCTGTGTTCATTTTGGTGTGAAAAGGGAGTTTGTTAGAATGGCTTGAACAGTCTTGTTCTTTGTTTATTTTTCAGAGGTGATGTATACACACACACACTTACATATGAAAAAGTGTCTCTCTCTCTCTCTCTCTCTCTCTCTCTCTCTCTCTCTCTCTCCTCCCCTACCCCTCCTCGTCTCGTCTCTCTCTCTCTCTGCTTTGTCTGGTCTGACTGTCTCTCTTTCTTGTTCCTCTCTCTGTCTCTCTTTCTATCCTTCTCTCCCCTCTCTTATCATTCTTGTCAGTCTCTCTCTCTCACTCTCTCTGTCTCTCTTCCCCTCTCTCTTTCTGTCTGTCTCTTCTATCTCTCGTTCATTCTCTTCTTCTTCTGCTTCTTCTTCTTCTTCTCTCTCTCTCTCTCTCTCTCTTCTCTCTCTCTCTCTGTCGTTCTTCTCTCTGTCTTCTTCTGTCTCTTCTGCTCTCTCTCTCTCTCTCTCTCTCTCTCTCTCTCTCTCTCTCTCTCTCTTTCTCTGTCCTCTCCTCCTCTCTCTCTCATGTTTCTCTCCTCCCCTCTGTCTCTCTTCTCTCTCTTCTCTCTCTCTTTCTCTCCTCTCTTCTCTCTGTCTCCCTCCTCCCCCCTCCCCCACTAAAAAGTACTATGTAACCTACAGAACACATCACCATGACATAAGTGTCTGGGGATGACACGTAAGGCAGGCCTCACCCTGACCTCACGCCCCACATCAACAGTGCACTACAGCCCTGGGAGACGGTGGGAAGGAGAGGGGTGTGGGGGTGTGGCGGTGGGGGGGGGGGGGCAGGACGGGGGCGACGGAGGTTACCCCGGCAAAGTCATCACCCCAACCCCCCCCTTTTTCTTCTCCTCCACCACCATCATGCAACTCCCCACCCACCCACCCCTCTCTCTCTCTCTCTCTCCAAACTCTATCCTTATATAGATTATTTTAATATCGACACAGAGGCATATGTGTCTATCTGTGTGTGTGTGTGTGTGTGTGTGTGTGTGTGTGTGTGTGTGTGTGTGTGTGTGTGTGTGTGTGTGTGTGTGTGTTTCCACCTTTTGGAAATTCTGTGCTAGAATTTTCCTCTTTTCTCTCGCTCTCTTTGTTTCTGCCTCGTTCCTTTGCTTTCTGTCATTTCTTCCTATCATTTTCTGCTTCGTTGGACCATTCACCTGTATGTGTTGTTCTATAAAGACTTGCATACATTCTAGTAGGACTGATAAGAGGCTACGATATATATTAACTGCGTTTTGGGCTTTAAGGGAATGTGACGTGCAGAAGCAGTTTGAATAACTTAGGCTTGTTGTTATGTATGTTGTGTGTGCTTATTTATGTTTACATTTGTGGTCAGGTTTTTTTGTTACCCCCCCCCCTCCCCCCTGGTGATAAACAGGGCGGAATGGTCATCCTTAGAGTGTATGCACGAATGCACTGATTTGAGTAGCTAATTTTCTTTTCTGGTCATGTATGTGTGTGGTTTTCTTTTCAGGGTAAACAAGGTGGTGTGTGTGATTTGAAGTAGTTATAGTCTAGCTCTGGTATGGCTCTGCGCGGTCAAGTTCAAGTTCAAGGTCGTTTTGCTTATAGCCCAGCCGACTGCTAGAACCATATCAGGGCTAACACCACGTCAAAAACGACAACCCGGTTAAGATGAAAGACAACAGTTAAAAACCATGCTCATCCCGTTAACCTTTGCGAGTCTAAAATGTAATCACCTGGCTTTAAACAATAATAATAATGATTATAATAATAACATGTGTGTCTGTATGCAGGTATATCTATAATAAAACAAAACAATGAATTGTGGTTAGCTGCCAGAGTGGTCTGTTTTTAAAAGGAACAGAAAAGGCATGATATACGTTTATGATTAGAAACACGTATTATGTTAACAAATATTTATCTGCTTCTAATTAAGGTTAAACTGACCAAAGTTGGTTTACTTTAAGTATGCATGATGCGAATGGGAAATTCGTTATTCGTCTTTTGTTTTACATGATGCTCAGTTGATTTTCAAGATATGTATCGCGCGAAATAGTTGAAATGTGCGTGAAAGGGAAGATCAGCAATATGACTTAATCATGTGTGTGTGTGTGTGTGTAGTGTGGGTGAAGAGAGAGAGAGAAAGAGAGAGTAGTGTGTGTGAAAGAGAGAGAGAGAGAGAGAGAGATGTGGAGGGTGTGTGTGTGTGTGTGTGTGTGTGTGTGTGTGTGTGTGTGTGTGTGTGTTGTGTGTGGTTGCGTTCATTATTTCTTTTAACGTCTATTACATATGTGCTTTTAGACGATTGTGTGTGTGAGAGAGAGAGAGAGGGGAGAGAGAGAGAGTGTGTGTGTGTGTGTGAGAGAGAGAGAGAGAGAGAGAAGAGTGTGTGTGTGTGATGAGGAGAGAGTAGTAGGAGAGTGTGTGTTGTGTGTGTGTGTGTGTGTGTGTGTGTGTGTTGTGTGTGTGTTGTGTGTGTGTGTGTGTGGTGTGTGTGTGCGTGTGTGTTTCTTAACGATCCTTCCCCCTCCATCACCCCCCCCCGCCCCACTTTCTTTTTCTTTTCTTTTCTTTTTTTTTCACACGACCTACTCATCCCCGTCTCTCTCTCACCTTTCCCCTCTGCTGTTTTCAAACTTCCACGCTGCCTGGTTGACTTCGGAGCAGATGGTGGCCTCACCCCAGTCACCGCAGCATGCAGTTTGCAAACGAGGCCACTTGGTGTCACGTGCCGCCTTATCTGCGCGTGCGCTGTACGAAAGCGAGGCGTCACACTGTCAGTGACTCAGCCCCGCACTGTCGATTTTATCACAACTGTTTTGGGAGTAAAGAGGGGGGAGGGGGGAGGGGAGGGGGCGTTCTGCATTTTTCCACTCTCCTTCCCAACATTTCACCCACCCACCCACCCGCCCGCGCCTCGTGTATGCCCTCCTCTTAAAAAATAAAAAAAAGAAA
>JAPXFY010000014.1:64206935-64244435 GCA_030674185.1 Monoplex corrugatus
AACGTCTGTTGGACAAAGGGTGGAGATGTTTTCCCATTTCCCAAGTCAACATGGAGTGGTGCTCAGGGTCCCATCAGCACCGTCTGGTGTT
The DNA here is from genome assembly GCA_030674185.1 of Monoplex corrugatus. Classification (NCBI taxonomy): domain Eukaryota; kingdom Metazoa; phylum Mollusca; class Gastropoda; order Littorinimorpha; family Ranellidae; genus Monoplex; species Monoplex corrugatus. Next base: position 64,207,027 of record JAPXFY010000014.1, read on the forward strand.
TCTTGTCAACTTTGACTTGTGGCTTGGCCGCGGACTTCAGGGAATCAGGCCTGATGACCGCAGGGAAAGACCTGCTGGCGGCTCGGAAAGATGGCAAACTTGGGACCCCATTCGGGACATGTCAGATCTTGCTGAACGACAAAAATGGGGTGCGTCTGGAGCAACATATCATGCCTGGACACTTTTGCGGCTTTCCGCACACCCCCTGTGGTTGTGGTAAGGCAAGGCTGGAGCTTCCGACTGCTAATTGTCGTGACTATAGTAAGGGGAGATTAGCTGCCAATACGTGGGCTACCCCATAGAGAGAGATGAAGACCCAGAGTAAGGTAAGAGATGGCTTTTCCATTCTCTCTTGGTCCGGTGGCTGGGCTGGACCTTCTTGGTGCGCGTTGTGTGGCTATGTCCCGGGATTTGTCATCTCCCACCTTGCCATTCGGTTTGTGAACAAGGTAACTGATGACTGGGTCCGAATGGATCAAGAAACGCATGGACAGCCCCCCCCCCCTTTGCTTGGTGAAATGGCTACTGTGTGGCGTCATAACTTGGGAGATGACTGTCTTGAGGGTGGTGGGCATTGGTGCTCCGCGTCCCATTCAGCATACTCTGGGTGTTCCTTGTTAGTATGAACATGTGCAGACCTGGCAATTGATACCTGAATTCCCTTCGCAGAACATCACTCAGCACGTTAAAGATTCTATAATCCATGTCAGTATTCGGTTGTTTACAGAAACAAGAAAACCCTAACGTGCACAATTCCGAAAACGGAATATATTGCCTTTGTATCAGTTCTCTCTCTCTCTCTCTCTCTCTCTCTCTCTCTCTCTCTTCTGTCTCTGTCTGTCTGTTCTGTCTGTCTCTCTGTCTGTCTCTCGACTCTAAAAATCTCTCTCTCGCACACACACACACACACACACACACACACACACCACACACCACACCCACACACACACACACACACACACACGCACACACACACCACTCCTCTCTCTCTCTCTCATCTCTCACACAACACACACACACAACTCAACACAACACCACAAACAAACCAAACACACACACACACACCACACACAAACAAAACAACAAACAAACACACACACACAAACACAAACAAACAAACACACACACACAAACACACAAACACAAACAACACACACACACACAAACACACACACACACAACACACAACACACACACACAAACATACACACACACACAACACACACACACACACAAACACACACACACACACAAACAAACAACACACACACACACACACACACACACACACACACACACACACACACACACACACACACACACACAAACACACACAAAAGGCACACAATGAAAGACCAAGCAGACGCGTATCTGATGGCAAAAAAATCATCCCATCGTCCTTAACCCCTTCCCACGCAATCTCTTGGTAGTCATCAAGCGTTGTCTAATCTTCTGGCTACCTCATGCTGCTCTCGTCATCTGTACTATGAGACAGGAGTTTATTGAACATTCGAGTCTGCCAGCGAGGTGCCCCACTGCTGTTTATTTGAGTGAAGTCTGTAGTCACTAACATCAAAACACTATCAGAGACAGTGGTCACTATCAACAACACTCTCAGTCTGTTTTGTTTTGTTTTGTTTTGTTTTGATCGTTTTTTCCCCAGGCAAGTCGCAGCGGTCTTGTCGCCTTGTCGGTGTTGTTTACACGTCTTATCTTTGTGTACTGGTATCTTGTCAATTTGAAGATAGGTCTCTTTTCCCCCCGAGGGGATGCCGGGGGGGGGGGGGTTCTTTCAGTATAAATAGTACCCCCCCCCCCCACCTTCTGGAAATTCTGTGCTAGAAATTTCCTCTTTCCTGTCACTCTCTTTGTTTCTTTGCTTTCTATCATTTCTTCCTTTCATTTTCTGCCTTGCTGGTCCATTCACATGTATGTGTTTGATAAAGTCTCACGTACTTTTCTTAGGATTGATTTATAGGGAACGTGTATTAAGGCATTTTTGGCTCTAGGAGTGAGATATGCGAAGCAATTTAAGGTAATTTAGGCCTGTTTTTACACATGTTTTGGTGTCCTTAGTATGCTCAAATTTGTATTCAGGTGTATATTTTTAATCCTCTCTGCGATAAATTGGACGTGAGTTGGTCAACCCAGGGGCACGTCCTTAAATTAGTACGCGATTGCATTGATATGTGTACTTAATTTTCTTTTCTTTTCTCTTTTATTTTCATTTTCCTGTTGAAGTTTTGTATGCTTTGAGGCGGTTGTAGCCCTGACATGGCTCTGCGCAATCGGCTGGGCTCTAAACAACAATTACAATACGATAGGTCTCCTGGGGTTTGGGCTGGTCAGTGGCTGAGAATTTTGGAGCCGGTTTCTATCAAGTTTTCAACCGCGTGGTAATCCAGTGGGTAAGCGTCGTACTTCTAATCCGGACATCCCGGGTTCGATCCCCTCTTAGACACCTTCGCCTGGTGAGAAAAGAGTCGAGATTTTTCCAGTCTCCCAGGTTAACATGTGTGCACCTCCGCTAGTGTCTATATGTAGCAGAGTATCGAGTATGCACGTTAAAAAGTCATGTCCGTGGCTGGATTATGGAAATATGAAAATACTCACTATGCACACCCACGCAGACGAAGTGTGAAGACTGTGCAGTGAGGGATCGCCTGCACAGTGAGGTCGAAACAACGTGCACACATGCATTCCAGAAAAATTGCCGCGCGCGCGCGCGCCACACACACACACACACACACACACACCACACACACCACACACACCACACACACCCCACGCATTCATACACACACATAAACATATAAGTACACACATATACATGCATACATACACACATACATACACACACACATATCACACATACACACACTACACACACACACACACACACACACACACACACACACACACAAAGCTATTCACCCCATCCATGACCCCCGACCTTCCCCTCCCTCTTCCATCCCCAACCACATCAAGGAAGATTGAAAAACGCAGAGCAAGAAAACACAACCAAGAGAACGACACTGTGGAACACACACACACACACACACACACTCCTCCTCTTTCTCTCTCCCTCTCTCTCTTCTTCTGTCTGTCTGCCTGTCTCTCTCTCTCTCACACACACACACACATGCACGCACGCACGAACACACACACACACACACACACACACATACACATACGCACACACTTTCTCTCTGTCTCTGTCTCTGTCTGTCTGCCTGTCTGTCTCTCTTCTCTCTTTCTCTCTCACGCACGCACACACACACACATACATATACGCACACACTTTCTCTCAGTCTCTGTCTCTCTCTTCTCTCACACACCACACATCCCACACACACACACACACACACACACACACACACGCACACACACACACATACACACACGCAGACTAAAGGCACAAGCCAAAAAGACCAGTCATGCGAACGAGTGCACGTGAGACTCGGCAAAGGCACTGTGCACACGGGCGTGACACACAACACCACACACACCACAGGGCGCAGTGGGAACAACGTGCAGAGATATGATGCAACCAGTCATGCAGCTTCTCAGCTATGCGCTGCTCCACGAAGGCTCTCGTAGGGGAACCTTTCAGCGTCTCAAAGCGAATAACAAGACGGCTACGTTTAGAAGCTGTGTTGTGTTGTGTTGTGTTGAGTGGTGTGGTGTGGTGTGGTGTGGTGGGGTGTGGTGTATGTGTGTGTGTGTGGTGTGTGTTGTGTTGTGTTGTGTTGTGTTGTGTTGATGGTGTGGTGTAGTGTGGTGTGGTGTGGTGTGTGTGTGTGTGTGTGTGTGTGTGTGTGTGTGTGTGTGTGTGTTGTGTGTGTGTGAGTGTGTGTGTGTGTGTGCGCGCGCGCGCTCTTTCTCTCTCGCAGATGTAAATGTATAGAGAAAAAAAAAAAACGGACAGAAACAGAGACAGATGGATGGATGGATAGATAGATAATGAGATATGTGTACTTATATATGTATATATACAGAGAGAGAGGGATAGATAGACAGATATGTAGATAGATAGATAGATAGATAGATAGGTAGATAGACAGCAGACAGACAGATAGATAGGGTTGGTTAGGGTAGGGTAGGGTACGGCAGGGTAGATATAGATAGATACATAGACTGACAGATAGATGGATACATAGATGGATAAATAGACGGATAGATAGATAAATAGATATGGACAGACTGCAATAAGACTGAACTAGAAGAGCCACAAGCACTGATTTATGAATTTTGAAGATATTTCTGAAACAAATGTATTCTGAAACGCTTTTTGAGAGTAAGCAGATAACTGCTTTGTCATAAACACTAATTGAATTAGCCATTTGTTTCTTGTCAGGGGTAACATAAAGGAACATTTTCAATTTCAACAGGACTGAGTCTTGAGTCCTAAGCTGGGGCGGATCACCATATGAGAATTCCTGAACATTTTCATGAACAAAGTCTGGAACAAGATGATTGCTGGACTGGGATCCAAAGTGTGTCTCATTCGGCGCACCATGATTTGTCTCCTTTCTTAAAAGCTCAAGCGCGTTTCGCCTAAGATCTTTTCGCCTAATGTCGTTTTGCCTACGCGTTTCAAGACTTCAGAACACGGGTTCGTTTCGCCTAAAGAGTTATTTTGTTAGCATCCAGAAAACGCAAAACTAGAGAAAATGTATGGAAATGTCCGAGTGCAAAACGCTGTCATATCATTTACATGTAACCAAGATTTTTCCAGTGGCAGGCTGATGAAATACCAATATAAAATATAGACTAGGTAAAACATATTCTAGGTAGGGCCTCAGGACCTGGCCAGCTCATAGGTTTATGTGCAGGCTTAAGGCTTGTGCCACGGTCACCATACACGTGGCACCTGTGATGTTAGTGCATATGGAATTCGTTCCGAGCGCAGAGACGTCATCTTGAGAAACTGAAACTGTAACAGCAAAGCCAGAGAAAGTTTGTTTAGGAGAGAAATGGCGTATACACAGGCGACAATAGATTCCATCTGTAGAGCTGAACTGATCTAGTAGTGTCTTCATAAAAACTTACTTGTTCACTAGTGGTCTTAATGCTTAGATCATTGTGATGGTATCTGCTTAGCGTTTCATTGATAATGTTCCCACCACTCTCCCCATCACCACCACCACCACCACCACAACCAAAACCATCTCCCTTCCATTTCAAGATCCATCCAGCGCATAGGGTTTTGTACAGGCTCAGGGAGCCTGCCAGTTAAGAGATGGCAGATTAGGTGGAGCGTATATGGAAATGTCCGAATGCAATGAATCCCTCTTGAATGAACTTCAGACATCGACAAGTTTAAAACCACCAGATAAAGTTCTGGAAAATCCTATAGTCATTATTATCATCATAATCATAACAATGTTAAGAACCAAACATCTGGAAAATCCTGTAGTAATCATCATCATCATAATCATAACAATGTTAATAACCCACATTTATTTTGACAGCAAATTATTGAAACAAACAACAACAAAAAACACCAAAAAAACACGAAAAAAGAATAAGAACGCGTATCTAATGCAAGACAAGACAAGACAGGCGCATATTTTCGGCCAACTGGCCCTTTTCAAGTGTAAGATCACTGACAAACAAATACCAACATTCAAAAATTAGGAGAAAAAGACTGAAACTTCCCTGCTGCTCCGTCCAGTCTTTTTCTTCTAATTTTTGTATCTGATGTTTGTTTGTTTGTGATCTGACGCTTGACAAAGGCCAGTTCGCCGAAAATTTGCGCCTGTCCTGTCTGTTGTATTAAATACGCGTTCTTATTCTTTTTTCGTTTTGTTTGTTTGTTTGTTTGTTTGTTTGTTTTCTTATTCCTGTTTGCTTCAACGCGGGCAGTCACACGTGTTTTTAGATCGCATATTATTGAGTTAATCTTCTTGTGAGACTTGCAGTCTTCCATACCTGTTAGCTGCCACCTTGACCTACTTCGGATTCGGGGTGGAGGGTGGTGAGGGGTAGTACATCGGAGGCAAGACAACAAAGAGTGCTGGAACTGGAGAAAAGGGGAGGGAATGTTGGGATGGAAGGGTAGAACAGGATGACAGATAGCGGAGGAAAAAAATCTTGCAAATGGGGGGAAAAAAAGATACAACTAAATAAAGGAAAACAAACCGAGGGGGGAAAACACTAAAAAAAAAAAAAAAAAAAATAAACACAAAAAGAATGAAGAAGAGAACAAAGAAGAAACAGCAACAACAAAAGAGAAACAAGAGAACAAACAGAACAGACGACGACAGACAGAGCAAACAAAACAGAAACAGAAAGACAAGAGACAAACAGACAAGACACATGACAGAACAGAGACAAACAGCAGACACAATGACACAGAGAACAGGACAGAGAGACGTTCGCAAAAAACAAAACAAAAAACAAAACAAAACAACAAGACAAAAACAGTCAGGCAAAAAGACAAAGAAGCAAACAAAACAGAGACAGAGAGAGGACAGTGACAGAGAGACGTTCACAAAACAAAACAAAACATAACAAAACATAACAAAACAAAAACCAGGCAGACAGAGACAGAGAGAGACAGTGACAGAGAGAGACGTTCACAAAACAAAACAAAACATAACAAAACATAACAAAACAAAAACCAGGCAGACAGAGACAGAGAGAGACAGTGACAGAGAGAGACGTTCACAAAACAAAACAAAACATAACAAAACATAACAAAACAAAAACCAGGCAGACAGAGACAGAGAGAGACAGTGACAGAGAGAGACGTTCACAAAACAAAACAAAACCCAGCAGGAAAAAAATAACAAAACAAAACCCAGCAAGAAAAAAAAAAAAAAACCAGCAGGAAAAAAATCAAAACAAAAACCAGCAGGAAAAAAAGTCAAACTGAAGAAACAGAGATGTCCGGGTCGTCCTCAGCATGGACAAAACCAGACAACCTTACATCGCTATACCATGGTCACCACCTGGGGGGGGAAAAAAACAGGCCAACAAGGCAACCTGGCGACACACCTTCAGCAGGAAGGGAAGGAAGCCTGCACGACAAAGAATGAACTATCCTGGCTCACTCAAGATCAACGTGGCTGGATGAGACTGGCTGATCGCTTGATGCTCCATCTGAAAAAGAAAAGGGCTGAGTAAGTTGAGGGAATGAGGTGATGTCAAGTCTTTCACACTACAATGCTATCGTGACCAGTCATTTGTCTATGATCTTGGAGCCCATTTATAAACAATAAAGTTACCATCCTTTGTGTATGCCCGTATCAAGTTGTTGGTACAGATTTTTTGTTTTGTTTCTATAATACTCGTAGCCCAGAAAATGTTGTTAAGTCGTTTTTCTTTTATTTGATTTAGAGAGGAGACAGACAGACAAAAAGACAGAGAAGTACGCGGGCAGACAGGCAGGCAGGCAGGCAGGCAGACAGGCAGGCAGGCAGGCAGGCAGACAGACAGGCAGACAGGCAGGCAGGCAGGCAAGCAGGCAGGCAAGCAGGCAAGCAGGCAGGCAGGCAGACAGACAGGCAGACAGAATGGAAGATGGGGGGGGGGGGGAGGAGATGGAGAAATGGAGGGGGAACAGAGGCTCTCCCCCACGATAAGATCAGCAGCAGAAGGTTTTCACTTGATTTATGACTGAACGAACTTGTTGGGTGTCTCTTTTTAACAAGCTGTCTCCGCTCCTGCACCCTGCAACACACACACACACAACACACACACACACACACACACACACACACACACACACACACACACACACACACACACACACACTGCTCCTCGCACATACACAAACGTACACACACACGACAAGAACACACACATGCACACACCAGTAACACACACACACACACACACACACATCACACATACACACATCACACATACACACATCACACACACTCACAACACACACACACACACACACACATACACACACACACACACACACACACACACACACACACACAACACACCACCACCACCACCACCACCACCACCACCACCACAACAAACAACAACAACGAAAAATTCTCTCAAAACCAGATTCTACCAACACCGGTCAAACATCCAAAAAAATACAGGCACTCAGGTCACCAAACACTTCAACCAAACTGGCCATTCACTTCAAAACTTAAAATGTATCGCAGTGGAAAAGGTGCACTCTGAGAACCTGGACACCAGACTGAGGAGGCAGTCTTTTTGGATGAACGGGATGAAAACCATATTTCCTCTGGGCCTGAACTCTGTCAATTGACGTCACAACAATATCGAGTCAAAACTACGTAATGTAGCCTACGTAAAATATTCTGATGTATTTGTGTAGCATATCGTAGTCAGTGACTAAAGTCCCCTTGAGAAAGGCGGGTGTACCGCCGAAAATTTGGGAAATTTTTACATTGATTTGTTGCCTTTTCTGTGCACATGCTGCTTGAATTATATATTACAATCTACAGAAAAGCTAGTATCACTCTTAGTGATCCAAATCGATGACACCATCATCTTCCTCCTCGCCATTGCTTGAGTGCTGTTTATTTATATATTTGTTCGCTGCGACCTCTTTTGAATCCTTAACTGGATCCGGCACGATGGCAACTGACTTCGCCAGCACCCTGAAGAAGCTGTCTAAGTCAAGGGATCGACTACTACGTTATGAAACGCATGTCAACTTTTTGAACTGCTGCCTACAAAATCACGTCATCCCAAACGGTATGTGTATGAAATTTGGAAAAGACGCTCTCCCTCAGAGTTTCTTTCCCAAACAGTTGATTTGACCCTCCAGTGTGCTAGCCAAGAAATACTTCGTTCATGCAGAGACATACCAGTCACTGGTTACAAGTGAAATGGCATTCAAACACAAAATTTTATACCATTTGCATCAAACAACTGATTTTCATCAATTCAAGGCTGTAAGAAAATACGACTATCAGAGATCAATGGTCAAGAAACACAACCTCAATACAAAAAAGAAAAGAAAACTGGAACAATTATTGCAGCAAAAACATGAAAGTTCTTCTTTACCTACTCCTCCTAAACCTAAACCAAGATCCCGCAGATTCAAAAGGAAGACAGTGACCGTAGAAAATGACAATAATGTACAACATCCACATTCCATTGACAAACACATTTTGATTAACCTGTCAAGAGAAACACTCACAGAAACACAGGCAAGTGTCTTAAAATTAGGACCCAAATTTTGCCCAACACCCCAGGCCTTTGATCACGAGCAGTTGGTGAAAGATGTCACTGAGGGTTGTCGTAGAGTTCGCCTCAAAGAACTGTACTTTGACACTGTACCAAAAGAACAAGAGCCCCCAAATTCTACAAGCGGTCAGGCTTCATGCCACAGCCTGGTAGGGACAGATCACTGGACGCATTCTGTGACACACTTCAGAGTAAGGTAAATGTCCATCAATGCAGAAAGCGCCCCCATGACAACCTTAAGCCGCAACAAAGACAGGCACTACAACAGCTCAGAAAAATGGTACAAAACAGACAGATAAGGATAACCACCGCTGACAAGGGTGGTGCTGTGGTCATACAAAACATTTCAGACTACCTGACAGAAGCCTACCGCCAGCTTAACAACACAAATCACTATAAACAACTGGATAAAGATCCAATAATTCAGATCGCCAAAGTTTCCAACAATCTGGTCAACAGACTATACAGAGACAACCTCATAGACAACAATACATATAAATGGGCAATAATGGAACCCAACAAGTCAGATGTCACCGCTTCTACACACTGCCTAAAATACACAAGACATTGTCCAACCCGCCAGGTAGGCCTATCATTTCCGGAACTAACGGACCCACTGAAAAAATATCCAAAACTGGTCGATCACTGGTTACAAGAATATGTAGTGAATCTACCGAGCTATATCAGAGACAGAACTCATTTTCTCCGCACCTTACAAGACTGGAACCAAAACCATGGCCCTTTTCAAAACATCACTCTGGTCACCATAGACGTTGTGGGTTTGTATTCAAACATTCCACATGACGAACTCATCACTGCGCTCAAATACTACTCAGAGATGACAACCAGCAGTCCACCACACCACCAACAGACCGAGTCATAGAATTAGTCTCTCATGATCTCTTTAACAATGTTTTCCAGTTTGAAAAAAACTACTACCAACAAATCTTTGGCATTGCAATGGGAACACCCATGGCCCCTTCTGTTGCCAACCTATTTATGGGTTGGTTAGAATCTCAAGGGACATAGTTCATGGTTGCCCATTTTGCAGATGTCTCAGAGAGAGAGAGAGAGAGAGAGAGGGAGAGAGAGAGAGAGAGAGAGAGGGAGAGAGAGAGAGAGAGAGAGAGAGAGAGAGAGAGAGAGATTCAGAGTCAGAGTCAGATAATTCAGTCAAAAAGGCCATGGCCCCTCAAACGGGGCGATAACATAAAAACAAGAAAACCACACGTTAATTACGTCGCGATAACTTTTCGTATTTTGAACACGTAAACTGCTACCATTAAGTTGCTACTATTACATTTTGTTGATATAGTTAATCATTGTTGTTACTTGGTTTTACATGTACATCAGTTGCTTTACGTGTATCTGCCTTTGTCTCATGCTTTTGTAATGTACTTGACCAGTTGACATGTGAAATCCCTCCACCCTCTTTGTTTTGTTTTTAATATTTCCTTTACTTTCTTCTTTTCCTTTGACTTTGTATCTTTAAATTACTTCTTTTTTTTTTTACCAAATATTAATACAACTACTAGTAATATTGTTATGTTATTATTATTATTGTTGTTGTTAAGGGTTGACATTTCTTGCTTAGCATGTGTCAACGTTTGTCTCTCATACCACGATGTAAAGTATCATCATCATCATCATCATCATTATATCATCATCCATCATCATCATCATCATCATTTTTACAATCATTATCATTATTATAAATCATTCTTGTGTAGCATTCATTGTTCTCTAAGATTTGGACACACACAGGGCATTACATATAATCAGAATTTCTAATGGAGCATGGAGAACTTGAACTGTTTGAAGAGCTGACCATACTCCACTATTATTATTGTCACTACATTTTGTTTATTTATTTATTTATTTATTTATTTATTTATTTATTTATCTTTATTTATTTATTTATTTATTTTTTTTGCTGCCCCATTTTCTGGATCACTTTTGTGTCACTGTCCCCCAGCACTGCTCAGTTCTGGCCACCGCCACCTCTCCCCCCGTGGAAATACTGGAGACTTTTTCAGTATAAACAGTATTCCCACCTTCTAGAAATTCTGTTCCAGAAAATTCCTCTTCTCTTTGTTTTGCCTTGCTCCTTTGCTTACTGTCATTTCTTCCTATCATTTTCTGCCATGCTGGTCCATTCACCTGCATGTGTTCTTTAGAACCTTACTTTCTCTAAGGATTGATAATTGCGTACATGCATTTTTGGCTCTAAGGAAATGTGTGTGTGTGTGTGTGTGTGTGTGTGTGTGTGTGTGTGTGTGTGTGTGTGTGTGTGTGTGTGTGTGTCTTCTTGTGAGGTATTCTTTACGTTATGAGATGGTCATAGCCCTGATATGGCTCTGAGCACTAGGCTGGGCTTTAACCCTTTTTACTTCCACACTCCTGCAGGAAGCTGGTGGACAGGGTGAGGGAATGAAAGGGTCAAGTTTTTGCTTTGCTGTAATGATCGTAGTAGTGTCTGACAATGCGGGATGCTGGTAGATAGGGTGAGGGAGTCAAAGGGTTACAAAAAATAACAACTTCTGCTCTTCAACACGCCTCCAAACCCACCGAAACTGATGTCACCATTACAGCAGATCACTAGGGGTGGGATCTGCTTAAAAGAGAGAGAGACAGGCAGACAGACAGACAGAGAGACACAGAGAGAGAGACAGAGAGAGATTTGTTCCAAGTTCACATTGCTTATTCTAGCCCAGCCGACTACTAGAGCAGAGAGAGAGACAGACAGACAGACACAGAGAGAGGAGAGAGAGAGAGAGAGAGAGAGAGAGAGAGAGACGACAGACAGACAGACAGACAGACAGACAGACAGAAGAGAAAACAAAACAAAATAAAAGCTGGATATGGATTTTCCCACGAATAGGCCCGTATATTCCGAGGAAACTGATTCTTTCTGCCGCGGAGATCCGCGGATCTGAGATTCCTGCCCCTGAAGCGTGAAGGACCTCAAAAGCTGGGACAACTCCCACCTCCCACACCCGCCTCCCATTGCTATGCTCAAAAGTGAGAATGAGGATGATAATTTGTTAATTATGATTTCATGGCCATACATGGGATCTGTTTTGGTTGGAATCTGTAGATTTACTCTGTTTCGTTTTATCGTATATGCTGGCATCATCAACCCCCAGGACTTGAGAAACACGCACACGGACCTGAACAATTGCTCAGGCTATGAGAATACATTTACCAGATCCTGTTCCTTACATTGCAAAGATGTGACAACCACACTGTGTTTTGTTGGCTTAATTAATTGCTGGGGAGTTACCAGAGTATAAAATATTAGATCTAGATGTTGATCTAGAATGTGCTTATATTTGGGCTTGTAGTGGGATTATTTAATATGTGTGCGTGTTGGGGGGGGGGGGGGGAGTATATGTGTGTGCTACGTAGGTGTGTGGGGGGGTATATAGGGGTGTGGGGGTATGTATGCGTGCGTGCGTGTGTGTGTGTTCTTGTTCTATGAAGATTCAGTTTAAATTTTACACTACAGCTGTTGTTAAGACTCTTAATCATTGATTTACAATTTCTGAACGGATCCGTACTTTTCAATAAGTTTAAACTTATTTCTAGCGTTTCATTCATAAATGGGTAATCTTGTAGAATAGAATACGAAAATAATTGGAGCTAATTTCACGCACTTATACGGGTGTTTTCGGTTCTGCTCGATGTAAAGAGACGTAAGACACCCTTACCTACTCACTTTGACCAGTCCTTCCCCACAAACATGCACAAAATATCCCTGAATGACTGGCGACCACAGCTCCAGCAGTCACCTGCACGCCATATTTATAGACAACAACTCCCCACTAGTGATGACGTTGTGCAACCAAAATGGCGAGCAGGTGACTGCTGGAGCTGTGGTCGCCAGTCATTCAGGGATATTTTGTGCATGTTTGTGGGGAAGGACTGGTCAAAGTATTTGCAGCAATTGTCTCCAAGTTGAGTTATTTATCTTTTTCATGTCAGTTCAACTTTTATAGTGACCTGGAAATAAGTGACCACGACGACAATGATGATGATCTTGGAGTGTGGAGTTAGCTCAAGAGGGATTCATTGAACAGTCCCATATGCGCTCCACCTAAGTCTGCCAGCAATTATCTGGCAAAACCTGGTGCATTGGCAAGGTCTTAAACTGAGGAGCAAAAGGGGAAGTAGGGGGTGGGAGGGAAGACATTTGAAACGCATAAGGTGACACCACCAGAATGATGGAAGCATTAAGATTGGCAGCATACAGATCAATTTTAATGTTGATGGGATTGAAGTAACGATATCAGATGATTGACGATGATGATGATAAGCATGCTTTTTACTGAAAAGACCTGCTTGGGGAACTTTTTTTTGGGGGGGGGAGTTTTAAAAAAAAATTATCATTAACTTTAGATGTATGTTCATAGGGAACAATTCCATCCTGCAATATTTTTGGAGTCGCTTTTCCCAATAATGATAATAAGAACCCAATTTTTATTATAAACTTTTTAAAAGCCTGGGTCAATTTTTCAAGACTTTAAAGACTTTAAAAGAGGCATGTCATTCTCTAGAAACTTTTAAAACCTGTGTGATCTGCAGGAGAGTTATTAGGACAAATGTAAACTTTGCGATCCCAAAGTAAAGTTTAGATCTACATTTGGCTTTTGCCGTCATTGTTTTATCTGATGATTATGTCTTTCGTTCTTTTCGTCACGCACTGTTTAGTGAGCATGTCATCTGATGTTCTTTTTCAATGAATTAGACTAGTTAGATTGTTCTATTTCAACAGACGATATAGCGTTCATGCAAAGAAGATGTCAAACTCAAGTGATTAACCTCATCAGTTTTTGTCTACTTTTCGTTTAAAATCATGGCGCCCAACTCTATAATCCCAGCATGTATCCGTATTACTCGTTACGTTGGGTTCTTGGTGGCTCAGGGGCACTGCGCTGGCAGTCAAAGGGAGACGACAGTCTATCTTTGAGTAAATCGTCAATAATGCAAAAATAGAACAGAAGCTAACATCAAATTCAGTTTTGTTAAACTCGATAACGGATTAGAAAAGGTTGCTTCCATTTTGCATACGCATACGATCTGTATCAGTTCACCATTCATTCAAATCATTGATACATTATTCATGTATCTATGCGTGTATTTGTGTGGTGAGTGTGTGTGTGTGTGCGCATGCACATACTGTGCATGTACGTCAGTGTACATGTGTGTGTGTGTATGTGTGTGTGTGTGCACATGGCATATACACGCATGTGTGTGTGTCTATGTGTGTTTGAAAGGGTTACAGAAGCATGCATTTTTTAAACTTAATGTTGACAATTGACTACTTTTCGTTTGTTTGGTTGTTTGTGATTGGGGGGATAAACATCAATGCAAGATCTTTTATCTATTTGTGTGTGTGTGTGTGTGTGTGTGTGTGTGTGTGTGTGATACATGTGTGATGTGTGTGGTGCACATACACATGTTCATGTCTGTGCATGCATGAACTGTTAGTGTATGTGAATCTGTATAAGCCTTGCGCATGCGCGTGCGTGTGTGTGTGTGTGTGTGTGTGTGCGTATGCGCGAGCACACGCATCCATGAGTGTGTGTGCATGAATGTCTGTGTGTACAGCCATACATAAAATTGCATCCCTTGAGCAACTCTGTCACTCTCTCTTTCTCTCACCAACACACACACATACACATACACACAATTTCACAAGGAAACACACACACAAAACAAACCAGTCTGAATCATATTATTTTACCTTCTCTTCACCACTGATAAAATAGTAAACGCATACATCAAAGCATTTCAAAGAACATAAACATCAACATCATTATCAAATCAACTTTCAAGTGGACATTGCATTGATCATAAATCTTACCACATAGTGGTATTAAGGCAATTCATAACAATACCTGTTTGCGCTTTTACTAAAGGCACTATATCATATTCTTTTCAAAGTCCAACAAAATTATATACCAAAGTTTGCATAACTCACATGCTGCACATAATCTTGCTCCGACACTGGAAAAGTATCAACCATATGTTCAACTAACACATACACATCATCTTCCAATGTTGTTAGTTCTCTCCCTTTCAAACTCACACGATACATGTTAAAACCTACATAAGAATATAAAATGTTATGAGGACACTACGCATTCCATAATCTGTGACACACAAATAAAGTTAAAACACTTTTAAACTTCTGCCAATAAATGGCACATCTGATTGTTAAAATATTCATTTAAACATACATACACACGAGGATAAAATAGAAAAAGGGAACCCAGGGGTGACAGCTCATTAGTGACATTATACATGGCCTGTTTTAACCATAAGGACAGAAAATGCCTTTCACAAAATTAACAATAACAACACTGATGAAAACACAACAACAAAACAAGCACAAACAACATCAACAACAAGTGGTTCATTCATAAAGCTAGTCCATATAAAAAAAACAATTAAATTAAAAAAAGAAGACGATTGTCAGGTGCACAAAAATGAAAAATGAAGGAGTGCGTCATTTATAACAAAGAAATGGGAACAAGTAGAATTTGTTGAAAAAGATAAAGATATAATATGGCAACCACAAAGAAATGGAAAGACAGGTCTGTGTCCAAGAACAGAGTCGCAACCTAACCCTTTCCGGAAGATAAGAATAGGTAAGTGAAAAGGATGAGTAATCACACAGTCTTATTGTCAGGTAAGCATTCTTAGCAATGAGATGATTATGGTGCAAGAATATTTTTTTCAATAGCATGACCTTACTCTCTTTGCTTCTCTCAACAAAACGAATTTTGCAGTTTTAAAGCTAATCACTACAACGCTGCATCCCAAAAACATGCTTCCAATAAATGAACTGAATTAAGAACAACACTGGTAAGGCAGAAAGTAAAATACTACAGACAAAAGCTTGTGCACTAGTGAAATCTGTTCAGATGACGATCACAATACACACACACTGATTGTGACAATGACAACCAAATGTTCACATTAAAGCTTGTAGCACCATTGTCAAGATCTGAAGGGAATGTGTATGCCTGGAATGATAGGGGAAAATTCGTCAGATGAGTTTCCTTATTTACAAAACATCAACAACATAAACAAAAACAAAACAGAGTAGAAACAAAACCATATGAACACTCCACTGAACAAAACTGACATTTATATCACCAATGTCATTATCACAACCATCTGAGGTCATTCTTTTCGATATTTGTTTGAATGATTTTTTTTTTAATAAAAAATAACAGCAAGTTGATTACATATGAGATTAAAGAAAATACCTGATGTTCAAGATATATAAATTTGCATGACAATGTAACGCATTCATTTTTTTTAACACTGTGAAAGTGCAAAAAACCTTGTGTTCAATGTAAATGTCTGCCACCCATGTTTGGGGATGGAATGATGATTTTTGATAAATAAAATATCTGAGGTAAAATATCTGATCATGATCCACACTTAAATCGGTGTGACAACAAATTAAGCAGATTACTGTATTATTGTGTCAATAAATCTACTTTACAACAAAATTTACAAAAACTAATTTTAACAAAAGCGAAAATGTAAACCATGATGCTCATCTTTACTTGGAGGTCTTTCTACAGCTTCTTATTTCAGTAGTTGCACAAAATGACATTAAAATGAATATTAAGCAAACCCATTCATTATTCTACTGCGTAAGCCAAACAACTGTTAAATAAAAATCTCAATGTTCAGCTGAACACTCAGGCACTTTGAATTAACACACTACCAAACTAAAACTGCATTGTAAATATATGACTAAGTAAAAATACAAAAATAAAAAGCTTCAAAAAGAGAAGACAATGGGACAACTACCTTTTTATGTCAGAATTTTTGTTGTATGCAAGTATGCAAAAAGTGTGAAATTCATGTATGTATGAACTTGAAATGTGTGTGTGTGTGAGCGTGTGTGTGTATGTGTGTGTGTGTGTGTGTGTGTGTGTGGTGAGTGTGTGTGTATGTGTGTGTGTGGCGCACGCGTACGCTTGTGCTGGTTGAATGAAATGGCAGTAGTCAGCTGTAACCACACAATGAAACAACACAGACTCATACACATCCTTTCAACACTGAAACAGACAATACAACCTTCCACAGTAAATACACAATATTTCTACCGCATCACTTGTGATACATACCATACGGCAATTGATACATAATACAAAACAATTCCAAGACATCTCTCTCTGTTGGTAGATATTCTTTCAGTCTCACACACACATACACATTAAAAAATTTTCTGAACAAAGAAAGGCATACACAGAATTCAATTGTGGCCATTTGAAAACAAAAACACTGCAGGCCCATTCGTTCCAATCTTCTCCCAACTTAAAACAAAACAAATATGCATACATAATAATAATTCTACTTGTATAAAGCATGCAGTCCCCAAAGCATGGTTGTTAAACTTCACATACAACAATAACAAACAAAATGGGGGGGGGGGGGGGGGGGGGGGGGGGGGTTGCATTACTTACACAGAAAACATGACGAGTCAAATCTGCAGACTGGGTAAAAGACAGAGTCACATCTTATACATATGGAAAGTTTAGGAAATAATATTTGGAAAGGAGGATATGCTCAAACACCGGTCTATGGGTAAAAACAAGAATAATGAAAAACATAACTAAAAAAACAGGAATGGGGACTACAATCAACAAAAAAACGAACCCACCACAATGTACCACTGTATGCTGGCAACAAAACAGTTATCACAATCTTGAGTGTCACTATACCACCCGTAGTGAATTAACTGCTGCATATACGATATGAAGACCTGTTCTCAGCAGCGCGACACTAGCCATGGGAATTTCAGCCCCACAGGTCAGTCCTTGCGCTCCGTCTTGACCAGGGCGATATGTTCACGAAGCTGAAGTCTGCTTTACGATGATGATGCCGCCACCCTCTCCTCAAGACCCTTCAGCTCTTCCATGATTTCTGAGGGAAGGTCTTCACCAACCTGCTCATCGAAGTACTTGTAGACAGCATTGACCTCGTTTTCCCAGAACTGACGGGGCAGATGGAAGAGCTGGTCCATGTCCACTGGCTCCTCCAGACCTTCAAGATTCAGAGAGTCTAATTTGGGGATGCGACCGATAGAAGAGTCTATGGCGACATCTTCACCGGCGCATCGGTGCATGACCCAGTCCAGCACACGGCAGTTCTCCCCGAAGCCAGGCCAGATGAATTTGCCGGCGCTGTCCTTGCGGAACCAGTTGACATGGAAGATCTTGGGCAGGTTAAGCTCTGGGCGCTTGCCAAAGGACAGCCAGTGTTGTAGGTAGTCCCCGAAGTTATAACCAAAGAATGGCCGCATGGCAAAGGGATCATGCATAATTTGTTTCACTGGAAAAGAAAGATAAATGTTTCATTACTTTCATGTTTTCAAAAGCAAGTGTTCAATACCAAGAGGAAAATTTTGATAAAGAATCATGGAATTAACTTATCATGACACAGCTTGTCAAAAGAAGGATAAAAGGAATTCTAGAGCAATCACTATGCCACTGCATTAGTTCAATATGGTAAATGTGCTAGCTAGACATGAATTCACTTAAAAAATTCCTCTTTTAACGTCATATATTCTACCATATTTAATAAACGGAGAGTGATTGTGTGCCACTCTGCATTCACTGGATATGGTTGAGTGTATGATGCAAAATGAGTTTTTCTGAAACAGAACTGCATTTTTCAAGGATTTATACTAACCTGTTGGCATACTGACACTATCTTGAATAGTATGTATTTGGTAAACATTAATGTTTTATACATACATATACCAAATTTAAGCAAAACCTATTTAGTCTCAATAAATGATTCCAATACTGCATGTACAATTTACAATGCTTCATTTTAATTATAATTTCACACAGATTTCACAGACCAACTACTTATCAAAATGTCAGGATGATGAATCATGCTACCAACTGAACAGAGCATTCATGACCCTCTCACTTTAAAAAGAACTGCTCCTACGCAGATGAAGAAGACAACACTTACTTTTGTGCTCAGCAGCAGCGGTCGATTCAGAGCGCATGGCGGCACCAACAAAGACACCGTGCTGCCAGTTGAATGACTCGTAGACAAGTGGCACACCTTCAGGCCGACGTCCACCAAAGATGATGGCATCAATGGGTACTCCCTCTGGGTCTTCCCAGGCTGGGTCCATGATGGGACACTGAGCGGCAGGGGTGCAAAACCTGTGGAGAACAAGAATATCCTACAATAAAAATCTGGTACCAGCGTAACATGAGATATTTTAATATCTGTAGTAACTGAATGAAAAATATATAGAAAAAAGAATGCTCTGAACCCCCAAAAAACATTACAATTCAGAATTCAGAAAAATTCCATAGCAATGTTGTTACTAAGCTGGATCACTATCATTATTCTGAATCACATGACCATGCAAGTCATTTCAGAATGTCACTTCTGCAGCTTCCATTCTAATTTCTTTACAAATTGGTAGCCAGCACTGGTAGTTGATGGAGAGGAAGAAAGTGTTATAATTTGAATTCAGGAGCATGTTTTGAAACACTCTGTAACCTTGTCAACAATATGAAGATGAATTCCATCAGCTCAGAAATGAAACCAAATATAACAAATTTTACCATTAGCCAACTGATACTCTACAGTAACTCAATTCAATTTTACCATTTACCCACTGATTTTTTTTCATTAACATTTTAATTTCACAAATGAACGGTTGTACTTAAATACACTTTAACTTTTTCGCCGAGCATTTTATAGTCAATGTTTTTGGCCAAGCCAGTCATTTAATCCTCGTCAAAATAACACAGCGGGGTGTACCACCAAAATTTGGTCGAGAGGTAAAGGATTGTATGCTAATATGCACAACAACATCAGCTACTGGAGCGAACCTTGTTTCAGTGTGAAAAAATTGTCATTTTTAACATGACCCTCACAGTCAACCAAAGTCACCAGTGGTGATTTAAGGTGGTGGTGACTGAAGTCACCTATGGCAGCGAAAAAGTTACAATCCTTTATATATATATCTGTTCTTAACAAGTCATACACAATGAGTCTCACCTGGAGTTGGGATGAGCAGCTGGGCGGTCACTGCCCTCCTTGGTCCAGTTTTCATCGCCAAGCCAGGATCGGATCTTCACGTTTTCCCCAACCTCCTTCTCCAGACCCTCCCAAAAGAAACCGCCATCACAGGTCTCTGCTACATTGGTGAAGATGGTGTTCTTCTTGATGGTCTCCATGGCGTAAAAGTTGGTCTTATCTGAGGTGCCTGTGCACAAAGAATCAAAGACTGAGTCCTTTTCTCACACTGAACGAAGCAGCATGGAAGTTTCAGTCATTTTCTCCTAATTTTTGTATTTGTGTTTGTTTGTTTGTGATCTTATGCTTGACAAAGGCCAGTTGGCCGAAACTTTACGCCTGTCTTGTCTGGTTGTATTAAAATGCGCTTTCTAAGTCTTTTTTCATGTTTTTTCTGGTTCCTCAAAGAATGACGTCAAAATAAAACAGGAATGTAACCTGTCACTACAGCCTATGCAAACACTGCACAGCTCATAGCACAGATCTCACAGATTTAGTGCAGGACCAAAAACCAGCTGTCAGAATGGCTGGCAGGAACATAAATTTGAGCGACAAATTTCTTAATGCTTCAGTGTGTGTGCATGCCACTGGATAGATAGGGTACTTGGCTTACAGTTTGCTGATCAGTGACTACAGTACTCTGCTTGTTGATTGTCAGCTACAATACAATAAGGGTCAAAACTTTATCTTTTTAACAAGACTGCCATCCATTAAAAAAAACAGTAAGTAAGGGGAGAAAGCTGAACAAGAATGTCAACAGAAAAATTGAAAGATGACACAAAATGTTGTTATTCAAAGTACAGCTTTCTGGATTTGAAAACATGATTTTTTTTTTCAGAGCAATGACACTTTAACAATTCAGGCACTAACTCTGCTTATAACCTTGACAGTAAAATCTCAGGCAAAGAGATCGTTCATTTTCACTTAATATCAACACAGAGCTCAATTTAGTTATCTCCCTGGCTTACATCATAATCAGACATAAAAACAAACAATGGCACAAAGCCAGCAGTCATGTATTGACCACAAGTTTATCACTCACCAGGTGCCACACCAAAGAAGCCAGCCTCTGGGTTGATGGCGCGCAGGCGTCCCTCAGAATCGAACTTCATCCAGGCAATGTCGTCACCCACACAGGTGACCTTGTAGTGAGGCAGGGTGGGCCGCATCATGGCCAGGTTGGTTTTGCCACAGGCGCTGGGAAACGCTGCCGCGATGTAACGCTTCACTCCTGTCTTTGTGTTTTCTATGCCCAGAATCTGTGAACACAAGTCAGCACTTACAATTATATTCCGATTTGGTTTAGTTTATAGTTTTCTAAACTACAAGTAAACAGAAATTAACATTTCATTTAAATTCCAAAAAAAAAGAAAAGAAGGGTTCAGAGAGAGACAGAACTGAAACTTAAAAAAAAAACAACTATCACTCAATCAAGGACAGTAGCTGGTGGCATTTAAATCTTTAAACTGAACAATGACAGACAGATAGAGAAAGGCAGAGACAGAGTGACAGAAAGAGCAGTGTAGCAGACTCTCAAAAACAACAAAACTGAGACAGAAACAGAATCCCTATGCCCTAACACACACACATATACATCAACAAGAAAATCAATAACAAAATCAAAACAGAATCAGAACATGTGGTGAATATAACAAAAACAAGACACACATACATTTTCAGACATGTTGTGGAAGTCATCTACTGTTTTTTGTGCTGTGTTGTGCGTTTACTTTTTTTCATCTTGTATAAATTATTTCTTATGCTTGACAAAGGCCAGCTGGTGAAAAATTTGCACCCGACTTTTTTTGTTATATCAAATACGCATTCTTGTTCTACTTTTGAGTCTTTCTGGCTCTTATGTCCTTGAATTCTGGCAGTCATTTTGATTCAAACAAAATCAAAACAAAGTGGATGTCAAGTCAAGTGAATGAGATGTTGGACTTTCAATGGGCAGGTGTGGGTTCAATCCCACCTGAGTACTTCATGCCTGGTGGAGATTTTTCAAATGTCCCAAGTGAACATTTGTGCAGAGTTGCTGGTGGTTACACCCCTCCATGAGTGTATGTATGCAAAATATCAAACATATCAGAGGTCATGTATGTCATCTCCGTATCCTCTGGCTTATGAAAACATGAAAATACCCAGCTTGCACACCCACCAAAGACAAGTATATGCAGACTGTGCAGAAACATACCGCCTGCACAGTGTGGGCAAAATAACATGCATATGCATGTCACAGACAATCAAAATGGTATAAATAACAAGAATCAAAAACAAAAACTGACATCAAAAACTCACCAGCATATGTTTAGCAAACCAGTGTGGACAAAATAACTTGCATATGCATGTCACAAACAATCGGAATGGTATAAAGAGTAAGAATCAAAAACAAAACTCAACAACATCAAAACTCACCAGCATATGCTCTGCAAACCAACCCTCGCGTTTGGCCAGGATGGAACCGATGCGCAGGGCGAAGCATTTCTTGCCCAACAGTGAGTTGCCCCCGTAGCCACTGCCATAGGAACAGATCTCGTTCTTCTCCGGCAAGTGGGCGATGATGGTGTTCTTTGGGTCACAGGGCCAGTTGTTGTGCAGGGGAGCTGGTGGAAAAACAGATAACAAAATTTTTTTTTCAAATATACATGTGATGTGTAATTCTAGTTAATGAGTAAACATGCATTACTGGCCCCCTTAGAGTGTAAGAAGTTAAGGGTTGAAACATTTATTTGACAGGGGTTTCTCTTCTGAGAACTTTTGCTGTTTGGTTCTTCCCGTAATTTCTTGTTGGCATAATTGCTTTTAATTCAAGACATCAGGTGTTGGATTTTCTCCAATTCACTTATCAATTGCCTAATTTATTACATATGTTTATGGAATATGCAAAATATAATGTAACAGAGTGCCTTGCTCTGCTACAATCTCTTTCCCCATTTACGTACAACACTCAAAGGCAACACAGTGCAGTGTGCTTGTCTAGATCAAAAAACCCCTTGCTTTCTCTCAGCCACCTTATATTTTCATATAACAGCCTCTGCCCATCCACAGCTACGCACTGAAATTTTGAAAGATCTAACCAATACATTACGCATATAACACACTGCTGTCATATCTAAACAATGAGCAGATCTACAATGAGTACATGAATTCTAAAGCCAGGCCTACGAATTTTGTCGTCATTATGGTCCCAATCTTCAATCTGTTACACACAGTATTACGTCGTAGCCCTACAGAACTTAGAGGGGACCATCTTTAATCCACGCCACCTTCAGCACATTAGTAAAATAAACACTGCGTAAAAGCCCCTGTGCAGCCGCCCGCAGAAACACCCAAACAATGACCACAGGTTGAGTTGCACTTGTATGGAGCCCGGGGCGGACTGTCTTTGTTCCATGCCGCCCTTCGGTGTTTGCGGCGCAATAGCCAGTACACAGCTGCCCGCAAAACCACCGGACAAGTATGCCAGTTGTGTGTACCGAAGCGCTTCACTAATTAACAACTGATGTAAGATCTCCATTACTTTCTATCAGATTTAACTTTCGCCACACACCAAATGTTTATTGTGTAGGTAAGAACAACCAATCAGACCTTCTCATCTGAAAGTATTGATAGTATGACCATCACGCCTTGTTCCCACCATTGTTTCCAAAGAATATAAACTTACACGGCGTGCCATAACACATCATCTCTTGCTGACACTCTCACCAGAAGTGATCTCGCGCTGTGTTAGACTGCTGTCACGGCAGTTAAGTTCTGGATTTTAAAAAAAAATTTATTATCAATTGTCATTGTAGTAACTTAGGGACTTAGAATCTCTTATTTCTTTATATTCTATATATTCTAGCTTTCGTCTATGAGTATTGTGCTAGATTTGCGGAATTCACAAAGAGTGAAAGTATGTTTTGAACTAAATGATGTGCTATCTCACAAGATTGAAAGTACATTTTGATCTGAATGATGTGCTGTCTCACAAGATCTTTAACATTCTAGCGTGCTGTTACTATTGTAAGGATGGGACTGAGGTTTGAATGAAGTTGTTATTATAGAATTAGCCCCCATTTTCATGTGGCTATTGTAGGACTATTGACCGCCATATTCTGCTATAAGCAAAGATGCAATGCATTAGTGTGCAGAGGAACACTGTTTTATTCTTGACAATGTTGTATACACATAATGATAACTGATGAAGCATGTGTTCAGCCAACTGATCCTTTTGTTGTTCTAATGTATCCCTTGTCTGCTCAAGACCACTGATAATCATGTATAGAGCGCCATTTTGATGACATGGTTTAATAGTAATATGTTATGCTATTTTGTCATCACTATCTCTAGCAGTAGACCTGGAATTATACATAACTACATGGAGCTAGTGTTTAATAGATGATTCAAGTGTGTTGTTCTCTCAACACTGTTGACTGCTATTTGATAAGGTACTGTTTGTGACAACATAGTTCTCATAGTAAAATACTATGTTTGTCATCATCACTGAATATTAACTGTCTAATAGCTGCCCTCTCAGACGTTACTGTTACTATTTACTCAGCCCATGGCAGCCAAACAGCTTAATATGAGTGTGCATTATTTTGCCAGTACATTATTGAAAGTCTACTCTATGCTAATGCTATCAAACAAGTACTACAATATTTTACCCTCACCTTATCAAAGGGTTACTCAAAGTTCTGTTAGCAACTATTTGTTCCATGTTTACAAATGCTAGTACTTTTGAGTGAAGACACCACATATTGTTTTGTTAAAATGTAAGAATTCATTACTGCACACTGACACTGTTAGTTCACAAAATGTGCTCTTTGTCATTGTATTTACGAAACTTGTTTTGTGTCTTACACGCACTGTCTTCTTCTGCATCATCTTCTTCTTTGACTTCTTCTTCATCTCCTTCTTCTTTGACTTCTTTTGACTTCTTCTTGTCTTCTGCAATGTCTCCTTCCCTACCTATCATCATCAAGAGACAGAATAAATAGTCAAGCACTATCCACGGACTTGTCTTTTGATTGAGAGACTTCCCTTTCTGCTCTGGACACAAACGACCACCACAGCAATCATCATCATCTCCCCCTTAACCACTCGCTCCGTCTCACCTGGCGCTGCATTCAACATCACCCCTTAAACCACTCGCCCCATCGTACCAATAAGAATTTTTCTTATGCAAAGAAGCTTAACTGTAAAAAAGTATATCAGGCAAACAATATGAAGTCTCTATATCAGGCAAACAATATGAAATCCAAAACAAGTGCGACTGCCCGCGCCCAAGCAAACAGGAACCAGAAGAACAAGAAAACCAATGTAAGCGCGTATTCAACAAAACAAGACAAGACAAGCGCAAATATGATAGTTGCCTCCCCTCTCCCCACTTCTTACTACTGCTCATGAAGACATGGGCATTCCATTTGGTCCCTTTTTATCCACTGGACGAGGTGGCAGAGAAGTTTTTAGTCCTCTTTTTATTATCCGTTGTTTGGTGTTTGTGGTCTGTTTGTGACCGTGCGTTCGCGCTTGACAAAGGCCGGTTGGCCGAAAATTTGCGCTTGTCTTGTCTTGTTTTGTTGAATAAGCGCTTACAAACAATATGAAGTCTTAGAAACAGAAATCTACTAACAACTCTTAATAATGACTAACTCAACAGACAAAAATGAAATGCGCTTCAAACCCTTATCAAAAGTTAAACAAAACGAGTTCAACACTATATCCAACCCAACACAAAAAGCAGACATCAAAATAAGAAAAGAAAATGGTGAAGCATTTCATGGAGACAAGTAAATGATAAAATCACCCAAACCTACCAGTCAGAGGCAGGGGTCTCCCACAGAGTGCAGGCACTTGACAAACTCGTCATCCTGAAGTGTCTTCAAGACATTCGCACCCATACGCGTCATGATCCTCATGCTGGCCACCACGTAGGCCGAGTCGGTCAGCTGGATGCCAATCTTGGACATGGGAGAGCCGACAGGGCCCATGCTGAAGGGTATGACGTACATAGTGCGGCCTGGACACAGGGACACAGAACAATGGAATAAGCTGCTGGCACAGAAAAATTTGAGAGGAAATACAAATTCAATAAATAAGGCAACCTTCTTCTTCTGCGTTCAAGCATTCTCGTGCCTTGAATGGTTGGTGATAGTTTAACCCTTTGACTCCCGCACATTGCCCACCAGCATCGTGTGTTGTCAGCCATGCTAGCAAAGCTAAAAACTTGACCTTTTGATCCCCTCACCCTATCCATCAACTTCCTGCAGTAGGTGGATAGGGTGTGGAAGTCAAAGAGTAAGACGGAAGCAATAGCCAAGTGGGTAGGATGTTGGACTTCAAAGATGGAAAATTTCCTCCCTAATACTTGTTTTTAAACACTTTTACAAACTTATACTTTAAAAAACTTGTCTTATCACATGAAACTTACACTATATTAACATGACAATGTCTATGCTGCTTGTAAAGCGCAATGAGCATTCTCTGACATGAATTGTTTGCACAATATAAATGGAATTATTAATATTTTCATTATCATTATCATCATTATTATTATATCATCATCATTATTATTATTATTATTCTCATCATCATGATCACGCCCACTTAATCCGGAAGATACTCAGCACCAACAAAATATTTCAGCTGTACAAAAAGAACCTGCAGTGACAGTGAGTCACCCCTACCTTTCATGCAGTCTGGAAACCTCATGTTGAGCTCATTGTCCAGGTCTTCTGGCGCCATCCAGTTTCCCAGCTGGCTCTTGGAGCCAAACTTGGGAATGGGCATGGTGTCCCGTTGCGTGGGCGTGCTGATGTAGGTCAGACGTTCCACACGCGCCACGTCAGCAGGATCGGTGCGGGCTAGCCAGCTGCACACCAAAGTAATCGTTGATCAGATATAATTGATCGACTCTTTTGAAAAGATGTATAACATCAATACAGACAAGCTTGATATTTAATAAGGAAAATGAAGGAAAGA
Organism: Monoplex corrugatus; assembly: GCA_030674185.1. Classification (NCBI taxonomy): domain Eukaryota; kingdom Metazoa; phylum Mollusca; class Gastropoda; order Littorinimorpha; family Ranellidae; genus Monoplex; species Monoplex corrugatus. Next base: position 64,234,264 of record JAPXFY010000014.1, read on the forward strand.
AAGGGGAGGGTGGAGAGAAGGGGGGATGATTTCTACTCTTCTGTCTTATCTATGAAATTTCTACTCTTCTATCTATGAAAATAAACTAACTAGCTGAATGGGGACTTTGTTCAAGAGGATCTATCACACTCTGAGGCTTCCACACGAATTCCAAATAAAATTTTCTTTTAGTAATACCATGGAGGACTTCTTCGATGTTGGTAGAGCCATGGACTCAAGATCTGATATCTTGAGTTCAGTCCCAGCCCGCAATATTAAACATAAGCCTGTTGGCTGCCCATCTTAATGTTTCCATCATTCTGTTGGTGTCAGCTTAGTGTTTGATAGGTCCATTCTCCCCTTTTCCCTGTTTCAAGACCTTGCCGGCACACAGGGTTTGTGCAGGCTCAGGAAATCTGCCAAATGGTTGATGGCAGATTTGGGTGGAGCTGTCCGAGCGCTGTGAATCCCTCTTGAAATAACTCCAAGTCTTGACAAGTTTTTGGAATTTGGAATCAAAGCATGATAACATGATGAAATTAATGTTATTTTAGAAAAAGAAAACTCCCCCTTGATCTCATCTCCCTACTGTCTTAGCTCCATTCCACCCACCCTAACAAAGAACTATAAAAATGAACATCAAAAATGTATTTTCAGTTTACTCCTTAACGTTTCAGAATTAGAGTTCAGCCTTACCAGTTGTCATATTTGGAGAGTCTGCGTAGAATGTTGTCCTTCTGTAGCATGTACGTGATCAGCTCATTCTCTCTCTCTGAGCCGTCACATATGTGGATCGTGTTTGGTTTACACAACCGGGCATTCTCCTCCACATAATGACGCACCTGCAACACAAGAAAAAAGTCAAGTCACTGCCTCTAATACAAGGTAAAAAGAGACACACACACACACACACAACACACACACCACACACACACACACACCACACGTATCCATGCAAGCAGCATACACTCTCTCTCTCTCTCTCTCTCTCACACACACACACACACACACACACACACATATACACATGACAGAAAACATGAAAATATACAGATGTTAACCCTACGACTCCCACACCCTGTCCGCCAGTATCCTGCAGTGTTAACTACACAAACAAAGCCAAATTCTAACCTTTCGACTCCACCACCCTATCCACCAGCTTCCCACAGAAGCTGGTGAATAGGGTGAGGGAGTCAAAAGGTTCAGGTTTTGCAGTTGGTGGATAGGGTGCGGGAGTCAAAGGCTTAACAAGGACTAACAATCCACTATATCACCTATAGTATAATGGAATATTCAAAACATTGTTGTTTTCATTACTTTTTTTTTTATTCTCCACATGGTGAACACTTCATTAACTATGGAACAGATTAACAATCCACTAAATCACCTGTAATGGAATAGTCATCACATGAGTGTGTGTGTTTGGTGGAAGGGGGGAGGGGAGGCAGATTGCTATTAGAGGCAATGACTATTATCATTTGAGAGAGATAGCTCCAAGAAGAGGAATACCGCTATGAGGCAATGACATTACATTTGAGAGATAGCTCACAAAGAGGGAATAACCATAACTGTATTTAAAAAAAAAACGTATTAATAAATACATTCAATTATAACCACAACCATAAAAAATAAAATCAATGTACTGGTATTGTAATAACTGTTGCAGTACCGGTACCTACTGATCTGAAAGGACACCATACAACTGTATATTACATAGATATAATTATAAAACTAGGCAGATAGATGGATAGCTAAACAGACAGACAGACAGATGGACAGACAGACAGACAGACAGACACAGACAGATAGATAGATAGATAGATAGATAGATAGATAGATAGATAGATAGATAGATAGACAGAGAGAGACAGAGAGACAGGAGAGAGAGAGAGAGAGAAAGAGACAGAGAGAGAGCGACTGACAGATAGATATAACAAATAGATAGACAGATATAGATACATATACATCATTTTTCAAAGACAGTTGGTTTTTATAAGCATACACATGAAAACATCAAATGAAATGGCAAAAAATAGAAAATGACAGTAGCAGCTGCAGATATTTTTTAGGAATGATGACTGACATTTATGTTTTCACAAAGATGACACAGATTGATAATTAACAGAACGACAGGACCGATACAACATCAGATACGTACAATATATATCAATTATGATTTTATGCCCCTCTAAACCAGCTGTCTGTGTCACAAAATGGGTAACAAAACTTGCCAGTCAGTATGACAACTGAAATTAATTCAGGATGTAAAGCCAGTCTGATAGAAATTAAGATCACAGTGACTTAATGATTCTCAATTTTTAGACAAGCACCCTATGAATTATGAGTGGGTCATTACCAATGTGACAATGACGGCTTCATCTGAAAGACCAGTAGCTCTGGGTAGTACTCGTCAAGGTGTTATGAAGTAAATCAGGTCACCATGCCATTACTATATTGTGCTTGCGGAAGTTTAGAATGCCTCTGCTTAATGACCATTGTCACTAACATCATATCACATCACGAAATTGGATACAATCATTTCTTTTGTCACAGTGGATTTACCTTGAGAAACTTGGGCTGCTCTCCCCTTTGTGAGTGTCACCGCAGTACAGTGCCACGCAATTTTTTTTAACCAAGGCTTCAGAAAGGCAAGATGGCTAATTGGCCTTCAAGGGGAGGGAACTGGGAACTGAACCCATTTCTCTCATGGAAAAATCGAACAGAATTTGAAATTTCAGGATTTGTTGACAAAGGTTTCACTGCACTCAGATAATCCCATATCTGCTCCACCCAAACCTATGCGCAATTCGAATGGCAGACTCACTGAGATTGAACAATTACAATCGGCCGCTTTACACTGAAGCCAAGGTCGACAGTGACATGTTCATGGCACCAACCCAGAAAACTCAACAGACTGTGAGATACAGGACAACGAACAAAATTATAAAAGACAAAAATGTGCTTGTCGAGTGGATATGTCTCGATACGTCCCAAGTTCGATATGTACCAGGTTTGATACGTCCCAGGTACAAAACGTCTGTTTTTTGCGTGCATGTGTCATGTATTTTTATCATGTGCCACAGCGCGAGAGAGGGATGAACACACAAAGAATGCTCATGTTTTTCATCTTTCAGCACTGACCATCTTGCTGTATACCTACCACCATGTTCCCACACATATGTTTCCCCGAGTCTGTGTTCCCCAGGCTTTGCATGGAACTCGCTCCATGTGTAAGTGTGTGTGTGTGTGTGTGGTGTGGTGTGTGGTGTGTGCGTGTGTGTGTGTGTGGTGGTGTGTGTGTGTGAGTGTGTGTGTGTGTGTGTGTGTGTGTGTGTGTGTGTGTGTGTGTGTGTGGTGTGATGTGGTGTGTGTGTGTCGTGTGTGTGTGTGTGTGTGTGTGCGCATCGGACCTGGGATGTATCGAGACGTCCCCTGTCGAGCAACTCACCTTGTTAGGAAGGCGGTCCAGTTCTCCGTAGATGACACGGAAGTTTCTCTTTGGTAGTAGTTGGAGCCTGGGTCGCTTGACCATCGTAGGGGAAGCTCCTTTCAAGAGACATGATGACAGTCTGCTGCTGCAAGAGGAAAAAAACAACAACATGCAGCTGTCTGACTTACAGACTTAGAACTTAATAACTGACTCAAAACCTTCTAAAAAAAAACAAAACATTTTGATACCTACCATGTATGTGTGACTGTGAAATAGTGCCAGTGAAAATGGGAGACCAGAGCTTGACTTTTCAACTGTAAAACTGTCATGTAATGTTCTCCTTGAGATCAACTTAGATTGTAAAACTGTCACAGTTGTCATTTTTGAGACATTTTTTGAGATTGTGTGGACATGAAGGTGTGCCTCTCTCGAACACATACAAATATATACTCTCTCTCTCTCTCTCTCTCCACTACACATACCACACCACACACACACACACACACAGGCTTGTTAGCAAGTGCGGTATAAGAGATAAAGAAAAGGAAAGTCTTCAGGACCATGACAGGTGGGACATGGGCGAAAGTGCAGGAATTAGTCTTGTCAATGTGGACAATGACAAGCCCCAGCTGGGACGGGACACAATAATTACACTGGCCAGGGCTGAACGAGGAGGGGGAGAGAGGGACAGAGAGAGGGGGGGGGAGGAGAGAGAGGAGGGGGGGAGAGAGAGAGAGAGAGAGAGAGAGAGAGAGAGAGAGAGAGAGGAGAGAGAGAGAGAGAGAGAGAGAGAGAGAGAGGCTCACAAAATTAAAACTACACCCGCTGGCTGTTTTAACAACTCAACAGCGACAGGTGTGAGGCAAAGCCCCTCAGTCAACGGTATCCACGTAAACACTCACCCTCCCCACATCCAGCTGGCAAACTCTAACCCTTTAACCCTTTGACTCCCGCACCCTGTCTTCCAGAATCCTGTACTGGCAACTTTGCTAGCAAAACAGAAATGTAACCCTTTGACTCCCTCACCTTGTTCACCAGATTCCTAAAGGAAGCTGATGGATAGGACGGGGGAGTCAGAGGGGTAAGTTTTTGCAGTTTTGCAGTTGGTGGATAGGGTGCGGGAGTCAAAAGGTTAACTCCCTAGCCCGAACCACCCTCTATCTTCCTGGCCGTAAATTCTTAACCCTTTCTGTCCCTCTCTCTATTCATCAGCTTTCACCCTACCCCCTCACCCTATCCACCATCTTCCCAAGATGCAAAATCTTAACCCTTTTAATCCCTCTATTCATCAGCGTTCACCCCCTCACCCTATCCACCATCTACCTGACGGCAAAATCTTAACCCTTTCATTACCTCACTTCATTCATCAGCATCCTGGAGGAAGCTAGTGGACAGGGAGGGGAAAAGAAAGATAGAGTAAATGTGTCCTTTGCTGTCAAACTCATTGCTGACAGTGCAAATACGGTTAAGTATTTGTTTTGCTGTCAAACTCATTGCCGACAACGCAGGACGCTGCTGGGTAGGGTGAGGCAGTCTGTGAAAAGGGTTACATAATTTTAAAAGGGCAGGTAAGACCCGAGACAAGAGTAAAGTGTAACGAGCGTTGGGTCAACACGACTGACAAACCTGCCTACTCTGTCATTGTCACGTCCACACCACTGTTAGCACAGGCACTTGATTTTGACATTTTAGACAGTTTTTATGCTGCTGCTGCTGCTGCTGCTGTTGTGTGTGTGTGTGTGTGTGTGTGTGTTGGTGAGTGTGAGTGTGAGTGTGTGTGGTGTGTGTGTGTGTGGTGTGTGTGTGTCGTGTGCGAACTAAGTGTCTAGTCCTTCGGAAGGGGATGAAAACTGAGTCGGACCGGTGTACCTTCTGGTCTGCACATGATACGGATCCTACGGCAGTTGAAAATCGTGAAAAGGGCATTCGCCCAGCTGCCCTGATTAGAAAACATTAGAGAGATAGGTTATTTCTCAGGTCCCTTTCCCCATGAAGGCCAGTGAGTGGGTCTTATCTTTCTTAAGTTTTCGGGGGAAAAAATCTTTTTTTTTTTTTTTGTGCCTGTGCTCAGAAAGACCGGATTGACCCAGATTGTCTCTCTTGACACACTGTCCTGGATTCTTTGAAGCAAGTGGGAGTCTGTTTTCTACAAAATGAGTCTTTAGTTCTAATGTTATTTCTTATTGCTCTTTTGCAGTCCTCTCCACCGAATCTTTTGGTTCTGCTATTAGTCATTATTGCTCTTTTGCAATCGTCCTCTCCGACAAATCTTTTGGTTCTGCTATTACTCCTTATTGCTGTTTTGCAATCGCCCTATGTATATATCTCCAGTTCATCATGATCTAATTGGTACATGTCAAATCGATTTATCATTCATTTGGCACATACTTCCAAACAATCCATCAAAGAATTTCTTAAATTTGACAGAACCTAAGTGAACTACTTGCCAAAACAAAAACAGAAAAAAACACACACAAAAATCAAAAGGGAGAGCCCCCACCCCCACCCCCTCCGAATGGCTGAGAAGTAAATATCAAACAAGTATAAATCAAATATGTGTTATCATTAAATTTTCCCGTCTTTCTGGTCTGTATTTGTTTCAATGCTGGCAGTGATATTGTATCACACTGTGTACAACAAAAGATTTTATATCAAGTATTGCACATTGTCATTACCAATCATTATGGCTGGTATCGTCAACTGAACCAATTGTTAGGCCAATGTTCTCTCGCTCTCTCTCCCAATCTCAATATTTAACCTAGACGAAGGACTGATTACCACTACCAGTAGACTGAATCAGATCGAAGCACTTCCTTGTTGGACGAGTTTGTAGTTTGTATACATGCCAACGATAAGGAATGAGATATACATGCCAACTAAACCATTATGAATTGGAAGTCTACTGAACCAAGTATGACATTGACAACGAAAAAAAAAAAAAAAAAATTCATGCATCAGAGACAGCAATATTACAAGTAGCAAGAATTGACAGCTTAAAACACCACCACCAAAAGTCTTGTAATACCATCATCAAATGATCAAATCTTGTAATACTGGTCACTATCAAATGATTAAATCTCGTTTTATGGAGCAGCAGTCAAACCATTCCAGTTGACAATGAGAAAACTGAAAAGAAATTATATTCTAAATCACGCAAGGTAAAGGGTCATACAATGTTACCCTTCACAGGGAAAAAAATGTATGTCAAAAAGAATCAATACTATTACTATCATAATCTGATGACTGAATTATTTGTTGAATCTAAGCTGTAGTAGTCAAGTATCCTGTTATCATAATATGAACTCGACCTATACCTTGCTCAATTCTAATGCTGAAATGTCATAAGACAAATGTCCTAAAATTTTTGAAAACTATACCACTAACAGACAGATAAGAGATCACTACAAGCAGATTCATACACAGCTTAAAGGTCACAGAAATTATGCTGACTCAAGTATACTGTCAAAGAGAACCCTACAATATCTACTTTTTTATGTAGTTTCTAAGCTTTATTTTGGCCTTATTTTTTATTTCACAGTTAAGCCTTTCACATGCATGTGTGACTGTATGTATGAGGCATTATTTTGGTCTTATTCTATATTTCACAGTTAAATGTTTCACATGTATATGTGATTGCATGTATACATGTTCTTGATGGTGTGTGTGTGTGTGTGTGTGTGTGTGTGTGTGTGTGTGTGTGTGTGTGTGTGTGTGTGTGTGTGTGTGTGGTGTGTGTGTGTGTGTGTGTGTGTGTGTGTGTGTTGTGTGCGTGCGTGCGTGCGTACGTGCATGTTTGTGTGCGTGTGCAAGTGTGTGTGTGTATGTGTAGGCAAGCGCGTACATGTGCGTGCAGGTGTGCGCGTGTTAAATCATGCTCATTCACTTTGCTTGTGCATTACTAAATTACTCTTGTTCAAACAGTGTGCACCACTGCAAAAGAAATGTCCTTGCTAGAGGACAATTAAACATATCATTCGGTGTAATCTGTTCTGTTCCAATTTCCATACAATGCTTTAGTAATCTGAAATGAACATGATAAAACCATGAGGACCATACTCTATTTTACTAAAGCTCTACCAGGAACAATGCATTTAAAATTCACTGCACGCCTCCTACATCAAGCAAGAGAGGCATCACCACCATGCATAATTTATGAAAGAAGGACAGGGAGGATGAGGACTACGTTTTGATCGCATCGCTGTGTTATCACAGGCAGTGAAGAGCCCATTTGACCTCGACTCAGTTTTAAAGATATTAACTGCACCAGATAACGGCCTCCTCAACTCCAAACTCAAAGTTCAACTCCAGTTATACGTGACTGTCCATAACTTCACTACTAGTTTTACTTTCTTATCTTGCCTGTTTGTCACCAGCTGGTCCCTCTGTCCTTCAGATTTGACCGATAGTAGTATCACTTTTAGTATTGTGATGACCTGACATTACTTTCTGTATACTTACGTTCTTTGCAACAACTTTTATAATTTGTTTAATGAATTCTGTCGTTTGCTTTCTGTATGCTTATGTTCTTTACAATTTTTATAATTAGTTTAATGAATTCTGTGTCATTTGCCTCCATCAACAGACGCTTAGTATAGTCAAGTGGTTAAGACAGAACTGGTCCTGCAACAGGAAGTTCTGAGTCTGAGCCTGCTCAGATACTGCCCAGTGGAATGATTTTTCCAGGGTGGCAATTTTTCCAGGGTGGTGATTTTTCTGGGGTGGTGATTCTTCCTGGGTGGTGATTCATCAAGGTGGTGATTTTTCCAGGGTGGTGATTTTTCCAATTTCTTAAGTTAACACAAGTGCAGACCTGCCGGTGACTGAACCCTTTTTCACACGTATACACACACACAAAACATCAAATACACATGTTAAAACACCTGTACGCCTTGTCAGTGCTTGCTGCTTTTGGAAACAGAACCGAAAATAATATGCATAGCCCTGAAAATGACTGACTGCCTTAACCCTTTGACTTCCACACCCTGTCCATCAGCATCCGTCATTGTCAACCATGCTAGCAAAGTGAAAACTTAACCCTTTGATTCCCTCACCCTGGGTTAAGTTTCTGCTGTTGGTAGATAGGGTGAGGGAGTTGAATGGTTCATCAGTAAATAGTGGGGAAGGAGGGAGGGAAATGGCCATACAGCTGTAAGTCCACTGAGATATTTAGGTGCACATAGAAATTGCAACCCATGAATGTTAAAAATATAAAAAAAAAAAAAAAGGCCTCCATCACTTTTTTTTTTATTTAAACCAATTACAGTTTCTTCCAGGTATTGCATAAATCATTATCTAGATCATATCCTGTAAGCTTAACAGACCTACACTACAGCAGTAGATACTTCTACATACAGAATGACAGATATTTCTACAGACCTACACCAGTGCACACGTCTATACTTACAATAACACCAGTACACATTTCTACAGGCTTACATTACAACAAAATTTATATTTCTACAAACCTACAGACACTACAGCAGCAGATATTTCTATAAAGTTACAGGGCTGTGAAACTTAACTCTTAATTTCAATAAGAACGTCACACAGCTGTGAAACTTGACTCTAAATTTTAATAAGAACGATGTCAACCAGCCCCACCGGTGTGTTGGTGTGTTTGGAGTTTGTTTAAATCTTTGACTCCCTCACCCTATCCACCAGCCTCCTGCATTGTCAGCTGTGACAGCAAAGCAAAAACTTAACCCTTTGACTTCCTCACCCTATCCACCATTCTGCAGGAAGCTGGTGAACAGGATGAGGGAGTCAAAGGGTTAAGTTTTTACAGCTGGTGGATATGATGCAGGAGGCATAGCGTTACGGTTTCATCCACTTAAACAATTCCATATATACATATATATATATATATATACATATATATATATTATGCATCTGAACCTGCCAGCATTTATCTGGCAGACTCCCTGAGCCTGCGCAAAACCCTATGACTGGCAAGGTCTTGAAATAAGGAGTGGGTGTGAGACATATGAAATACGAAGTTGACTTTATCAGAATGATAAAAACATTCAGATGGGCCGCAAAAGGTTTTTAATGTTACAGACTACGGATTTGACCTAGCTTTAAATACACTAAAGACAGGACAACAGGCGGACAGAAGATCCTAAGTCTACGAGTACCCTATTTTGCCTCGAGTGCAATGTAATCCAGACAGTTGAGCACCCAAGCATACCAGGGTTGTAGCGTAACAAACGATGACTACATTCCTGACACAGTCTTTACGACTAGGGAAGTTTGATCAGCTAGAAATAACCAGTGCGCTTCACTGACAACCAATTCCACTCAAGCAATCTAGTCTTTTCCCTTTTACGGCGACGCATTCGGCCCTACACAACCCAACTCATAAAACATTTGTGATACCAGCATTCATAATAAATCCGAAAGAACGCGTTAAAAGTGTTTACACTGCTTCGACAAGAACTGAGACGGGGGAAAAACTTCGAAGAAACAGAGCTGGTTTCGCGACAGTCGCGTAATCGATCTGGCTTACCTGGGACAAACTAGTTTCGTCGACGGTCTAGTGAGATGCGTCTCAATAACTTTCCGAAGTGACAAGATCAATTTCTGCGCTGATGAACAATAAAAATGTCCCCTATGAAAATGGATATAATTAATATTCTCAGATCGAAAGTTCGTGTGGAGTAGGTGTGTCGGGTATTAGTTTACGTCACTGCAATGGCCCCATGCCGGCATGGGAACCCCAGGACGCCACAGTAGCCTACTTCATACAATCCACACTTTTTCCGTC
>JAPXFY010000014.1:64251935-64254435 GCA_030674185.1 Monoplex corrugatus
ATGGCTTGACCATTTGTCATTCTTCCTCTTTAGAATTTCTTTCATTTCATACCTGTAAGAACAAAATCTGGCAGTTTTAAGGAAAAAAACAGGACTGAAGAAAATTGCGCATAATCAAAACTCAGGATCCCACTCTGAGAGACACTGGAGGAAAAAGATGATGAAATTATCAATGATCTTTAGACATCTAAGCTTTCAGTTTCATTTCAGTTTCAGCTTCTCAAGATGACGTCTCCGTGCTCAGAATGAATTCCATATGCACTAACGTCACAGGTGCCATGTGATGGAGAAGATCCAGAATGATCACGGCACAAGCCTTAAGGCTGCACATAAAACCACGAGCTGGCCAGGTCCTGAGGTCCTACCTAGATAGCTCCATAACCCTGGGGTCATAGGGGAGTGAGATAGCAGAGACCTCAACTTTTCTCCTGGGCCAGCACCACAAGACTTCAGAAAGGCAAGAAGGCTAATTGGTCTTCAAGGGTGGGACCTGGGAAATCAACCTATCTCTTTAATGTTTTTTACCAAGGCAGCCAGGCAATGCCCTGCTCTTCACGATTTTCAACTGCCATGGGGTCTTCAGCGTGTTCAGCCAGTACGCACATGGGTCCGACTCGTTTTTCGTCCCCTTCCTAAGGACTAAACGTTCAATTCAATTTTCCGGTCAAATTGACGAGATACTGGCAGGCGAATGTCTGAACCATTCTGCCGCTCTTCTCCCTAATCATCTATGCATACGCAACAAACAAACAAATTAAACTAAATAAAATGTTCAAACAATTGATAGTCTCAGCAAATCGGCACAGTATTCCTAACAGGATCAGTTAATGAGTCCCTGGACGGATTTGATAGTCAAATCGATTCGCACTGGTTTAATTCTGAAACAAAATTCTTTGCTTTGATTAGTCTGAACTTAACTTGCAAAACTATCTGATTCCCTTTGCTGTTGAGCATGGTAAGGTCTCTGAGAATCGGCATATATCAAAACAACTTTATCAAAGGCCGAACCTGGTATGAGATTGGCTGAACCAATAAGAACACACAAATGACTGGGTATGAGACTGGCTAAACTCAGATGAGAAAACACAAACGACAGACTAAGAGCGCATACCGAGACAGAAAGTGATAGCGAAAGAAGTAGAGGGAGGTAACAAGAGAGACAGAGAGCGAGAAGCCACAAGGACAACACGAGTTACAGAACTTCGTACTCACTCTTCGATGTTCTCGAAGTGGTCGGCTGTTTCAGTCTCGTTTCTTTCCGGCATCTTGACTGATATAAAGGTGGTGCTGATCGCTTCACGTTGTGGTAGTAGATGTGAACTTGTTCAAGGTTTCTAACGTCTTGTACCATAGTCAGAATGAAGTTTCAGGGCAGGCACCCGCCTTTTATAACGACCACGCACGTGCTTTGCCTTACGTAGGGGTGTTTTTTTCTTTGGTCGACCGAGTTCCAGTACACTTTGAGGATGGGGGGTGGGTGGAGGGGTCGTTGAACATACTCCACAGCTGGCGTTGTAAACATGTGGACTTTGGCCCTCAGGGTGGGGGTCAGGCCACCTCCTACCGCAAACACACACACACGTACCACCCCTACCATCTTCTTCCCCGCCTCCTTCGATCATGAAGGTTGGCTCAACGAATGAACAACAAGCAACACGCGGATGACAAGCGCTGGCAGCGTCGTTGAACCTGACCGCCTTTCGCCTGGTTCACACTCAACCACGCACAATAGACGCGGAAAACTTTGGCGCCCAGCCTTGAGGGGCCAGCTCCGCTTCATCAATAGGCGTCTTGACATTGTTAACTTTTCGTGCGAGTGTGTGCATTTGTTTGTTATTCTTCATTCATTCTGATTCATTATTGATATTCGGTCACCCCTTTCGCTGTGATGGTTAAGTCAGCCACTGATCTACATGAAACTAAATAATAATAAAAATAATAATAATAATAATAAAAGACACCTGCGCTTAAGGTGTATAGAAAGACACATTTTTGTTGTTGTTGTTGATATGATCCCCATCATGGTTATTATCCTCATCGTCGCCATCGTCATAGCATCGTAAAAATTGTCCCAGCTTCTGTGGCCATGAAGGTGGTGTAATAAATGCGACCAAATCAAAAAGAAGGGGGGGGGAAGAAGGGGGGGGGGGAGAGCTGAACAGAAAAGAACAAAGAAAACGTCTAAAGTTCGATGATCCTGAAGAGAGAGATAATCATCAAGAGTAGGCCTATGTCTTTTCAGATAATTCCTAATCGATGATTGCCCTGATCATTATCTTGGCGGGTCGCTGACTCAACTCAGCTGAAGAAAAAAAACAGTGCTTCCGCGTCGAGTGGCACAGAACTATCAAAGCATTCCAGGGTGGATTTACTTATCGAAGATAAATGATCATCTAACCTCAACCTGCTGGCTTCCCATCATTTGTTTTCCTAGGCTGTACTTTTAGTTTTCTTTTCGTGGGCTGTGACCCTCATGCGTACTTCAATTATTTGAGTGGAC
>JAPXFY010000014.1:64261935-64264435 GCA_030674185.1 Monoplex corrugatus
TGTTTCTAGTATATTCACAAGGTTTTGTAGGTCCCTTTCATTTTCTGCAATTAGCACGGTGTCATCTGCGTACCGACTGTTGTTTATCATTTCCCCTCCAACCTTTAATCCAGGGTCTTCTTCTAGGTTTCTCATGATCTTTTCGCTATACAGAGTGAAACACACAACCCTGTCTGACTCCTCTTTTGATGTTTTGAAAAGAGCTTATATTGTTTTCTATTCTCATTGCAGCTGTTTGTTCCCAGTACATATTCCTGATTATTCGTAGATCTTTTCCATCGACATTGAGTCTCTCCAGTTGGTTGATCAATTCATCATGACGTACCCGATGAAAGCCTTGGTATAGTCAACAAAGCATAAATACGAATCCTTATTCATCTCAATTGTGTATCCCCCAGTTATTGGAATTTCCCACACAGTATCAAGGGACCTACCAGATCACTATCGGATGGAGTGCACAAGGGATTGACCGAATGCGATGAATTAGACTGACTAATGTAACTTGGAATTCTAATTTAACCCTTTGACTCCCGCATCCTATCCACCACTGCAAAAACTTAAGCCTTTGTCCCCCCCTCACCCTATCCAACCAGCTTCCTGCAGGAAGCTGGTGGATAGAGTGAGGGAGTCAAAGGCTTAAGTTTTTGCTTTGCTAGCATGGTTACAATGCAGAATGCTGTAAATGGAGTGAAGGTGTTAAAGGGTTAATTTTTTTGCTTTGCTAGCATGGTTGATAATGCAGGATACTGGTGGATAGGGTTAGGGAGTCAAAGGCTTAAGTTTTTGCTTTTGCTAGTATGTTTTACAATGCAGGGTGCTGGTGGATAGGGTGAGGGAGTCAGTCAAAGGTTTAAGTTTTTGCTTTGCTAGCATGGTTCACAAATGCAGGATGCTACTTGACAGGGGTGCGGAAGTCAGAAGGTTAAAACACACAGAATATATTGTCCTCCTTAATATAGTCACAGTCCTTAGACACGCATGGGTCATTTACTGGTACCGTCATTAAGAAAATAAATTTAAACAAAAAAATGTCGTTGCATAATAGTGCTGCGTCAGTGCAAAGGGACAGTGATAATTAGGACGAGGACGGTAATTTGAAACTGAAGGCTATGGGCATGCACCGGGATGATAGCGGCGTGATGAGCTTGTGATATGTTCGTGCTGGAACCAGTTTAAAACTGGGGGTAGGTTGATGGGGGCGACGGGGGGTGGGAGAAGGGGGCACGTGAGGGGATAAGGGGAGGGACGAAGAAGGAAGAAAGAAATAAACGGTGAAGGGGGGGGGGGGAGGGTAAAGAGTGGTGTTGCGGATTTCAGCGGTGCAAGAGATCTGTTTAACTCTTTGACTCCCTTACCCTGTCCACTAGCAGCATCCTGCATCGTCGTCAATAATAGCGAAGCAAAAAACTTAACCCCTTGACTCTGCCATCCTATCTACCAGCTTTCTGCAGGAGGAGGGGGGTGGAGGTAAGGGGGAAGGGGAGGGAAGAAGAAGGAAGAAAAGAAATGAAGAAAGAAACGGAGAAGAAGCGTAAAGAGTGGGGTTGCGGATTTCAGCGGCGCAAGAGATTTGTTTAACCCTTTGACTCGCTACCCTATCCACTAGCATCCTGCATCGTCATCAATGATAGCAAAGCAACAACAACAACAAATTAACCCTTTGATTGTCTCATCCTATCCACCAGCTTCCTGTTGGAAGCTGGTGGATGGAGGAAAGGGACTCAAACGGTTAAGTCTTTGAAGGTGGTGGATAGGATACAGGAGTCAAAGGGTTAAAAAATAGACACCTGTTATTCTATACCGACGCTGGAGATCCGGGTGCTTAATTCGGTGTAAAGGTCACACACTCAAAGCAAAAAGAAAAAACAATAATAAAGAAAAGAAAAGAAAACAAAAAACTGAACCAATTGCAAATGCTTACATCAGATTATTTTGTCCTGTTCAAACAACCCCACCTTAGGTCGACCAGATCAGAAGGCGGTGATGCCTATAAAATATAATTATAGTACTTGCGGACGTAAACAAGCGCCATATGTCAGCGCGGACGTCACATGCGTCCCTGACCTTCCCAGCTGTTGGAGGTGTGTTCCGACGGAGCTCTCTGATTGGCTGGAAACAGTCACACCTCCGGTTAACTCCCACTCGGCTGGTTTTGCCAAGTCAAGGCCGGTTCGACATTCCACCTCGAGCCTATGGACTGGACTTTGCCCTGTACTAAACTGCGTCGTAGTTTATTTTTTCTTCTCTCCCTCCCGTCTTTATTTGGCTTCTCTGTACATGTGCGCTTGCTTGCTTGTTTTTTCGGTGGTGTGTGTGTGTGTGTGTGTGTGTGTGTGTGTGTGTGTGTGTACGTGTGTGTGTGTGTGTGCGTGTGTGTGTGTGTGTGTATGTGTGTATGTTGGTGTGTTGTGGGTGAGTGTGTGTATGCGGTGATGTGTGTGATGTGTATGTGTGGTGTGATGTGTGTGTGTGTGTGTGTATGTGTGTGTGTTGTGTGTGG
>JAPXFY010000014.1:64269435-64279435 GCA_030674185.1 Monoplex corrugatus
GTGTGCGTGCGTGTGTGTATATTATGTATGTGGTTGATGGTGGTGGTCATTGGTTCAATATCTATTCACTTGAGCGATTTTAGACAAATGTTTATGTGTGTGTGTGTGCAGGTGTGCGTGCGTGTGTGTTTGCGCGCGCGTGCTTCTATATGTGTATGTATGTGCGTGCGTGTGTGTTTGTATGTGGGCGTGTGCATGTGCGTGTGCGTGTGCGTGCACGTACACGTGATGGCGTGTGTTTAAGTGTAGGAGCGCCTGGCTGCAGGTGTGTTTAATTGCTTACGGATGTGCCCACTAAAATATCTTGTCCTTCGAGGAGTTGTAATTGAGCAAGACATTGATCCGCCAGGTCAAAGTCCACATTTAGGTCAAACAAAGATTAACCCTATGACTCCCCTCACCATATCCGCTAGCATCCTGTATCCGTCACCAATGATGACAGCAAAACAAAAACTTAACCCTTTGACTCTCATCCTGTCGACTTGAATACTGTATCGTCATCAATAACAGCAAGGCAAAAACTTAACCCCTTTGACTCTCTCACCCTATCCACTAGCATACTGTATCATCATCAATGACAGTAAAACAAAAACTTAACCCTTTGACTCTGTCACCTTGTCGACTTGAATACTGTATCAAAGCAAAAACTTAACCCTTTGACCTTCTCATCCTATCCACCAGCTTCCTGAGTCAAAGGATTGAGTTTTTGCAGCTGGTAAAGAGGGTGCGGGTGTCAAAGGATAATACAAGATTGTTAAGCCATTCTAACAAATTTCCCTTTTACTCAAAAAAAACAACAACAACCCATTATAACTGAAAATCCAGATTTTGTGTTTTCAAGATCTCTGTGACTACGAAGAAGATTCGGTTGAGCTAAAGCTTGTCACTGGATCCTAGATGTAGATGGAACTCCACAGCATCATGATTATCATCCCAATTGTCATCATCGTCACAGCATTGTGAAAAATGGCCTCAGATTCTCTCGTCATTAATATGGTGTAGGAAATACAACAGTTAAAAAAAACAACAACACATAAACAAAATTGAATAGTAGATCTATGTAGTAAGAAACTCTGCGGAGAGCTGGACAGCAGAAGGTCCTCAGAGGAGAAACCCCTGTCAAGCAAGTGTTTCGACCCTTAACTCCTGACACTCTAAGGGGTCTGGGCCGCATCCAGATCATGACTCCTGAATGTCCTTCTGCAGTCGCAATATTTTTTTTTTTAAATAGAAATTTGTCCTCCGCCTGGAATCGAACACGCGCATCCTACATGCTCAGGTTTCTCAAGGGAAAGTCACCCTTGTGTTGTGACGGATATCTTAACCACTTAGCTATCGGAACAGAAAAAAAAAAAAACACACACACAAAAAAAAAAAAAACCAAAAAAGAATCAGAACACGTATTTAATACAACAAGACAAGATTCCACTTAGTTATCGGCAATCAGCAACATATGGGGGACATTTTAAGCCATATGAAGTTCACTTTTTGTTCCTCCTGGTCCAGATCCAGCTGGAATTCTTTTCCGCTAGTTCTGCCATTGACTTTAGGGCTTTAGTCCTCTCTCTCTCTCCCCGAAATCGAGAGCTGCTTCATGAGGTTACAAGGCTGATGTGCCTATCAACTCCCTTGCTCCATCCTCTATGGCGAGGGCTTTGGCTTGAAAGCCAGCTGTCCTCAAGTTGCTGGCCAGATTGGTACACTTTTTATTCTTGCAGATATGGACTTGCTATAAATACATAAGTAAATACAAATAGATAGATAAATAAATAAATAAATAAATAAATAAATAAAAGCCAGATGTGCTCAAGTTGCTGGCTAGACTGGCATATTTTTCAGTCTTGTAGATATGGTCTTCCTATAAATACATAACTAAATATAAAACAAAATCAATGAAATAAAGCAAAGATATAGAAATAAAAAAAAAAAAATGACTACATACACGAAATAAGATAAAACGAATCGAAATAAAATAGAAATATGGAATAAAAAAAAAAAAAAGACAAGATAAATTTAAGTGAACTTTTCGAGGTCGTAAGGGTGTTCGGATGTTCCCATATAAATTTAGGTGACCTTTGAGGGTCTTAAGGTACTCAGAGTGTGCCCAGAAATCAACTTTTAACGGGGTCAGATTTACGGCGGCAGCGCCCATCTCCTATCTCTCTCTCTCTCTTCTCTCTCTCTCTCTCTCTCTCTCTCTCTCTCTCGCTGCTGAACGTTCCTAACTAAACTCTAAGAGTGTCAGGTGCTCATTTACATCTGGGTTGAGTGGTGTCCACAAGCACAATGTTTTCCCAAGGTTGTTCTGAAGGCGTTGTAAATCGCACTTGCTAGTGCGTGCATTTAGGCGTTGTTGGGTTTTGGTTTCACAGTAAATTATCGTTCAGCTAGACATCATTATGGTAGAGATAAGATTATTTATGTGCTCATTTTACGTAAGTGAGAGTCTCGAGTAGGTAGGTTATCTTCTCTCGAGTATAAGCTATGTGTGGAGAGAGAGAGAGAGAGAGGGGGGGGGGGAGGGGGCGGGAGGTAGGGAGGGAGAGAGAGAGAGCGAGATTTTGTGTGTGTGCACGCGACTGCGTGTGTGTGCGCGGCTATGTGTGTGTGTGCGTGTGTGTGTTTGTGTGTGTATGTGTGTAGAGAGAGAGAGAGAGAGACGACAGACAGACAGACAGAGAAAGAAAGACAGAGAGAGAGACAGAGACAAAGAGATGAGAAAGAGAGAGAGACAGAGATAGAGGTAAAGAGGTGTGTGTGTGTGTGTGGTGTGTGTGTGTGTGTGTGTGTGTGTGGGTGCGGAGAGAGAGAGAGAGAGAGAGAAAGTAAAGAGGTGTGTGTGTGTGTGTGTGTGTGTGTGTGTGTGTGTGCGTGGGGAGAGAGAGAGAGAGAGAGAGAGACAGACAGAGAGACAGAAGAGACAGACAGGTAAACAGACGGACAGAGACAGAGAGAGAGACAGAGAGAGAGACAGACAGACAGAGAGAGAGAGAGAGAGAGAGAGAGGTGTGTGTGTGTGTGTGTGTGTGTGTGTGTGTGTGTGTGTGTGTGTGTGTGTGTGTGTGTACGCGCGCGCGCTCGCGTTTGAATACTTATCTGCAAGTATTTTTATGTGCATGACGTGTGTGTATTTGTATTCGCTTACGCAGCATTCGTTCTACTTTTACGTTGTAAATGTTAACACAATGACCATACAGTTTAAAAACAACCCGTCTCTGCCTCTCTTCTCTTTCTGTTATTTATGAGCTGTGTTTTTCCATTTTCGGTGTGAGTCCTTGAAAGAAGGAGAAAGTGATCTAAGCTTTGATTACTGGTCTTGACTCACATTTTTAAAAAAAATTTTGTTTTACTGTTATTTGGTATTTTCATCTCTTACCTGTTTATTTATCTACATACTCCTTTTATTTTGTACTTATTTATTCACCTACTTACTTACTTCTTATTCACTTACTCTCTCACTCACCTATTTGCTTGCTTGCTTACTTTCCTGCTTATTTACTTGCTTGCTTACCTACTTATTTACTTACTTACTTACTTACTTACTCACTGACTTCCCTGTCTATGATTAAGAAAATATCGGCTTCACCTTGTTAATAGACCATGAATCATCTCCTTGGCACACGAAAAGATTTACCTCTCCCAACAAAACATACAAATGAAGAACTCCCATCTGTATTCTCCAACTATTTCACCACCAAAATACAAACTCTTCGTGACAGGCTTGACAGGACACCCTGTCAACCATGCCCACCTGACCCTTCCTTCTCTGGCACACCTCTTACTACTTTTACCCCAGTCTCACAAGAAGAAATTCTCAACACAATCAGATCCATGTCGTTCAAAACCTGCGAACTGGATCCTCTTCCAGGTTCTGTCTACGCCGACTGTCTCCCTACTCTCCTCCCATTCATCACTGACATCATCAACACTTCTCTTCAAACTGGAACTGTCCCAGATTCTTTCAAGTCTGCTATTGTTCACCCTCTCCTCAAGAAACACAATTTAGATCCAAATGAACTGAAAAATTACCGGCCTATCTCTAATCTCTCTTTCTTGTCAAAACTCCTTGAAAAAGTCGTCCTCAACCAGCTGAACTCTCACCTGTCTGCCAACAATCTCCTCAATCCTTTCCAGTCAGCCTACCGCCAGTGCCATAGCACTGAAACTGCCCTACTACACATTCTCAACAATCTCCTCCTTGCAACTGATACTGGCAAAGTCTCTCTCCTCACACTCCTTGATCTGTCTGCAGCCTTTGATACCATTGATCATGGTATTCTCCTTTCTAGACTTCATCATACTTTTGGCATCTCTGACATTGCTCTGTCTTGGTTCACTTCATACCTATCAAACAGAAAACAAACCGTTCTCATCAATGGCACTTACTCTCAACCTGCATACCTGACCTGTGGTGTTCCACAAGGATCTGTCCTTGGCCCTGTTCTTTTCACTCTTTACACCTCCCCCCTGTCCACCATCACCAACTCCCATTCTATAAAACACCACTTCTATGCTGATGACACCCAACTTCAAGACAGTGACTCACCTGATAATATACAGCGCCTGTTAACTCGCACCACTGAGTGTTACTCGGACATTAAGAACTGGATGACACACAATAGACTTCAGCTTAATGACGACAAAACAGAAGCTATCCTCATTGGCACCCGTCAGAAACTTTCTCAGCTGCCTCCTCTTTCTCTCCCATTATGTAACACATCAGTCCCAATTTCTGATTCAGCTAAAAACCTTGGTGTCTGCATTGACTCTACCCTCCATGAACAACTTTGTTTCTCAAACTGCCAGATCCTGCTACTATCATCTCCATCGTATAAAGCTGATCAGGAAGTATCTCTCTGTCGAAACAACTGCAAAACTCGTTCTCTCCTTCATAATGTCTCGCATTGACTATTGCAATTCACTCCTGTCTGGTCTTCCTGCCTCCACCATTCACATCCTACAGCGCATTCAAAACAATGCTGCACGCCTTGTACTCAAAAAGAAAAAAGCTGACCACATATCTCCTCTCCTGGCACAACTTCACTGGCTCCCTGTATCAAAGCGCATACAGTACAAACTAGACACCATGTGCTACAAAAGCCTCAATAACGCAGCCCCCGATTACCTGTCAAGCCTACTTGAGATCTATGTTCCCTCACGTACCTCCGCTCTGCCTCTGATCCTCTGACTCTTCGCTTTCCACGCACTAAGCTCAATACCTATGGTCCACGAGCCTTCTCTGTTTCTGGTCCACTCTCCTGGAACAAACTTCCTCTCTCAGTCCGTCAGCAACCTACTTTTGTCTCCTTCAAGTCCGCTCTCAAAACTCACCTTTTCTCTCCTGCATAAAATCCTAACCTCACTCAACCCTCCCCTCTGCAGCCTGTCTCCGCTCGGAGGGAATCACATGGTTATAATATATAATTGTATGCTATGCTCTCTATAATTTTCCATTGCTTTTATTCTTGCTTTTATTGCTTTTATTCTCTTACCTTTTATTAGCCATCCTTTTATTTGTGACTTATTTGTCACTACTTATTGCTTCTTATTCTTATGCTGTCACTACTATTTGCTTGCTGTGTTACTTTCCTGCTTTTTAATTGCTTGCTACCACTTATTAGTTATTATATTTTACTCAGACTTTTGTCTATATTAGAAATATGTTCATTTAATAATCTACATTTGTGGCATTGACTAGCGGGTGGGGGGGGGGGGGGATCTGTCGTGTGAGACGAGTTTATACAGAATAGCTAGCTGTGTTGTGCTTCAGACCTGTAATGCTATGTTTATTTACTTCATATATGTTCCTTTTTTTAAGGTAAGATACACAGAAACACATAACATTTACGTGTAATAACCAAGATTATTCCGGTGGTGGGCTAATAAAATACCAGTATAAAATATAGACTAGGTGAAACATAGCGGAGACGTCATCTTGAGAAACTGAAACTGAAACTGAAACTGAAACTGACACATATCTTGGGTAAAACTCAAACAAACATCCAGTGATTCCGTCGTGATAACACCAGTACGTAAAAAGATTATAATGATGCAGTAACACTTTACTATATCATCATGAAAAGACAACGGAGATACACTGGAACCAGAAAATATCACACACACACACACACACACACACACACACACACACACACACACACACACACACACACACACACACACACACAACATACAACACACACCCACACACATACATACACACATACACACATACACACACACATCTACACACGCACACATTCACACACACACACACACAACACACACTCACACACATATACACACACACACAACACACACTACACACTCACACACACATATATACACACCAGACAGACACACACACACACAAAAGACACCACCCCAACATACATATATATATTATATATAGTATATTATTACACATACACACAGACACATACAACAAACACTCACAAACACACATATATACACCACAAAACAGACACACAGACACATACATAAGACACATCACACACATACACACAACACACCAGAGAATCAGAACGCGTATTTAACCCTTTGATTCCCCGATACCCTGTCCACCAAGCATCCTGCACTGCCAACCATGCTAGCAAAGCAAAAACTTAACCTTTTGATTCCCTCACCCTATCCACCAGCGTCCTACAGGAAGCTGTTGGACAGGGTACGGGAGACAAAAAGGTTACGTTTTTGCAGTTGGTGGATAGGATGCGGGAGTCAAAGGGTTAAATAACAATACGACACAGGCAAAACTTTTCGGACACTTAGTTGGCCTTTGTCAAGCGCTCACAAAAAAAAAAAAAAAAAAAAAAAAAAAGGACAAATGAATACGCTAGTCATCTGTGAGCAGGTTTTACGTTTTACAGTTTGTAGACATACAAAAAGGGTTAACACATCTACAGGCATGCAAATAATGTTGATCTGAGAAACTGCTCCCCCCCCCCACCCCCCAAAAAAAAAAAAAAAAAAAAATAAAGTTAGAAAAACTCCAACCAGGCAGAATCGAACCTTAGTATTTCCGATTGGAAGTCCGATGTCTTACCCATTCGACTGTCGCTCCAGTCTGTTACAATGCGTACCTTGCACAATGTCGTTTTGTACCTGTGTGACAGCTTGTTTGTGAAGTTACTGTTTTGTCATTTGTTGTTGCTCGCTTAGTTGTTGTGTTGTTCAAATATGTTGGAGGCTAACCTACTCGCTGAAAATGTCTTTTTTCGCTGTTAATACGTGTTTGTCATTATTTTATTTATTTATTATTTATTTGTTTATTTATTCATCTATCTATTTATTTATTTGTTTATGTTGGTCAAATATGTTAGAGGCTGGTATACTCGCTGAAATTGCCCTTTTCGCGCTGTTAAATACGGGTATGTCATTTATCTATTTACTTATGTGTTTGTTTATTTATTTATCATTTTATCTATAAATAGTCGATTAATAGTTAGGCAGACATGTAAGTGGATAGACAGATCTCAGACAGGCAGACAGACATACGGATGGACGACAGGTACGTCAGTGGATAGACAAATACTTACAGACAGAGACAGAGATAGATGATGCATTGATACATGTACATGATGGATAGACAGATACTTATAATACATACACACATAGATAGATGATAAATTGATACATAAACATACAGATACGTATACAGACACACATAGATAGATCGATACATAAACTGACACAGACACTTATACAGACACACAGATAGATGATAAATTGATACATAAACATACAGACACTTATACAGACACACAGACAGATGATAAATGATACATAAACATACAGATACTTATACAGACACACAGACAGATGATAAATTGATACAAACATACAGGCACTTAGACAGACGATAATTGAACATAAACATACAGATACTTTATACAGACACACACAGATAGATTGATACATAAACTGACAGACAGACACTTACACAGACCCACAGATAAATGATAGATTGATACATGAATAGACAGATACTTATACAGACACACACACACACACACAACACACACACACAACAACACCACACACACACAGATGTAGATTGATACATAAACATATAGATACTATATAGACACATAAATATATTAATACATTAATTGACAGACAGACACTTCTACAGACACACAGACAGATGATAGGATGATACATAAATAGATATATATTTATGCAGGCCCACGTAGTGAAGATACACAAATAGATAGACAGATACTTGTACAGACACACAAGATAGATTGATACTAAAGGATAGACAGACACTTATACAGACACCAGATAGATGACAGATTGAGAACATAAATAGACAGACAGACATGATACACATACATAGACAGACAGATACTTATTCGACACACAGATGACAGATTGATAAGTAAATGGACAAATCATATACAGACACATAAATGATAGATTGATACATAAATAGACATAACTTATACAGACACACAGATAATAAATTGTTACATAAATAGATATCCGTCAGACACACACAGAGAGATTGAAACATAAATTGACAGACACGTTATACAGACAAACAGATAGATGATGGATTGATACATAAATAGACAGACACTTTACAGACACATTTAATTGATACATAAATGGATATAATTTTATACAGACACCAAGGATATGATAGGCAGCAGACAGACAGACACGCAGATGGATAACAGCCAACTAACAACAGCCAGCATCCAAGCAGACAAACAAACAGATAAGAATAATCCCCTTTATCACTGGCTAGTCAAGCTAATGAAGGACGAAGAACGATCATCCATAAATAGGCGGACATGGAGCTGATAAACTATAACGTAGCAGATAAAACCGCATCGCCGGCGACAAAATAGTACCCTACGAACATTAACCATAAAAAGCAAACACGATAGCCATCCACACACTTTCCGTCTTTTACCCACATCACGAGTACATACACTGCGCACCTGATCGAATTCTTTCGGTTAATCAAGGTGAAAGCCATCTCACTGGTAGGTTGCTGGGGGGAGTCTGGAAAATGGTGTCATCCCGATTTGCCTATTCCCGCTTTGCCTATTCGCGATTTGCCTATTCCTGATTCCCCTATTCCTGATTCGCCTATTCCTGAGTTGCCTATTCCTGATTCGCCTATTCCTGATTTGTGTATTCCTGATTTATCTATTTCTGATTTGCCTATTCCTGATTCGCCTTATTCCTCGATTTGCCTATTCCTGATTTGCCTATTCCTGATTCACCTATTCTTGATTGGCCTATTCCTGATTTGCCTATTCCTGATTCGCCTATTCTTGATTCGTCTATTCCTGATTTTGCCTATTCCTGATTTGCCTATTCCTGATTTGCCTATTCTTGATTCGCCTATTCCTGATTTGCCTATTACTGATTTGCCTATTCCTGATTCGCCTATTCCTGATTCGCCTATTCCTGATTCGCCTATTCCTGATTTGCCTATTCCCGAAGAAGCTGGGGAGTAAAGTAATAGAGATCTCGGCTTTTCTCTGCGAGACCGGCGTAATGAGAGCGGCACCAATCTCCTCTAGCTCCATGTTCTTGCCTTCATCGACCCAGAATGGCTAGTATGTCCCTATCGACAGTCTCCATCGTGCTTAAACTATTCACTTATTTATTTATTATTTATTTATTTATTTATTTATTTATTTATTCATTTATTTATTTATTTATTATTTATTCATTATTTATCTATTTATTTATTTATTCATTATTTACTATTGTGAATTTTATTATTTTCTTCCTTAAGTTTTTCAGCGTTCCCCTTTTTCGTGTTGCTTGGCCCACACTGTGCAGGTGGTATGTTGCTGCACAGTCTGCATATTCCATCTACGGTAGGCGTGTATGCTGGGTGTTTTCATGTTTCCACAAGCCATCGGACACTGGCCTGATTTACCAGATCTTTAACGTGTAAATCTGGCGTTCTGCATGTGTATACACAGGAAGGTAAGGGGCTGGAACTAAACAGCAG
>JAPXFY010000014.1:64284435-64286935 GCA_030674185.1 Monoplex corrugatus
CAAATCAAAAACTTAACCCTTTGATTCCCTCACCCTGTCCACCAGCGTCCCACATTGCCAACCATGCAAGCAAAGCAAAAAATTAACCCTTTCATTACCCTCACCCTATCCCACCAACTTCCTGCAGGAAGCTGGTGGAATGGGGTGAGGGAGTCAAAAGGTTAATTTTTTTGCAGTTAGTGGATGGGGTGCGGGAGTCAAAGTGTTAAAGGTTTTAGTTGACACGGGGCTGGCTGGTTCGTTTAGTTCCATCTAGTCCGCAATGTGTTAATAGTAAGGGGGGGGGGAGATAAGGAGAGAGAGAGAGGGAGGGAGAGAGACAGTGAGTGAGAGAGAGAGGAGAGAGAGAGAGAAGAAGAGGGAGAAGAGAGAGGGGAGAGAGAGAGAGAGAGAAAGAGGGACAGACAGAGAGAGAGACAGACAGACAGAAACAGAGAGAGAGACAGACAGAGAGAGAGAAAAAGGAAGAGAGACAGAGACAGAGAGAAAGACAGAGAGAGAGAGAGACAGAGAGAGAGAGAGACAGAGCGAGACAGACAGACAGACAGACAGAGAGAGACAGAAAGAGAGAGAGATCGAGAGAGAAAGAGAGAGAGAGACAGATAGACGATAGAGACAGAGAAAGAGACAAAGAGAGAGAGAGACAGAGAGAGAGAGAGAGAGAGAGAGAGAGACAGAGAGAAAGACAGAGAGAGAGACAAAGAGAGAGAGAGACAGAGACAGAGAGAGACAAAGAGACAGAGAGAAACAGACAGACAGAGAGGGGAGAAAAGCCTATTTGTCGCCCGTCTTAATGCTCCAATCATTATGGTAGTGACAGGGTATGTTTCATTCAATCATTGGTTCTCCTTCCCTCCCCCTACCTCCCTCTCCCCCTCCCAACTTCTCCGGCCCCTCCTCCCTCCCCCCTTCCTCTCATTTTATACCTCGGCAGCGCATACTGTTTTGTGCCCGCCCAGTGACCATGCAATGATCATGCAAGACAGAATTGAATGAAGGGCGTGGAGAACTACTCTAAAAATTTTTATCTTGATTTAATTCCAGCTCAGGTCTAACTCGACGTTCAAGTTCAAACGTTTGCAATCAGTCTGGAATGCGGACACCACGCCTCTACACCCCTTGGAGGTGTTGTCAACCTGGTCTGCGTTCGTGGAAAAGAAAAGAAAAGAAAAGAAAAGAAAAAAAAAAAAAAAAGAAAAAAAAAAAAAAGAAAAGAAAAGAAAAGAATACAGTTCAACAGAAATAGATATGTATATGTATACACACACACACACACATACACACACACATATACATGTATATATATATATATATATATATATATATATATATATATATATATATACATATATATACACATATATATATACATAATTTTATATATCCATATATATACATACACATATTATGTATATATGTGTGTGTGTGTGTGTGCGCGCGCGTGCGCGTGTGTGTGTGCGGATGTATGTAAGTGTATGTATGCGTGTGTATATGTATATGTGTATATTCTCTCTCTTTCTCTCTATTATATGTATGTTTGTTTATGTGTATGTGTAAGTGTATAATGTATGTATGTGTGTATATGTATGTATGTATGTATATGTGTATGTATATGTAGGTGTATATATGTGTATATGTATGTGTATGCCACAAAGACAGAGAGAGACACACACACACGCACACAGACAGACAGAGAGACACAGCAGAGAGAGAGAGAGAGAGAGAGAAGAGAGAGAGAGAGAGAGAGAGAGAGAGAGAGAGAGAGAGAGAGAGAGAGAGTTAGAGAGGGAGAGAGGGAGAGAGAACAAGAACAAGAACAAGAACAAGAACACATTTATATTTTCGAGCGTAGTGGCACGAACTCTTTATTACTTTATTTGTTTACTCATTTCCTTTCACAACCAATTTTCGCCCCGAGGAGGGTCTATACAAATACAAAGTACACAACAGTATTCACAGAGATTCAGCAATAATACAAATGAACTACAGGAGCATACCGACATCACAATAATACAAAACCAGATCATTTGTTGTACTGAGAGAGAGAGAGAGAGAGAGAAGAGAGAGAGAGAGAGAGAGAGAGAGAGAGAGAGAGTGAGAGAGAGAGAGAAGGGGGGGTATTTACACTGAACCCAAATCTTGTGTCAAGATTTGGCTATATACTGTAACGAACATTTACATTGGATCCAAATCTTGTGTCAAGATTGTCGCTGTAACATATACATTTACAATTAACCAGAACTTGAGTCTTAAATCACTCGAGTGTCAGGCTATGTTAGCTCGTATATACATTAACATTAGACTCCAGAAAAATGTCTTTAATTATTACCCATGATGTTGGCAAAATGTTATCTCGTATACATGTATATATACATTTACATTAGACCGAGAATTTATGTCTTTAATTATTCAAGATTTTAACAAAATGTTATCTCGTTTATGTACATTTACATTAGACCCAGAATTTGTGTCTTTAATTAATCAAGATTTTGGCAAAATG
>JAPXFY010000014.1:64291935-64304435 GCA_030674185.1 Monoplex corrugatus
CATCTCAATCACACACCAACTGTGTCAACAAGTAAACCATCTCAATGACACACCAATTGTGTCAACAAGTAAACCATCTCAATGACACACCAACTGTGTCAACAAGTAAACCATCTGAATCACACACCTACTGTGTCAACATGTAAACCATCTGAATCACACACCAACTGTGTCAACAAGTAAACCATCTGAATCACACATCAACTGTGTCAACAAGTAAACCATCTGAATCACACACCAACTGTGTCAACAAGTAAACCATCTGAATCACACACCAACTGTGTCAACAAGTAAACCATCTGAATCACACACCAAACTGTGTCAACAAGTAAACCATCTGAATCACACACCAACTGTGTCAACAAGTAAACCATCTGAATCACACACCAACTGTGTCAACAAGTAAACCATCTGAATCACACACCAACTGTGTCAACAAGTAAACCATCTGAATCACACACCAACTGTGTCAACAAGTAAACCATCTGAATCACACACCAACTGTGTCAACAAGTAAACCATCTGAATCACACACCAACTGTGTCAACAAGTAAACCATCTGAATCACACACCAACTGTGTCAACAAGTAAACCATCTGAATCACACACCAACTGTGTCAACAAGTAAACCATCTGAATCACACACCAACTGTGTCAACAAGTAAACCATCTGAATCACACACCAACTGTGTCAACAAGTAAACCATCTGAATCACACACCAACTGTGTCAACAAGTAAACCATCTGAATCACACACCAACTGTGTCAACAAGTAAACCATCTGAATCACACACCAACTGTGTCAACAAGTAAACCATCTGAATCACACACCAACTGTGTCAACAAGTAAACCATCTGAATCACACACCAACTGTGTCAACAAGTAAACCATCTGAATCACACACCAACTGTGTCAACAAGTAAACCATCTGAATCACACACCAACTGTGTCAACAAGTAAACCATCTGAATCACACACCAACTGTTCAAAAGTAAACATCTGATCACAACCAACTGTGTCAACATAACCATCTGAATCACACACCAACTGTGTCAACAAGTAAACCATCTGAATCACACACCAACTGTGTCAATAAGTAAACCATCTGAATCACACCAACTGTGTCAATAAATGTAAATAACCATGTCTGTATCATCAGTAAGTAAACCATGTCTGTATCAGTCAGTAAGTAAACCATGTCTGTATCAGTCAGTAAGTAAACCATGTCTGTATCAGTAGTAAACATCTCTGTAAAAGTAAACCATTCTGTATCAGTAAAGTAAACCATCTCTGTATCAGTAAGTAAACCATCTCTTATCAGTAAGTAAACCATCTCTTTATCAGTAAGTAAACCATCTCTGTATCAGTAAGTAACCATCTCTGTATCAGTAAGTAAACCATCTCTGTATCAGTAAGTAAACCATCTCTGTATCAGTAAGTAAACCATCTCTGTATCAGTATGTAAACCATCTCTGTATCAGTAAGTAAACCATCTCTTTATCAGTAAGTAAACCATCTCTGTATCAGTAAGTAAACCATCTCTGTATCAGTAGTAAACCATCTCTGTATCAGCAAGTAAACCATCTCTTATCAGTATGTAAACCATCTCTGTATCAGTAAAAAGTAAAACCATCTCTGTATCAGAAAGTAAACCATCTCTGTATCAGTAAGTAAACCATCTCTGTATCAGTAAGTAAACCATCTCTGTATCACAAGTAAACCATCTCTGTATCAACAGTAACCATCTCTGTATCAACAAGTAAACCATCTCTGTATCAGTAAGTAAACCATCTCTGTATCAGTAAGTAAACCATCTCTGTATCAGAGTAACCATCTCTGTATCAGCAAGTAAACCATCTCTGTATCAAGTAACATCTTGTATCAACAGTACATCTCTGTATCATACGTAAACCATCTCTGTATCACAAGTAAACCATCTCTGTATCAGTAATGTAAACCATCTCTGTATCAGTAAGTAAACCATCTCTGTATCAACAAGTAAACCATCTCTGTATCAGTAAGTAAACCATCTCTGTATCAGTAAGTAAACCATCTCTGTATCAACAAGTAAACCATCTCTGTATCAGTAAGTAAACCATCTCTGTATCAACAAGTAAACCATCTCTGTATCAGTAAGTAAACTATTCTCTGTAGTCATGTAAGTAAACCATCTCTGTGTCAGTAAGTAAACCATCTCTGTATCAGTAAGTAAACCATCTCTGTATCATAAGTAAACCATCTCTTTATCAGTAAGTAAACCATATCAATGACACACCATCTGTAACCAGGTCAATAACGCACCATCTGTATCAACCAGGAAAACAACCACAAACATCGTCAGACCTCACCCTTCAGCAGCAACATGTAGACGTGTGTGAAATGAATAGTTAGATCCTGACCTTGTGTTATGTGTTGGGAGACCAACGGCAGTATAATGTTGTCAGGATGATGGCAATGTTGGAGAACGGGTGGTTGGAATGGAGAGAGGACAAAAATCACACGAACATTTGAAAGCTGAGATGTTTGACGAGGATTTTATTGTGGAAGACAAATTGAAGGTTATGGGATGGTGAGGGGGGGGGGGGGGAAGGAGGGGGAGGAGGTCGAAGGGGGGAGAAGAACCACACAGTGGTCAGCGGGTGGGTGAACATGGAGTATCTATAACAACATGGAATTACAATGCGAGGAAATATGTGACCTGTGGCGTTTAAATATGTAATTGGTGTACAAAAATGCTATGTATACATACACACATGCACACACATACACAACACACACACGCACGTACACACACACGCACATACACACACACACACACGCACGCACGCACGCACACACACATACACACACACACACAAAGCATTCATCAATTTGTCCCTCTCTCTAACTTCCCCAAACCCTCTCCTAAACCATATAGTACGCACGCACATTTAACAGACAACTTTTTAAAAGTTATGTAACACAAAAACAAACGGACAGAATATTTCTAATCCGTTTCACAAATATTGCAATCTTGTGGTTATTTGGGTACGATATAGTTACAAGTTCTCAGGAAAAGAAAAAAAAAGGAAAAGAAAACGATAAGGGGGAAATAAAAAGAAAAAAAGAGACCATGGGGACAGGTTTACATTTGAATATTAAGCGAAAACAGCAGACGCATTATGTACATTTAGGGAAAAATATTTAACAAAAAGACTCAAAGCGCCTTTTCTCCCTCTAAAATGGGCTAAATCAACACCCACTGAATGTCTTTCTACTGTTTTATTTACAAAAAGAAAAAAAAAAGAATAGAAAAGCACGCATACGAATCAGTGGATTTCAAATTATGCAAGTTCATGAAAGCCCACTCACTACTGCTTAGTTCTTTCTCGTCAGTTTATCTGGTAAACATCACTCAGTTCCACGAAGTCAATGGTGGCCGCCCTCAATTTTCCAACTCAACGGATGTCCAACATGCAATTTTACAATATAACCCAGCAATACCCAGCCTCAGTTCTATACAATAACCGATTCCCAGCCCTGAATTCAGGCAGACTATTTGACTCTGCCTAGCGAGATTCAGTTCTAATCAATATCATCACCGCAGTGCTAATCCCTCAGTTCTGCAGGCATTTCTCGCCCACGACTCCATTTCATATCACTGATCGACCTTTAAACTCTGAATTCAACAATTCAATCGAAAATGCCACTACCAGCCTTTGGCTAGAAAGATTGGGATGATTATAGGCCCTACTCAGTTCTCATTTGTGCGATCCAAAACAAAGTGCGACTGCCTGCCTTCAAGCAAACACAAAAAACAACAACAACAACAACAACAACAACAAAAACCCAACGAAAACAGAACAAGAACGCGTAATTAATACAACCAGACAAGACAGGCGCAATTTTTCGACCAATTAGCCTTTGTCAAGCGTAAACGTAAGATCACAAAAAGAACAAACACCAAAAACAAAACTTAGGAGAAAAAGACTGAAACTTCCCGGCTGCTTCGTCCTAAATTTTGTGTTTGTTGTTTGTTCTTATGTGAGCTTACGTTTACGCTTGACAAAGGCCAATTGGCCGAAAATTTGCGCCTGTCTTGTCTGGTTGTAATAAATACACGTTCTGATTTCTATATTCGTGTTTTTTCTGGTTCTCGTTTGTGCAGTTAATTGATACACATTTTTATATCTTATATCATGCCTACCCCCCCCCCCCTACTTGTATAGGTATCACTTTTGTTATCACCTACATGACTTAAAAGGAGGAATATTAATATGGCACAGCCCCCGAATTTTACAAATCAGTTGATGATGATAACGGTCACTTGTACGTGGCAGTTGATGCCCCCCCCCGCCCTTCCCCTCCCCAGAAAATTCTACACATCATTTGGTGACATCGATTCAATGAGACAGCTGATGACTTAACCAGTTTATGACATTCACCAGTGGACGACTTGAATTCTCTGTCAGTGGATGACCTCATTCTACTGATCTCTTGATGACTTCAACATCACAAGTCAGTAGCCTACATGATACCCAGGCCTAAAATTGTAACACAACGATGATGCCTAACCCTCAACTACACAGGTTCTATGGGTGATAACAATACAATCAATTTGGTATCAACTCCCAGTGCTGTAAATCAGTTGATGATTCACTATCCTCAAGTTTTACAAGCCAGTAGACGACCTAAGTTTTTATCAGTCTGTTAATGACCACTGACTCCAATACTGTAAGCCAGTTGATGACTCCCCCAACCCCACCCCTCAATTCTACAAAGTAAAGTTGATGAGCCCAGTTCTGCTGAAGGCCAGCCTCGATTCTCGGGGGCTCATTCGATGAACCTCAATTCTACAAGTAAAGTTGATAAGCTAAGTTCTACTGATGGCCTCAATTCTCGGGGGCTCATTCGATGAACCTCAATTCTACAAGTAAAGTTGATAAGCTCAGTTCTACTGATGGCCTCAATTCTAGGGGGGTCGTTCGATGAATCTCAATTCTACAAGTACAGTTGATAAGCTCAATTGTACTGATGGCCTCAATTCTAGGGGGGTCATTCGATGAACCTCAATTCTACAACTGAAGTTGATAAGCTCATTTCTACTGATGGCCTCAATTCTAGAGGGGTCATTAGATGAACCTCAATTCTACCAGTAAAGTTGATAAGCTCAGTCCTACTGACGGCCTCAATTCTAGGGGGGTCATTAGATGAACGTCAATTCAACAAATAAAGTTCATGAGCCCAGTTCTACTGACGGCCTCAATTCTAGGGGGGTCATTCCATGAACCTCAATTCTATAAGTAAAGTTAATGAGGTCAGTTCTGACTGACGACCTCAATTCTAGTGGGGGGTGGGGGGTCATTAGATGAACCTCAATTCTACAAAGTAAAGTTGATGAGGTCAGTTCTGACTGACGGCCTAAATTCTAGGTTCATCGAATGACCCTCAGTTCCACAAATCAGTTCACGGTTGTTCAGCCCTCAGAAGTTCTTTTAAAGTCCTGTTGTTGTTTGATGCCCACAACAAGGCCCCCTCCCCGGCTCCCTCCCCAAAGTGTATCAGTGCACGACGCTGCCCAGCACACGGCTCTCCAAGGATTTGAGCTGCTGCATGATCGGTCTGGGCAGGTCCTCGTTGATCTGCTCGTCAAAGTACTTGTAGATGGCGTTGACCTCATTCTCCCAGAACTCCGTGGGTGTGCTCATCAACGTCTCCATGTCCAGGTTGCTGGTGTCCATACCCTGAGGACAGAAACAAATCCAAAGATGTGGGCATCATTCTTTTTCAGTTTCGCAGCAGGATTGCTGATACGTCTGAAGAAAGTAAGGAGAAACTCTGGGGACAGCTGGTGGACAAGCAGAAGGGTTCTCTGAAGGGAAGTTCCCCCATCAAGCAAGTGCTTCGGCCCTTAACTCTATACATTTGGATTGCTGATGCGTTAGAAGTAAGGTTTATGAATAAAGAACAGTTTGTATTGCATCTACCTGTATTGAATCGTGTTGTGCAGGATTTACAGTGTATCGTATCATGTCGTGTAGTGTGAAATCGTACCTAGTACCTTAGAGGAAAGGCATGAAACAGTCTGCCCATAGAGAAGATATGAAACATCTCGCCCATCCTAACCCCACCCCTCCACATATCCCCCCCACACCGCCACACCACCACCACCACCACCATAGCTCACCATTCCCACTTTGGCTATTGCACAACCATCACCGACCACAAGATACATGCATTTATGGCCAAAACGTGACGTGCTTTGTAATTCATATTCCATCATAAGAGGCTATGACCTAAGTGAACATATCATCTGACATTGGTTCTGATTCCCACACAGATGATGACGGCAACACCAACAGCAACAGCAACAACAACGACAATAACAACAACAAGGACAACAAGAACAACAGCAACAACAATACAACACACCACCACCAACAGCAACAAATATAAAAAGAAGAGCAACAACACCAACAACATAACAACAACAACAAAAACGACCACGACAAAACAATAACAACACCAAGAACAGAATCATCAACTACAAGAACATCAACCACTAACAAACAACAACAACAACAACACCAACAAAACACAACGACGCCCCCAACTCATGCTCAGATCCAACGAGCCAGGCTTGGGCATATAGCTAACAGGGGTCTTCATGGCCACGTTCAACCACCACCAGCACCACCACCAGCACCACCAACAACAAAACCACCATCACCACCACCAACAAAACCACCACCACCACCACAAACAACAACAACAAAACCACCATCACCACCAACACCAACAAGACAGACAACGACGCCCCAACTCACACTCAGATCCAAAGGACCTGGCTTGGGCCCACGGCAGTCTTTATGGCCACATTCAACAACAACAACAACAACAACTACAACACCACCACCAACAACAATCACAACCACCACCACCATCAACAAAACACAACGACTTCCCCAACTCACGCTCAGATCCAAAGACCCAGGCTTGGCCACGTTTAACAACAACAACAACAACAACACACCACAGCCACCACTACCACCACCACCACCACCACTGCCAAAAACATCAACAACAAACCACCACCACCACCACCACCACCACCAAAACACATAACGACGCCCCCTCCCCTCCCAAAAAAACAAACAAACTCTCGCTCAGATCCAAAGAGCCAGGCTTGGGCACATGATCCACAGGGTTCTTCAAGGCCACGTTCAACCACCACCACCACCACCAACAACAACAACAACAAGAACAAACCATCATCACCGCCACCACCACCACCACCACCAACCAAAACACAACGCCCCCCCCCCCCCCCCCCCCCCACCCCAACTCACGGTCAGATCCAAAGAGCCAAGCTTGGGCACATGACCCACAGGGGTTTTCACGGCAACGTTCTCGTCCTTGATGCGTCGCATGACCCAGTCCAGCACACGGCAGTTCTCCCCGAAGCCGGGCCAGAGGAACTTGCCGTTCTTGTCCTTGCGGAACCAGTTGACGTGGAAGATCTTGGGCAGCTGGTTCTTCTGGGCCTCGTCGTTGAAGGACAGCCAGTGTTGTAGGTAGTCCCCGAAGTTGTAGCCGAAGAAGGGCCGCATGGCGAAAGGGTCGTGCATGATCAACTTGGCTGTTGGGCGGTAACAGAGTAGGAGGATGAGGATGCAGGGTTTTTAAGGGTTTTGGGGGATGTTTCGTGCAGGTATGGTTAGATTAGGTTGTGATGCGTGTAAATGAGTAAGTTAAGTAAGTAATTAAATAAGTGAGTGAGTGAATGAGTGAGTAAGTAAGTAAGTAAGTAAGTAAATAAGTAAATAAGTAAGTAAGCAAGTAAGTGAGTGAAAACGTGAGTAAGTAAGTGAGTAAGCAAGTGATTATGTGTGTGTGTGTGTGTGTGTGTGTGTGTGTGTGTGTGTGTGTGTGTGTGTGTGTGTTATTTGTGCGTGCGTGTGTATGAGAGAGAGAGACAGTTTGTGTGTGCACGTGTGTGTTTGAGAGAGAAAGAGAGAGAGAGAGGGAGGAAGAGAGATAGAGGGAGGGAGAGAGATAGAGGGAGGGAGATAGAGGGAGGGAGAGAGAGAGAGAGAGAGAGAGAGAGAGAGAGAGAGAGAGAGAGAAAGAGAGAGGGAGGGTCTCGTATGTTTGTGTGTGTGCATGCGTTTGTGTGTGTGAGAGTTCGTGTGTGCTCGGTGTGTACGTTCGTTATGTGTGTGTGCGTATGTGTGTGCACGCGTGTGCGTATGTGTGTGTGTGTGTGCGTGTGTGTGTGTGTGTGTATGTGTATGTGTGTGCGTGTGCGTGTGTGTGTGTGTGTGTGTGTGTGTGTGTGTGGTGTGTGTGTGTGTGTGTGTGTGTGTGTGTGTGTGTTTGTCTTTGTGTTATCATGCATGGTTTAAAATCTTAACTCGAAATTCGATAAGAGCTCACACAATAAAAACGAAAACAAGAAGCATAAACATCATACATACATTCACAGCTTACATGTAACACCTAACAACCTTTGACAAAAAAAAAAAAAATGGAATGACCTTAGAACACGAGTCTATTTCAAACCAACCCAAAGTAGTAAAAATACTTAACCCTTTGACTTCCGCACCCTATCCACCAGCTGCAAAAACTTACCCCTTTGATTCCCTCACCCTATCCCCCAGCTTCCTGCAGGAAGCTGGGGGATAGGTGAGGAAATCATGGGGGTTAAGTTTTTCCTTTGCTAGCATGGTTGGCAATACAGGATGCTGGTGGACAGGGTGCGGGAGTCAACGGGCTCGCTTTATCAATCAACAGGAAGAAATGTCTCTCTCTCCCTCACATGCTAATGGTTGTGGGTTCGGATCCCGAGGTGCGCTACATTAAAACTGGCCTTCTCACCGTCCCATCTTTAATTAACATCATTGTTGTTCTGGTGGTGTTTGTATAGAATTAGATAAGTCCCACTCCCCCCCCCCCCCCCACTTCCCTGGGATGGTTATCTCCGTCGGCCGGCCATATCACCCGAGGTGGGGGTGTCGACATACATGTAAAATCAGAACCAAATCAATCAAATCAATCTTCTGCTAGGTCTCTCCATACCTTTGTGCTCAGCAGCAGCGGTGGACTCAGACCTCATGGAGGCCCCGATGAAGATTCCGTGTTCCCAGCTGAAAGACTCGTACACCAGGGGCACTCCCACTGGTCGCCGTCCGCCGAAGATGATGGCGTCGATGGGCACCCCTTCGGGGTCCTCCCAGGCCGGGTCCAGGATTGGACACTGAGAGGCTGGCGTACAGAATCTGTGGGAAGACAAGGGGTTTGGGGCTACCAGTTCTGATATGTCTTTTTTTGTTTTATTATTGTCAGAAGAAAGACGACGACGATGGTGGTTTCAATACGCATTGCCTGTTCAGTTCATGAATCTTCTTGTGTCTTTTTGAAGCTATAGTCAACTATTATTGAAATAAATGATGGTATTCCCTGTGATTTCACTTCTCTCAAGCAGTTCGTTCGGATGTATATACATACAAACAAACAAACATATATATATACATACATACATACATACGTACATACAAACGTACGTACATACATACATACATGCCTACATACATACACATACATACATACATACATGCATGCATGGATGTATACATACATACATACATACATATGTACATCCATCCATCCGTCCATCCATCCATGCAGACTTACATTACATTATATCCATCCACCCATCCATCCATACGTACATACATACACACACACATGTATCATACATACATACATACATGTATCATACATACATACATACACACACATGTATCATACATACATACATACACACACATGTATCATACATACATACATACATACATCTATGCATCCATCCATCCATCCATACATACATACATTCATCCATCCATCTCTCCACCCATACATCCGTACCCACATCCATCCATACATATACATATATTCATCCATCCATCCACCCATCAACCCATACATCCATACATGCATACATACATACATACATTCATCCATCCATCCACCCATACATCCATACATGCATACATACATACATACATGCATCCATCCATACATCCATACATACATACATACATACATACATACATACATCCATACATACATACTAATTTACTTCTTCAAGCGATTGGTAGACATTTTATTTGTAAAAAAAAAATCTTACCTGGAGTTGGGGTGAGCGGCGGCCCGATCTCTGGACTCGTGGCTCCAGTCATCATCCCCCAACCAGGATTTGATCTTGATACCCTCGGGGAGCTCTTCCTCCAGACCCTCCCAGAAGACACCGCCATCGCTGGTCTCCGCCACGTTGGTGAAAATGGTGTTCTTCTTGATCGTCTCCATGGCGTATGGGTTAGTCTTCATCGATGTCCCTGTAAGGGCACGCAGAATGGTGAGGTCAGGTCAAGGTCGAATTGAAGATCAAGGTAAAAAAAAAAATGGTGTGCTGAGTGAGGTCAGGTGAGGTCAAGCACTTCCCTCCCACCCCCACCCTCCAACCTAACCACACACACACACAGAGTCAAATCCCGTACCAGGAGGCATACCAAGGAAGTCGTTATTTAGGAATGATGGGCCGGCATCTTCTAAAGTCGGCAACCCCTCCCCCCCCCCCCCCATCCAAGCGATGGCGTCTCCTGACACAGATGACCTTGACAATATACCCTCCCGTCCAGCCCGACACTTCTGCCTGTTCCCTCCTTAACCTCCCTCACTCTCCCCCTTACCAACTTCCAATACGAAAAAGAAAAGAAACATCCTCCAGGACAGAAACTAAAAAAGCCATTCTCTACGCTGATGATGGTATGAAGTCATCTGTTTTCGTCCAACCTCATCTAGGCGCTGACTTCATCGACCAAGGCTCACACCCCTTCCCATTCATCCTCGTATTCACCTACCCTCCTCCACACGCACAGAAACACACACAGACCCCTCACCAGGAGCCAAACCAAAGATGTTGTTAAGCACACTGATGGAGCAGCAATCAAACTAGATCATCAACCTCATCTACGCAATGTTGTCGCCCATACTGGTGGCTCAGACAGACAGACAGACAGACAGACACACACACAACACCACCGCACCCGCAACGCAACCGCAACGCAACGCAACGCAACACACCACACCACACCACACCACCAACACATACAACAACACAACACGACACAACACAACACCACACAACACCAACATACACATACCTAAAACCACTTACCAGGAGCACACACACACACACACACACACACACACACACACACACACACACACACACACACACACACACACACACACACCTAAATCCACTTACCACACACACACACACACACACACCACCACAACACACCACACCACACCACACCACACTGTACCACACCACACCACAACACAACAAACACACAACCCTACCCAAAACCACTTACCAGGAGCCACGCCAAAGAAGCCATTCTCCGGGTTGATGGCGCGGAGTCGTCCCTGGGCATCGAACCTCATCCAGGCGATGTCGTCCCCGACACAGGTGACTTTGATGTGGGGCAGGGTGGGTTTCATCATGGCCAGGTTGGTCTTGCCGCAGGCGCTGGGGAAGGCCGCCACCATGTAGCGCTTTTCCTTCGTTTTGGTGTTCTCTATGCCCAGGATCTGGGAAGACAATGGGAAGAATAACACATTGGGTTAGCTCTAGTTCAGTGTCATGATGGTAAGGTGGCTACACTTGCGTAGTGTCACGGTTTGTCAGAGTAAGCCCCCTTGGGCCAACACTGCCGACTTCAGTACTCATAGATTTCTATCCGTTTCAGTTTCTCAAGATGACGTCTCTGCGCTCAGAATAAATTCCACAAGCACTAATGTCTCAGGTGCCATGTGTATGTACGGTGATCGCGGCACAAACCTCAAGTCTGCGCATAAACCTATGAGCTGGCCAGGCCCTGAGGTCTTAGCCTACTTTTGTTTTTTATACTAATATGGTATCAGTCTATCACTGGAACAATCTTGGTTACATGTAAATGACATGCGTATCTGTGTATCTTATCTTTAAAGAAAAGAACAGATACATAAAGAAAGAAACAATTTGAAGTACTGGGGCAGGGAGAGGGGGAGGGGGACTGTTCACTGGGGATCCCCATCCCAGGATGCACGTTTTCCGTCAGGCCTCTAACATACACAGACCTGTTTGATTTGGTCCCGCTGACACAGATCTAGGGGTTGCTAATGCATGCAAGTCGTCACACTACATCAAGGAGTCGCGCATTACTACGACGGAGGTCTTGCTTACACTAACCTACATTCAAAGTTATTTTTTTTCAGATGGAATCTTAAATGTAATGTCTGTAATAGATGTAAAATGTTCGTGTAGGGAATGGGAATAAGAAAATGTAAACACCTTGCACGGGAATGATAAGAGATCTTTGTTGTACCACCTACCATTATGCTGTAAATGGTTTTGATATTGTGAGTTTTTATGTATTCAAAAGGGCGGGGGGGGGGGGGGGGGATATAA
>JAPXFY010000014.1:64314435-64331935 GCA_030674185.1 Monoplex corrugatus
AAGATTTCATCGTTCGCTGTCTTTCTTTTTAAAAGATACCTATGATGATTTCATTGTTTCTTTTTCTGTGTTTCTGCCTTCTTAAAAGGCAATTGAAGATTTCATCGTTGTTCTCGGCTGTGTCATGTTTTTTTAAAAGATACCATGATGATTTCATTGTTTCTTTTTCTGTGTTCTCTGCCCTTCTTAAAAGGCAATGTGAAGATTTCATCGTTCGCTGTCTTTTTTTTAAAAAGATACTATGATGATTTCATTGTTTCTTTTTCTGTGTTCTCTGCCCTTCTTAAAAGACACTACGATGATTTCATTGTTTCTTGTCTGTCTTCGCTGCCTTTCTTAAAAGACAATATGATTTTATTTTTTTTATGTGATCGCTGCCCTTCTTAAAAGACAATATGATTTTATTGTTTCTTTTTATGTGATCGCTGCCCTTCTTAAAAGACAATATGATTTTATTGTTTCTTTTTATGTGATCGCTGCCCTTCTTAAAAGACAATATGATTTTATTGTTTCTTTTTATGTGATCGCTGCCCTTCTTAAAAGACAATATGATTTTATTGTTTCTTTTTATGTGATCGCTGCCCTTCTTAAAAGACAATATGATTTTATTGTTTCTTTTTTGTGTTTGCTGCCTTTCTTAAAAGACAATATGATTTCATCGTTTCTTTTTATGTGATCGCTGCCCTTCTTAAAAGACAATATGATTTTATTGTTTCTTTTTCTGTGTTTCCAGCCCTTCTTGATGTTTCTATATCATTCTGGTGGTGTCAGCATAGTGTGTTATACGCACCTCTTCCCCGTGACATCCCATTTCAAGACCTTGTCGATGTAGATGGTAGTGTGCAGACTTCGGGAGTCTGTAAGATGATTGCTGAAAGATTTGGGTGAAGCACATATGGAACTGGTCGATTGCGATGAATCCCTCTTGAACAAAATATATACTATAGACTCCTGTCTTTTCTCTTTCCCCATCTCTCTCTCCTCTCCCCCTCTTTCTCCCTCCCACCTCTTCTGCTTCTCTCTTTCTGTCTCTCTCTCCCTCCCTCCCTTCTTCTTCTTTTCCTCCTGGTTTGGCACAAGATTAGTTCACTGTCAGTCTGTGTGATATTGAGGTAAAAGGCATTTCAGATTTGAAAGAATAGTCGTGAGCTTGATTCTTCATTGTTGTTTTTTCTCACTAAACTTGGGACTTGCTGTTTTTAACGTGGTGTTAGCCCTGATATGGCTCTAGTGGTCGGCTGTGCTATTCGCAATATGAACTGAAACTGGAACAAGATAAAGGTTGTCCTCTTGGTGGGATTTTCTTTGTTTTGTTTTGTTTTTGTACTGTTGCAATTTTTGCCCCATCTCAGTGGCCTATCGTTGACCCATCTGTTTCATCAGCTGTCTGTACACTTTCCCTTCTTCACCTATCCATCTGTTTCCATCAGTCGTCTGTACACTTTCACGCTATTCATCTGTTTCCATCAGTTGTCTGTACACTTTCACACTATTCGTCTGTTTCCATCAGTCGTCTGTACACTTTCACACTATTCATCTGTTTCCATCAGTTGTCTGTACACTTTCACGCTATTCATCTGTTTCCATCAGTTGTCTGTACACTTTCACGCTATTCGTCTGTTTCCATCAGTCGTCTGTACACTTTCACGCTATTCATCTGTTTCCATCAGTTGTCTGTACACTTTCACACTATTCGTCTGTTTCCATCAGTCGTCTGTACACTTTCATGCTATTCATCTGTTTCCATCAGTTGTCTGTACACTTTCATGCTATCCATCTGTTTCCATCAGTCGTCTGTACACTTTCACGCTATTCCTCTGTTTCCTTCAGTCGTCTGTACACTTTCACGCTATTCCTCTGTTTCCATCAGTTGTC
The DNA here is from genome assembly GCA_030674185.1 of Monoplex corrugatus. NCBI lineage: Eukaryota > Metazoa > Mollusca > Gastropoda > Littorinimorpha > Ranellidae > Monoplex > Monoplex corrugatus. The sequence continues at coordinate 64,316,311 of JAPXFY010000014.1, forward strand.
TGTACACTTTCACGCTATTCATCTTTTTCCTTCAGTCGTCTGTACACTTTCACGCTATTCATCTTTTTCCATCAGTTGTCTGTACACTTTCACGCTATTCATCTGTTTCCATCAGTCGTCTGTATACTTTCACGTTATTCATCTGTTTCCATCAGTTGTCTGTACACTTTCACGTTATTCATCTGTTTCCATCAGTCGTCTGTACACTTTCACGCTATTCATCTGTTTCCATCAGTTGTCTGTACACTTTCACACTATTCGTCTGTTTCCATCAGTCGTCTGTACACTTTCACACTATTCGTCTGTTTCCATCAGTCGTCTGTACTCTTTCACACTATTCATCTGTTTCCATCAGTTGTCTGTACACTTTCACGTTATTCATCTGTTTCCATCAGTCGTCTGTACACTTTCACACTATTCATCTGTTTCCATCAGTTGTCTGTACACTTTCACAACTTTCGTCTGTTTCCATCAGTCGTCTGTACTCTTTTACACTATTCGTCTGTTTCCATCAGTCGTCTGTACACTTTCACACTATTCATCTGTTTCCATCAGTTGTCTGTACACTTTCACGCTATTCATCTGTTTCCATCAGTTGTCTGTACACTTTCACGCTATTCATCTGTTTCCGTCAGTTGTCTGTACACTTTCACGCTATTCATCTGTTTCCGTCAGTTGTCTGTACACTTTCACGCTATTCATCTGTTTCCGTCAGTTGTCTGTATACTTTCACGCTATTCATCTGTTTCCGTCAGTTGTCTGTACACTTTCACGCTATTCATCTGTTTCCATCAGTTGTCTGTACAATTTCACGTTATCCATCTGTTTCCATAGTCGTCTGCATACTTTCATGCTATTCATCTGTTTCCATCAGTTGTCTGTATATTTTCACGTTATCCATCTGTTTCCATCAGTCGTCTGTATACTTTCACGCCTTCATGCTATTCATCTGTTTCCATCAATTTTTCTGCACCTTATCCACCAGTGTCCATCAGTTTCATACAAGAAGTTAGTGAAAGCTGGTGGATAGGGTGAGGGAGCAAGAGGGTTGACCCTTTGACTCCCGCACTTTATCAACCAACTGCAACAACTTTATCCTTTGACCTCCTCACCCTGTTCACCAGCTTCCTGAATAGGGAGAGGGAACCAAAGAGTTAAAATTTTGCTTTGCTAGCATGGTTGGCAATGCAGGATGCTGGTGCACAGGGTGCGGGAGTCAAAGGGTTAATCACTTCGAACCCAGATGAGATAAATGATGTGAAACTTTTAAATCATCCACAGTGTAAACTCAAGTCAAGTTCCCTTCAGTAGAGCCTGCATAGTTCAAAACTGTAAACTGCAATTTCATGTAAAAAGTGAAAACAGCATCCATTTCACACAAACGAATAATAATCTGATTATGATATGTATATGAAGGCGCAAAATCAAAAATACACGCAGAACTATATTATCGATGACAAATCTCGCAAAGAAGACTATTTGAATTCCTATTTGAATACCTACAACTTACTTTAAAGAGAGAGAGAGAGAGAGAGAGGGAGGGAGAGACAGGGGAGAGAGAGAGAGGGAGGGAGAGACAGGGGAGAGAGAGAGAGGGAGGGAGAGACAGGGGAGAGAGAGAGAGAGCGAGCAAACTGTAATAACAAAACAGCAACAGGGAAGAAGCAGAAGAAGAAGAAGAAGAAGAAGAAGAAGAAGAAGAAGAAGAAGAAGAAGAAGATGATGATGATGATGATGATGATGGAGAAAACAATGACAACCACGACGACGATGATAATGATGGTAATGGTTGTCTCTGTTAAGAAAACGAACAAACGAAGAAAGAAAGAAAGAAAAAAAAAATCACAAGCAAAAACAAAAGCAAGAAGCTATCAGAAGAAGCAGAAAACAGTAATCACGAGAGGTTTTGTGGTGTTGCAGTTCCAAGCCACATTTTGCCGGAAGAGCCCTGCGCATACGGCAGCCACCCCAACACCAAACCTACATGCACCCAAAACACATTCAACAGAGGAACAGTAAGCCAAGCTGATGGAACAGCCTTGACGTCATATCAATAACGCGACCTTTAATTTAATCTTGACGTCACGTGTCGAGACAGAAAGTTGTCATATTATTTTTTTTCTCTGTCGTAATCATGAGACAGATAGAAATGGAAGTGCCCTGGAAGAACTTGAAGACTTAAAATGCACTGGCCATGTGTGTCATGCCACAAGAACACGGACCTCATGGCAACCATCTTTCAAGGAAAAACAGAGGCAAAAAGTGTAATGCGCCCTGAAGCTAGAAAACAACCGTACCCAAAACACTCCACACGCAGCGTTTCAATGCGAACAAACTTTACTAACTGAACTCCATTAACAACAGCTAAACTTCTGACTTCCTCCGAGCATGCGCGTACGCGCCGGAACGACACAGCGCGTGATATTGTTACATCTCCCCCTTTTTAGATACTCGAACAATTGAGTGTGCGAAACATTATCAGTTTATCGGTTCGATTATTTGATTACCAAAGGGAGGTAACTATTTATGTCTCTGTCTTGGTTTCAATCCTTGTAACGGACAGGTGTCTTCACAAGACGTCCACAACGGGTCTTTCTGGGAGGTGTGGCCATGTGGCTGGATGTCTCTGGTGGTTGAGCTGGGTCTGCTGCCCCTTGGGATTGGACCGGACTGGGTAGAAGCTGGTCTTCTGAGCTTTCTGGAGCTTCTGGAAGACTTGGAGTCGTCACCTTCGTTGGGGAATGGGGAGAATGGCTCTGGATAGACTTTGGACTGGGCGTGGAAAATATAGGGAACTGGATAGAGGTGGGAACAGGAGAAGGAACAGGGCACTGCGTAGGTTTCAGATATCTACGGTTCCGTCTGTACTGACCAGATGGAGTCTCAACAATGTACGAGCGTGGTGCAATCTTGCTATGTACTCTGGCTGGGTTTGCCCACACCTTCTCAAGGTCTAGCTTCTGGAGGACTGCATCACCTGGTTGCAAGTCTGGTAAATTTTGGGCTTTATTACGCCGATTGAAGTAGACTTTGTTAGCCTCCTTCTTTTGCGTCACAATTGATTACAGCCTGTTTGTCAGCGATTTTCGGCTCCAGGTTCTCTGGTAAAGTTGGAAGGCTGTTGCGGATGCGACGACCCATCAAAAGCTCTGCTGGGCTTGCCCCTGTAACTGTGGTAGGTGATGATCTGTAAGTGAGCAAGGCCAGAAAAGGGTCTCTCTGTGATAGAATCTTCTTTGCCTCCTTCAACAACTAAACTTCTGACTTCCTCCGAGCATGCGCGTACCGGCCGGAACGACACAGCGCGTGATATCGTTACAAAAAGGAAGAAAGGCAGACCTAACTCCAATTTCATACATGGAAAACATAACCAACGTCAGTGGCCTAAATATTCAAAACGTTATCCACAAGTCAAGATCGAGTCATTTGGAGGCGAGTAGCGGTGTCACAGAATGCAGCTGCTAACACTGAACCCGGTGACGCCGACGGGTGAGACGGTATCGTATCATAATATGGAACTCAATATTTCTCAGTTATGTGATTCGATATTGTTATTCTTCCACGACACGCAGTTTTAACAACCTTCACCGGGGGGAAATACACAACTTGGCAATTATTACGATAAAAACGGTAAAATATAGATGATGATACTTGATAGAATGAATACAGACGCTACCCATCTGGCCCACGTCTGAAAGCTGCATCTCCTCACGACGCTTAACGGCACAAAAGGACAGAAACAGCAAAAGTAACAGTAAAGTAAATACAGACATACATACATACATAAATAAACAGGAGTAGGCTATGGTGTTCGGTACGTTAAGGGTTGGTGGTAAGGTTGAGTATGTCTCTTGACTTTTACACGTTGTTAGTGCTACTAATGTCAAAACTATCTCGCAGTGGCACTGCATACTTTAAGGGTACATCTGTGATGATTTTGGTGTTCAGAATTTTACAGCTGGAGTTGGTTCATGGTGAAAGTTCTACAAGATTAATTAATTAATCAATCAATTAATTATTACTAGTATAATTAGTAGTATTACTATTATTATCATTATTATCATGACTATTATTATTATTATTATTATTCAACTCCGACTGATTCCTAGCCAGAGCTGTGCGTGCTATGGATACTTTGAGCAGATTAAAACCAGTCGAGTTTTATTCTCCTCTTCGGATTTTCGGTCTCACTGGCAATTCATTATTTTTAGTTTAAACTACTTGGGGCTGGCCACAAGTTTATTTCAGGTGAAGCGCATATGGAATTGTCCCGATGAGTTGAATCCTTCCTTACGCTCCAAACTTAGGGGTGGGAATGGGGGGGGGGGGGGTTCTGTCTGATTCTGTTTCCTCTCATTCTGTGTCAGTGGGTTTTCATTTCCGTCAGTGTTAAATTTGTACATCTGTGATGACGATTGATTGATTTGGTCAGCACCCGCCTCAGGTGATATGACCGACGAGGATAACCATCCCTGGGAAGTGGGGTAAGGGGGAGGGGGGGGCGCGACCTATTTAATCCTATACTGACACCACTAGAACAACACGGCATCATCGTTCAATCCACGATCGAAGGAGAACCGAATGAAGCAGCGGTATCTCACAATGCTACTAAAAAATTTTAAAGGCTTCTTTGAGCAATTTTTTCGCTAGTATTCGTAGGACTTTAAAACCTACAGAACAGAACAGAACTAGAACAACAATGATGTTAAGATGGGACAGTGAGAAGACCAGTTTCTGTGTAGCGCACCCTGGGATTCTGACCTACAATCAGAATGTCCTAGGTTCGATCCGCCTAGACATACCCGTCTGGTGGGTAAAGGGTGGACATTTTTTTTCCTGATCTCCCAGGTCAAAATGTGTGCAAACCTGCCCGTGCCTAAACCCGCTCCTTGTGTATTGTACCGTGTGCAGAATATCGACTCACGCACGTCAAAAACTATGTAGGTCATGTCAGTGGCTGGCTTACGAAAACATGAAAAACATTCAGCATGCACGCCTACCGGAGTTTTCAGACAACGCAGCAACATACTGCCTACACAGCGTGGGCTAAAACAACGAGCATACACGCATCCGAGAAAAAATGGCGCAATTAAAGCAAAAACAAAACAAAACAAACAAAACACACACACACACAAAAACAAACAAAAAGCAAGGCAAACAAACAAAACAAACCGAACAAAACGAACAAACAGGCAAACAAACAAACAAACCGAACAAAACTAAAAAAACAGGTAAACAAACAAATAAACCAAACAAAACGAGCAAACAGGCAAACAAACAAACAAACCGAACAAACAGGCAGGCAAACAAACAAAACGAGCAAACACGCAAACAAACAAACTCAACAAAAAGAACAAATAAACAGGCAAACAAACTAACCGAATAAAAGAAACAAACAGGCAAACAAACAAACCGAAGAAACAACAGACAAACAAACTGAAGAAACAAACAGGCAAACAAACGAAATGAGTAAACAGGCAAACAAAGAAACAAACGAACAAAACTAACAGGCAAACAAACACAAACGAACAAACCGAACAAAACGAACAAACAAACCGAACAAAGCAAACAAACAAACAGGCAAACAAACAAATAAACGATGAACAATTTAAATAAACTCAAAATTTGAAGACAAAAAAAAAAAAAAAAAAAAAAGAAAAAAGAAAAAAAAATCACATCAGAATATACAGAAAGAAAATTCCTACTGACCCTTTGAAGAGCTTGTCGTCGTAAAAGTCGTTCTCATTTATCTCCGGCATGATGGCGGTAGTAGTGGACAGTTGAAGTCGATTTTGGTCTTCAGGTCTTTCTTGTCTCACAGAAAATTAATGACTTTCTCTTTACCCTTTTCCACCTGGCAAATGCTAACCTACGTCCCTTCAATGTCACCTCCGCGCTAAAACACAAGTATGGATTTTCCTGTCATATACAGACAAGATTATAAATCAAGAATATATGTAAATCGCCGTAAAATCTGTTTTTCTGATCTGTAGAAGATAAGTTCGTTTCGGCCATCCGAAGCAGGCTATACGTTGCACTTGTTCTCGAGCAAAAAGCGCCCCAGGTTTGATGCTCGCTTTATTTATAGCTTACAAAGGTTGCGGTGGGGGTGGGGAGGGAGTAGAAGAGCTAGTTAGTGCGGGGAGGGGTGTGTGTTGGGTGGGTGGGTGGGTGGGGCGGGGATTTAAGAGAGGTTGAGGAGTGGGGGACAGGTGGGTGAGTTTTTAATTCACAACAGCGCGTTGTTGTTGGAGTGACTATACGCTTTCGCGCTTTTCTTCGGGTGAACATGGCGTAAGTCTTTTGACCATCCCTGCAATAAAGATCACCAAATAAGACCCACGTGGAACAAACTAAAGGCAACACTATCCTGTGAGCCAGCGGGGACGACAATGTCACCTCAATATGACATCACAGAGGCCAAAGTTCTTCGACACGTGTTCCACAGCTTACCGTCTGTAAATATACGACACCTCAAAACAAACGCATCACAATATTAGCGAGAGAGAGAGAGAGAGAGAGAGAGAGAGAGAGAGAGAGAGAGAGAGAGAGAGAGAGAGAGAGAATATGTGTGTGTGTGTATGTGTGTGTGTGCGTGTGTAGTGTGTGTGTTGCCGAGTGTACGCGCATATGTGTGTGTGTGTTGCTTGAGTGTACGTGCGTATGTGTGTGTATTATGTGTGTGTGTGATGTGTGTGTGTGTGTGTGTGTGTGTGTGTGTGTGTGTGTGTGTGTGTGTGTGTACGCGCGCTCGTGTGTGTTTTGCTTCAGTGTACATAATTATCTGTCTGCCTGTCTTTCTCTGTGTTGCTTGAGCGTACACGTATGTGTGGGTGGGTGGACTTAGGTATAGAGAGAGAGGGAGAGAGAGAGAAGAGAACAGAACAGAAGAGACAGACAGAGAGGAAGCGTACGCTGTTACACAATCATCTGAGTCCGGGCGATGAATGTAGCCGTCTTTTCCAGCTCCTGTCTGCAGCCATGGAGTTTGATTGTCAGCGGAGTGTCTGTCGGCCACACGTCCTGTCTTGCCACCTGGTGAAGGGGACATCTTTGGAGTATATGCTCCGTGGTTTGGTCTTCTTGACCGCAGGGATAGGTTGGGGAGGGCGCCAGCTTCAGTTTGCGGTACATGTGGCTGTTCAGCCTATTGTGACCAGTGCGCAACCTCACAAGGAGCTGCTTTTCGCAAATGTTGAAAATCGCCAGCTTTCTCGTTTTCTGTACGGGTTTTGGCACAGAACCGCAGAGCCGGAGGGATCTGTGAACAGTTCTTTAGTGTGGCTCCCCCCAATGACTCTCCATAGATGGAGGAATGAGGTAAATAGATTTCTTTTATGACGCTTTACGGAGTTAGTCCTTTGACTCCCGCACCCTGTCCACCAGCATCCTGCATCGCCAACCATGCTAGCAAAGCAAAATCTTAACCCTTTGATTCCCTCACCCTGTCCACCAGCATCCTGCATTGCCAACCATGCTAGCAAAGCAAGAACTTAACCCTTTGATTCCCTCACCCTGTCCACCAGCATCCTGCATTGCCAGCAGAACAAAAACTTAACCCTTTGATTCCCTCACCCTATCCACCAGTTCCTGCTGGTGGCTAGGGTGAAGGAATCAAAGGGTTAAGTTTTTGCAGTTGGTGGATAGGGTGCGGGGGTCAAATGGTTAAGGGAGAATGACAAGAAGAATGATACAAATCTGCTTGTCTGTAAATTCGCTGTATGCAATGCGCCCCTTCTGATTTTCATTACAGCACATATTGATCTAAGACATTCGCAATCTAATCAGTGAAACAGCTTAATCGTAAACGTATCTATTGTCGTGTATTAAAATATTTGAAGTTTTTTTTTCCAGTGATGTGTATTTGTTTGTTTGTTTTGTACACACACACACACATGTACCCCCCCCTCCCCTTCAACACATGCATTTGAACATCGAAGTTTACCTGTCAGAGGGGTGTATCTTCCTTCTTTATTCTTTCTGTGATATACCACTGTGGCAGCTAGCATTCGATTTTAGCTTATGTGTATACACTCTACGGTAATCATAACTGAATGCCTCACTTCATTGACTTTTGGTCTACTTGGTTTAGATTTCAATTCGTTCGCAGTATCTTACTTTCTACGGTTTTAATTCAAGTAGATCAGCAACAGCAGATATTAAATTAAGTCAGTCTGTGTGCTGATGTATACACTGTTGGGGGGGGGGGGGGGAGGATAAAAGAAAACTTACCCGCCATGATGCACCATCCAAAATCATCTTTCAGACTTCCGTTTGAGAGCGGACTGTCGTCGAGACTGACAAAGGAAGAGCTGGATGGCAAGCACCAACGAACTGACCAATATGAACATGTCGAAACTATCTGCTCTTTAGCCCGAAAGAGACTAGATCTGAGGAGGAATTTTTCTGGCTGCAGACACACGACTAGATCTAGAACCGAACCGGCAGCTCATTGGTTGATATATTATTGTTGATTTTTACACGGCAGACATCTTGTGTGTATCTGCTGTGTGTGTTGAGAGAATGAGAGAGAGAGAGAGAGAGAGAGAGAGTCTGCACAAGTAGACAAGCACCCTCGCACGCGCACGCACACGTACAATCGCAGTCACACACGCGCACACACACACACACACAAAGAAACACACAGAAAGCAGGAAAGAGTAGATGAGAGTATAAATGATACCGTGAACATGTCTGCCTTAAACCAACCAACCTGGCTGAAATTGTTACGAGTTAAATGTAAGGAATATGTGATGAAATAAACTGATGCTCACTCACTGCCTAGTTGTATAAAGGTTAGGCCTACCACAGATGTGTATCATTTTACTGTCGCTTAAAAAAAACAACAAAAAAACAGCAGACGACCCTGATATCAGCGTCTGCACTCAATGCCCGATTGTCAGTTGATTGGTCAATTTTGACGATTAAAAACCAGTCAGTTGCTGGCTCGGTTTGAGATGATTTTAGTAGCATGTGCCTGCTGCTACTTCTTGTCCGTTCCACTCAGACGACATTGGTGACCAGGTTAGATTATGACCTTGGCTCAATACTCTCTCTCTCTCTCTCTGTCACTCTCTCTCTCTCTGTGCACGCGCGCACGCACATTGTGTGTCTTGAATACTTGTATTCATTTCTTACATTTGACTACTCTTTTTACAATGGTTCCTAGATCTAATACGTACGACGCTATGGTTTATAACGCCTAATTTTCTTTTCATAGGGGAGCATGTCTATGTTCCCCAGGTCTATGTTCCCCCAGGTCTATGTTCCCCAGGTCTATGTTCCTCCAGTCATACCATGTGTCATGTCATGTCATGCCATATGTCATATATGTCATATATGTCAGGTCATATGTCATGCCATATGTCATTTCACATGTCATGCCACACGTGTCTTGTCACGTGTCATGTCACATGTCATGCCATATGTCATGGCATATGCCATGTCGTAAATTTCGAAGTTCTGTCCTGATGTTCCCCAGGACAGAAATGTCATTTGCCATGTCATATGACATGACATGACACATGACATGACATGACATATGACATAACATGTTATACCTGGGGGAACATAGACCTGGGGGAACATAGACCTGGGGAACATAGACCTGGGGGAACATCGGTGCCTCCTTTCATAGCAGTAAAATTCTGCTCCTGTAAAGTGCAACGAGCATGCTTTTGACATGGGCCGTTTACACTGTATAAATGAAATTAATAATAATAGTAATAATAATAATAATAATAATAATAATAATAATAACTGTTTGGCTAGTGGATTTTTGTTTTCGTTACACGTGCTTTTGTTATTGTAAGCGCTTACGGCTTTTTTGTTGTTGAAAAAATTAAATGCCTAAATATTTACCATTATTATTATTATCATTATCATCAAGATTATTACTTTTATTGTTATAAGTATTATTGTTGTTGTTAATGTTGTTTTTGTTGTTGTTATTGTTGTCATCAGCACTAGTTTTAATACTATTATCATTTTGATAATGGTAGTTGTAACTTGAAATTGACCTTCTCTTTGGCACAACGAGTATACTTTTTTTTTTTTTATCAACAGTAGCCTAGGATGTATAATTTTGTATTTGATTTGTTCTTATTTTCATTGTAGTTTTCGTTGTCACTGTTGTTGTTGTTATCATGGTGGATTTACCACGACAGAATCACGTTATACTGTATGAGAAGTTCACGTACAGGCAATCTAACACTAACCCCTTTCCATTCTTGAACACAATTTGGAAAAAAACAACATCTGTTATCATTTCCTTCAGAAATATGATACATACAACATCATGTTCTCAATTAATAAACTTGTTATGAATATTGTTCCCTTTGACAGAGAGCTGGAAGGAGAAAGCAGTCAGTCTGGAAGAGACGGGTTTGGAACGGCGAGGATCTCAATTCTCCATCAGCTCCAACTCCGTCGAAAGGTCAGTCCTGTGGAATGCTGCCGTTGTGCTGTGCTTTGTTGTGGGTAGTTCAGTATCCTGTTGGTGGTGTCCCTTTGTCTGTCTCCTGTTTGACAAGAGGCCTTCAGTTTAGGGGTTCAGAGTTGTCTATTCTTTTCAAAAGTGATTTGTCACATTCAGACAGTCACAATTCCATATGCACTTATGATAATGATAATGATAATAATAATAATAATGATAATAATGATGTTAATAATAATAATGATAATAATAATAATGATATGATGATGATGATGATGATGATAAAACAACAACAATAACAATGATGATGATGATATGATGATGATGATGATGATGATCATAATAATACATGTAATAATAATAATAATAATAATGAACATTCATGGCGTTTATTCTTTTAAAAAAAAACATAACCTTTTACAATATCAAAAGTACGTATAACGAAAACAAAAATGCACAAGCCAAACAGCAACAACATCATTTACCAGCTCATGCAATTATTACATTCACACATACACACACACACACACACACACACACACACACACACACACACACACACACACAAAACACACACACACACACACACACACACACAATACAACACATACACATACACGCACAAATACACACACACATACACACACACACACATACACACACACATATATCATGATAGTAAGTGTAGAGTACAGCCCTGTCACGCAGTCTCAATCCTAGATAGAACTTCATAGCATCACGACTATCATCCTCATCGACATCATCATCATGGCATTGCAAACAAGACAAAACACAACAAAACAAAACAGAACTGTACCAGCTTCTTTGGCCATTAAATATGGCGTACAAAATGGGACGAAAAAAAAAAAAAAGTGAGCACAAAGGTAACCTCCCTGATTGCGATGATCCTAAAAAAAAAAAAAAAAAAAAAGTGCTAGCAAAGCAAAAAACTCAACCCTTTGATCTCCTCATCCTCTCCACCAGCTTCCTGACTACCTCATCCTATTCACCAACTTCCAGACTCCCTAACCCTATCCACCAGCTTCCTGACTCCCTAACCCTGTCTACCAGCTTCCTGACTCCCTAACCCTATCCAACTTCCTGACTCCCTCACCCTATCCACCAGCTTCCTGACTCCCTCACCCTATCCACCAGCTTCCTGACTCCCTCACCCTATCCACCAGCTTCCTGACTCCCTTATCCTATCTACCAGCTTCCTGACTCCATCCTATCCACCAGCTTCCTGACTCCCTTATCCTATCTACCAGCTTCCTGACTCTATAATCCTATCTACCAGCTTCCTGACTCCCTAATCCTATCTACCAACTTCCTGACTCCCTCACCCTATCCACCAGCTTCCTGACTCCCTCACCCTATCCACCAGCTTCCTGACTCCCTCACCCTATCTACCAGCTTCCTGACTCCCTCACCCTATTCATCAGCTTCCGGACTCCCTAACATTATCCACCAGCTCAATGACTCCCTCATCCTATCCACCAGCTTCCTGACTCCCTCACCCTGTCCACCAGTTTCCTGACTCCCTCTCCCTATCCACCAGCTTCCTGACTCCTCATCCTATCTACCAGCTTCCTGCATGCTAGCCAGTCCATGGCCCTATCAAAAGACATCCCAATACGGATGGTGTAGACACAGAACTCTCACCGCGCATGGTCAAGTCAGACTTGGTGGTAGTGGTGGTGGTGGCGGTGGGGGATGAGAACGGGGGTAGGGACTCTGTGTGTGCTGTATCCAGTCCACCCTTCTGTAAATAGGCACCTGACCTTGTTCATGGTTAGGGAAGGTAAAGCGGGAAGGGAGAGGAGATGGGGCCTGTCCGTTTAGTGCTTGCCCCAAGAAACGTTAAGGTCTCTGTCACATCACTTCCCCGAAACCTCAGCAGGCCTGTGGAAAATCCATAACCCTTTGACTTCCGCACCCTATCCACCAGCATCCTGTAGTGTCAACCATGATAACAAAGTAAAAACTTAACCCTTTGACTCCCTCACCCTATCCACCAGCTTCCTGCAGGAAGCTGGTGGATAGGGTGAAGGAGTCAAAGGGTTGAGTTTTTGCAGTCTGTAGGTGGGGTGCAGGAGTTAATGGGTTAGTCTCTTATCATTTCATAAGGTGTCATTGCGTTTATAATGTGTGTGGGCGAGTGGGTGGGATGGGTGGTGTGTGTGTGTGTGTGTGTGTGTGTGTGTGTGTGATGTGTGTGTGTGTGCGCGCGCGCGCGCGTGTGTGTGTTGGTGTCCAGCTTGTGTTTTTGTGTGTCTGTAATCTCTTGCAATGGTGTGTACCTTGGATGTGTTTTGATTATACGCTGCTGGCTGAGTAAGTTAGTTGTAGCCATGCTCTCGATCTCTCGACTTGTGATATCTCGGTCCAAGTTCCAGGCCACAACACAACACTTGGCTGTCCGCTGCCTGCCCGGACTATTACTTATTGTGATGGTATTAACACAGTTAAGCGGGCATAATCGTTGAAGCAGCGTTATAAGTAGTGTGAATTAGACTTTGTTGCACGAGTCATCTAGGTCATTCACTACAGAAAAGGTTTCTTCTTTATTTTGAAACACGTCATAAACCTCATAGCACCCTGTAGGCATGCCAAGGTTTTTTTGTTTTTTTAACAGCATAACTGACATCATATTTGCCTCCATTTTTCCCATTTCTTACCATTACTCACAAACACATTATGATTTCATTTTAGTCTTATTTCTCCTACTGGACGAAGCAGCAGGGCAGTTTCAGTCTTTTTCTCCAAATTTTTGTTTTTGGTGTTTGCTCGTTTGTGGTCTTACGTTTACGGTTGACAAAGGCCAGTTGGCCAAAAATTTGCGCCTGTCTCGTCTGGTTATATTAAACAGACGTTCTGATTCCATGTTCGTGTTTTTCTGGTTCCTGTTTGCTTGAACGCTGGCAGTCGCACTTGTTTTGGATTTACTATAATTGTATCCCCACCGTCTGGAAATTTTGTGGTAGAAAATTTATCTTTTTTGACAGTCACTGAGTTCCTTTCTTGCTTCTTTGCTTTCTGTGATCTTTTCTTACCATTTTCTGCCTTGGTGATCCATTCACCTATATGTGTTCTATAAATAAAGTCTTGCGTACTTTCTCTTAGGATTGATGATTGGGTACATGTATTGACTGCATGTTTGGTTCTAGGGAAATGTGATGTCCAGAAGCAAATTTAGGTAATTTAGGCCATTTTTTATGTATGGTTTAATATCCTTAATCATGTTTTCATATGTATTCAAGTTTGTTTCTTTAAATCCCTCGATGACAAACTGCACGCAATGGTTGACGCCAGGTGCACATCTTTAGATCATATACTCGAATGCATTGTTACGTGTTCTTAATTTTCTTTCCACTTTTTTCGGGGTCATGGAGGTGTTTTGTAATCTGAAACTGTTAAATGCCGACTACACACACACACACACACACACACACACATCACACACACACACCCTCTCTCTCTCTCTCACACACACCACAAGCACACATTAACATGCACGCACGCCCGCATGCATACATGCACACAAACACACAAACATCCACACACAGAAACACACATACACACACAGAGAACACACACACACACACTGGGCTTTAATTAAACATCAACAACAACAATGATAATCATCATAAGCTAAGACACACGCATTTTTCACATGTAACGTTTTCTTGTTCTTAATTTTTTTTTTTAATCGGAGGGAGTCTTTTCCTGTCTCCTAGATCTAAGATTTGCGTCTTTGCCACAATGCTTTCCATCAATTTTCTGATTATATTTCAGATCATACGCTTTATTATGTCGAGTGTCTCCTTTATCCACTAGTTATTATCTTTGTGTGTGTTCGTACCGATGCAAAGGAGACAGCTCTGAAAGGCCTACTTTATTCACTTATTTTTGCCTGTGCGTGTGTGTTTACTTATACAAGGGAGACAACTCAACTTTACCTCCCTCGAGGCTGCACAAATGTACCTGCGTGCACTATACTTGGCTAGGTTGTACCTGGCAGTAACTTTCTTCGGTTAAATATCGAGCCATACAAGACTGCTCTTCCAGATTAAAAACGAATACCATATAAATATTTCCCCCTAAAATCTTTCTTTCACTTTCATTGGATGCTCCATTAGTTGCTTAGGTGAGATAACTCTATACGTTCTGGAGTTCTGCTATCTTAAATTTTGATGACTGGCTTTTCGTATGTGAGGACGCCCCTGTCTTCTTGCTGTCCAAGGCAACAGGTTTGACGAGTTGTACACAGGACAAGACGTTCGTCATCTGCATTCGGGAGCATGAAAACCTTTCCTTTTGAAGGACATAGATATCGACAGAGCGCTCTAAGAGGATTATCTGCAGGAGTTTTGGAGGTTGAAGGTTGTTTAAGAGGGATTCATCGCAAGTGGACAATTTCATATGTACTCCACCCAAATCTACCAACAGTTGTCTGGCAGACTCCCTATGCTTGCGCAAAACCCTATGCGCTGGCAAGGTCTTGAGATTAGGGAGTGGGGTAGGGGGAGAAGGGACTTTTGAACACTGAGCTGACACCACCAGAATGATGGAAACACTAAGATGGGCAAACAACAGGCCAGTTTTTAATGTTGCGGGCTGGGTTTGAACTCAAAATGTCAGATCTTGAGTCTACGGCTCTACCATGAGAACCAACCACTTACGATGCTTCTCACCCCCCCCCCCCCCCATACATTCTTTTTTCATCACGGTCTTGTCTTTCTCAAAGCTTTCTGATTCGTTTTTGTGTGTCTGTGATGTGAGACAAATTTATACTTTGTGGCCACTTGTGGTTTGATTCAGTTATTCATTTATTTGATTTAGTTATTAAATTCTTTTCTTTGAAGATAAGATACACAGATACACACGTCATTTCAGTGTAACCAATATACACAGATACACACGTCATTTCAATGTAACCAAGACTCTTCCAGTGATAGACGGATACAATACGATCGTATGGTTTAAAAAAAAAAAGAAAAAAAGGCTAGGTAGGATATCGGGTCCTGGCCAGCTCATAGATTTACGTGCAAGCTTAAGGCGTTTGTGCCACGGTCATTCTGAGTCTTCTCCATCACATGGCACCTATGACATTAGTGCATATGGAATTCATTCCCAGCGCGGATACATCGTCTTGAGAAACTGAAACTGCCACCGAAACCTTGCGTCTCA
>JAPXFY010000014.1:64344435-64349435 GCA_030674185.1 Monoplex corrugatus
GACATGAAATGTGTGTTTACTTGGATTCCTTTATGAGGGGTGTAGGCCTATATATGAATAAACCATCGACACTGGAATCTCTGTCTCTCTCTGTCTCCCTCTGTCTCTGTCTGTCTGTCTGTGAGTCTCGCGTGCTCTCTCTCTTTGTCTCTGTGTGTGTCTCTCTCTCTTTCTCTTTTTTTCTGTCTCTCTTTCTCTGTCTGTCTCTCCTTTTTCTCCCACTCTCTCTGTCTTTCTCTCACTATCTCTGTCTCTTTCTGCCTTCCTCTGTGTGTGTCTCTCTGTTCGTCTGTTTGTCTGTCTGTCTCTCTCTGTATGTCTCTGTCTGTCTGTTTCTCCCCTCCCTCCCCTTCCCCTTCTCCCTCTCCCTGTCTCTGTCTCTCTATCTCTGACTCTTCTGTCTATGTCTCTCTGTCTCTGTCTGTGTCTGTCTGTCTCTGTCTATCTGTCTCTGTCTATCTGTCTCTTGTCTCTGTCTCTGTCTGTCTGTCTCTCTGTCTTTGTCTCTCTGTCTCTGTCTGTCTGTCTGTCTGTCTGTCTGTCTGTCTCTCTCTCTCTCTCTCTCTCTCCTCTCTCTCTCTCTCTCAGAGCACGGAAACCAAGTGCCAAGTGCCAGAGATCCGAAATGCTCGTGTCACATACAATCAACCCACGCGCATGATGTATTCCTTCTGCTGGCAATGTATGTTTTCCTTCTGCTGGCAATGTCTCACAATTTGTCGTTGCTTTGTTTACAGACGACGCTATGCTAGGTAATGGGTCGGTAGACCTACTCCAGTTGTTGCTGAGGACAGGATGAAAGTGCAGCGTATTGGCCGAGATTTTACTTACGGTAATGCGTATACGTGTGTGTGTGTGTGTGTGTGTGTGTGTGTGTGTGTGTGTGTGTGTGTGTGTGTGTGTGTGTGTGTGTTGTGTGTATGAGGGTGTGGGTGTTTGTGTATGTATATCTATGTGTGTGTTTATGTGTGTCTGCGTACTTGATTGTGTTTGTGTGTGTGTGTTTGTGTGTGTGTTTGTGTGTTTGTGTGTGTGTGTGTGTGTGTGTGTGTGTGTGTGTGTGTGTGTGACGCGTATATGCAAATATGAGGATGTGGGTGTTTGTGTATGTATTTTTATGCATGCGTTTATGTGTCTCTACGTACTTGATTGTGTGTGTGTGTGTGTGTGTGTGTGTGTGTGTGTGTGTGTGTGTGCTGTGCGTGTGTGTTGTGCGTGTGTGTGTTGACGCGTAGCTATATGAGGGTGTGGTGTTTGTGTATGTATTTTCATATATGCGTATTATGTGTCTTGGACTTATTGGTGTGTGTGGGGGTGTGTGTTGTGTGTGTGGTGTATGTGTTGTGGTGTGGTGGTGTTGTGTGTGTGGTGTGTGGTGTGTGGTGTTTATGAGGTGTGGTGTTTGTATGTATCTATGTGTTAATGTGTGTCGCGTACTTGATTGTGTGTGTGTGTGTGTGGTGTGTGTGTGTGTGTGTGGTGTGTGTGTGTGCGTGTGTGTGTGACGCGTATGCATATATGAGGTGTGGGTGTTTGTGTATTATTTTCATGCATGCTTTAGTGTCTCTGCGTACTGATCGTATGTGTATGTGTGTGTGTGTGTGCGTGCGTGCGTGCAGTGCGTTGTGTGTGTTGTGTGTGTGTGTGTGTGTATCCGACGTTTGCCCACTTGATTACGATGACCGTTTGCTCGGAGTTTGTTTCAAGACTATTTTGTAATCCATAGCTCTATCGATTTAGGTTGGGATGTTGGGGGCTCTTCCAGTAGTGTAAATAGTATCCCCAACCTTGCGGGAATTCTGTGATGGAAATTTTATCCCCACCTTCTGGAAATTCTGCGCTAGAAATTTCCTCTTTTCTGTCACTCTCTTTGTTTCTTCCTTCCTCCTTTGTTTTCTATCATTTCTTCCTATCATTTTCTGCCTTGCCGGTCCATTCACCTGTATGTGTTCTATAAAGCCTTACATACTTAAGATTGATAATTGGGTACATATATACATGTACTAAGTGCATTTTGGCTCTAAGGAAGTGTACTGTACAGGAGTAAATTTGTGTAATTTGGGCCGGTTTTTTTTTTAATGTGTCCTCAGTTATGTTCACATTTGTGTTTCAGATTTTTTTTTTCGAATCCTATGGTAATAAATCGTACAGAATGGTCAACGCCAGGGGTATATCCTTAGATCATGTGCGAGCATGCATTGATATGTGTACTTCATTTTCTTTTCCTTTTTTTTTTTTTTTTCCAAACCATGTTATGTACGTTTTTACATGGTTATAGCCCTGATATGGCTCTGTGCAGTCGGCTGGGCTATGAAAAATAACAATTAGAATAACAAAGCGAATATAGCGGAGATGGCTAGGAGAATCGAGCTCTGGCTCATTCGAGTGGAAATTAGACTGTTTTCCCCGCCTTACATGTCAGTAGAGATTGTGCGTGGCGTAACACCTCTTATCTTAGTGCTCTGACCTTAGATGTCTGTGGCCTGACCAGCTCAGTGTACAGTGCTGAGGGTGAATTCGTCAGAACCACTTGTGCAAAGACAAGAGATAAGCATCTTGATGTACACGTCACTTGTCACTGAAAACCGCAGCTGTCCGGCCACTTTCGCTGACTGACTTTTTACAGGACGTTTACCTAACAAAAGGAACGATAGCGAAATTAGAACAAGCGGCGGAGATTTTGGACCTTCGAATCTGAAAAGTTGTTAGACAGTTAAACAAGCAAAGAAGCAACAAACAAACAAACAAACAAACAAAAACACACCTAAACAAACAACAAACAGGTACATACACAGATACTCACACTTTACACACAAACACACACACAGACACAAAAACACACTACACACACAACACACACACACACACACACACACACACACACACACACACACACACACAACGACATCAGAGAGAGAGACAGACAGACAGACAGACAGACAGAGAGAGACAAACAGACAGACAGACAGACAGACAGACAGACAGAGACAGAGAGATGGAGACAGAGAGAGCACATAAATCTCTGTATACATTCACGTGTTGTGCAGCGGGCGCTGACGCGCTCAATGGTCAGACCATACCTACTTTCCCTAGCTATCCCTAAGTGTGGTCCAACTGTGTGACCTTGACATTAAACTACGGTCATGGTCACGTTTACGTCTTGTTCCATGGATGATATCTCGTCCTTACATTTTGGTGATATCGCCAAAATCTGACTCAGATTTGACTCTAGACAACAGATAATTTTGCCAGAGCATGTGCGTTGATAAACAGACAACATCCCCCATGGGGATGCCGGGGGCTGTTTTATTATAAACAGTATCCCCACCTTCAGGAAAAAAAAAAATCTGTGTTAGAAATTTCCTCTTTTCTGTCACTGTCTGTGTTTCTGCCCCTCTCCTTTGCTCTCTGTTATCTTTTCCTATCATCGTCAGAAAACGAACGAGACAGTCTTGATGGAGGCAGACACAAGAAGATCATCGATAAAGAAGATTAGGAAAAGACAGGCAACATTTATACACGTGTGTATTTGCTGAGATGGTTATAGCCCTGATAAAACATGGTTTTAAGCAGTCGGCTGGACTTTAAATATTACTATACAATACAATACAATACAATACAATACAATACAATATTATTTTATTTATATAGCGCAAAATCTTGATAAAATCAAATCTACTACTACTGCTACTACTAACTATCACTTACTACTATTAGCGAAGTCGGCTGGGCTTTCAATATTACGACCACTACTACTACAACTACTATTACTACTACAACTTCTACTCCTCCTCCTCCTTCTCCTCTCTTCCTTCTCCTACTACTGCTGTTGCTATCACCACTACTACTACTGCTGCTTCTGCTGCTACTACTACTACCACTACTACTAAATCTACTACTACTAGATATCTTTTATTACTATCTTTGCTAACTACTACTGCTGCTTCTGCTGCTGCTGCTGCTACTTCAACCACTACTACTAGATCTACTACTACTAGATATCTTTTACTACTATAACTACTACTACTACTACTACTACTACTAGACAAACAAAGAGACAGACACGCACAGACACGCATTCACTGCTCAAACACATAGATGCGAGTGCACGTGCACGCGCGCACACACACATACACACACTACACACACACGCAGACACACACACACACACACACACACACACACACACACACACACACACACACACACACACATACACACATGGCGCTATCAGTCGTATGAACCAGTCCCCTGGTGTATAGAAGAGACAAGCAGTAAAAACAAAGAGGTTAAAAAAAAAAAGTAAAAAAAATAAAATCTCGAACAGCTGAAGAGCTCCAGCCTTGTGGACTTTGATCTGCTCGATGTAGGTCAACGACAGACGATAGAATAAGTGGTGCAGAGGAGGTGGAGGGGGGGGGGGACAGCGAGCGGGAGAGGGAGAGAAAGAAAGGGAGGGAGGGAGAAAGACAGAGAGATGAGAGAGAGAGAAAATGGGGTGAGACAGAGAAATGGGGTGAGACAGAGAGAGAGAGAGACAGACAGACAGACAGACAGTGAGACAGATAGACAGAGACAAAGGGGTGAGAGATAGAGAGAGGGTGGAGGAGGGAGTGGGTAGAGCGAGAGGTGGTGTGGTGGTTGTAATAAGGTTCATGTTATATGTGTGTTTGTGTGAGTGTGTCCGTGCGTGTGCGCGTGAGTGTATGCGTGTGCGTGCGTGTGTGTGTATGAGCGTGAATGCTATTTGCCGTCTGTCTAATCATATGCGTGCGTGCGTTTGTACGTGAACATTTGCATATTAAAAAGAGAGAGAGAGCGAACGAGTGTGTGTGTGTGTGTGTGTATGCGCGCGCGCGTGCGCTATTTACCCTCTGTCTAAATGTGTGCGTGCGTGTGTTTGTACATGAATATTTGCTTAATAATTTAAGAAATACGTGTATGTGTGTGCATGCGTGAGTGCGTGCGCGCGCGTGTGTGTATGTGTATGTATGTGTGTG
>JAPXFY010000014.1:64359435-64362910 GCA_030674185.1 Monoplex corrugatus
ATGTCATTGTGTCCACGTGTCATTGTGTCCACGTGTCATTGTGTCCACGTGTCATTGTATCAACGTGCCATTGTACATGTATACATATGTCATTATGTCCCCGTGTCATTGTATCCATATGTCATTGTGTCCACGTGTCATTGTGTCCATGTGTCATTGTGTCCACGTGTCATTGTATCCACGTGCCATTGTATCCACGTGCCATTGTGTTCATGTGTCATTGTGTCCGCGTGTCATTGTGTCCACGTGTCATTGTGTCCACGTGTCATTGTATCCACGTGCCATTGTGTTCATGTGTCATTGTGTCCACGTGTCATTGTATCCACGTGCCATTGTATCCACGTGTCATTGTATCCACGTGCCATTGTATCCACGTGCCATTGTGTTCATGTGTCATTGTGTCCGCGTGTCATTGTGTCCACGTGTCATTGTGTCCACGTGTCATTGTATCCACGTGCCATTGTGTTCATGTGTCATTGTGTCCACGTGTCATTGTGTCCACGTGTCATTCACAGATACTATAGTGACCTTCCGAAGCTCATCAGTAATATCCCCAAACCAGCCATGATGACCCAAACTTGGCCCATGGTTCCTCAAAACAGACAGACAGATACAGACAGACCGACAAACAGACCGACAGAACAGACACCGTAACACACACACACATACACACACACACACACACACACACACACACACACACACACACACACACACACACACGTATGCACACGAACACAGAACACACACACACACACACACACACACACACACCCCAAAACACACACACACATATGCACACAAACACACACACACATACACCCCCCCAAAACACACACACACAACCCCTTCCCACCCCCACCCCCCACACACATTAAATCCAAAACCACAAGTTTTGTGAACAGACAAAAAACCATTAAAAACCAACTTCAACCCTCTACCCTCCTTGTCCCATTCTCCTTAGCAACCCCCCCCCCCTTCCAGTCACACACATACATACATACCCACCAAGGACCAACCTAAATCATCCCCCCCACTCCCCTCTCTCGTTAGTTCTGAATAAATGCTGAGTACGTAAAAAAAAAAAAAAAATTGTAACGAGGTCACACGACAGTGCTTTATCGGTGTAGTGGAAGCGCGTAAACACTATGTTTTTCAACCGCGTTGTACTTGCACCTTTGGCCAAGTCGGCGTAAAGGACATTCGTTTTTTTTTCGTTTTTCTTCTTCTGTGCTAATGCATGCAGGGGTCAGAGGTCAGACATATGTTTCGTCGTGAGTGAGATAACTTGACTGACATAATTGTATAGTATTACCTGGGATTATGTCAACTGTTAATAAGTTGCAGCGAGTCAGTATTTGGTGTGTTCGCGTATTCTTTCTTTCTTTCTTTCTTTCTTTGTCTGTCTTTCTTTTTACTTTGTTTCTTGAAATCTCTCTGTCTCTGTCTTTCTGTCTGTCTGTGTGTGTGTGTGTCCCTCTGTCGTGTCTGTCTCTGTCTGTGTGTCTGTCTGTCTGTCTCTCTGTCTCTGTTTCTGCCTGTCTGTCTCTTTCTCTGTCTCTGTCTCTCTGTCTCTGTCTGTCTGTCTGTCTGTCTCGGTCTCTCTGTCTTTCTCTCTCCTTGTGTATGTGTGTATGGATATATGTGTGTGTGTGTGTGTGTGTGTGTGTGCGCGCGCGCGCGCGCGCGTGCGTGTAGACCTAAGTCCAGATGGTACTGGACGATTTAGATCTCTAAGTTGAGAAGATTGAAAACGCACGCAGACAGACAGACAGACACAGACAGACAGAGACACGCACAACCACACACACACACACACACACACACACACACACACACACACACACACACACACACACACACACACACACACACACACACACACAGATTGAGACTGACACCAGGCTGATACATGCCACATGGTTCTGTCAAGGACCTGTGTGTGACCTTGGACAACACTCTTTCTATGCAGAAGTTTCTGACCCAGACCTGCCAATCGTGCCACTATCAGACTCGGCGCATTGGTTACATTCGAAGATATCTTTCAGCTGAGGCTGCATCTAAGCTTGTGACATCTCTCATTTTGTCTCGTCTTGATTACTGCAATGCTCTCCTTACTGGACTACCAGCTTCTTCTCTCCTGTGTTTGCAACGCATACAAAACGTAGCTAGCTGCTCGTCTTGTCCTCAGAAGGAAAAAGTTTGATCATATCTGTCCTCTCCTTCGCTCTCTTCACTGATTGCCTGTCTTAAAAAAAACAACTGAATATAAGCTGGACACCCTGTGTTACAAACCTATTCACCAGTCTGCTCGTTTGCGTCTTTGCGACAACATCATTGTGTATATACCAACTCGCAGCTTGCGCTCAGCTTAAGATATTCTTTCCCTTAAGATTCCTGGGTTTAAACTGTCAGCTGTTGGCCAGCGTTCTTTTGCTGTCTCAGGACCGTCAGCCTGGTATAGGCTTCCACTCTGCCTTCGCTTAACACCTATCCTTTCTGCTTTTAGATCCAATTTGAAAACCGACCTTTTTTCACGACAATGATTTCTGCAACTACCTGTTTTCGTGATGAGGACAAGGAATAGAATCAAAAGAGAAATAGCAGAAGAACAGTGTGGATTTGTGGAGGGAAAGGAACTATCAATGCCATATACATCCTAAGAACTATCATAGAGAGGTCAATTGAGATGAATAAGGATTTGTATTTATGCTTTGTTGACTATACCAAGGCTTTCGATCGGGTACGACATGATGAATTGATCAACCAACTGGAGAGACTCAATGTCGATGGAAAAGATCTACGAATAATCAGGAATATGTACTGGGAACAAACAGCTGCAATGAGAATAGAAAACAATATAAGCTCTTTTCAAAACATCAAAAGAGGAGTCAGACAGGGTTGTGTTTTGTCACCAGATCTGTTTTCACTATATAGCGAAAACATCATGAGAAACCTAGAAGAAACCCTGGATTAAAGGTTGGAGGGAAAATGATAAACAACATTCGGTACGCAGATGACACCGTGCTAATTGCAGAAAATGAAAGGGACCTACAAAACCTTGTGAATATACTAGAAACAGAAAGCAAAGGTAAGGGGTTGAACTAAACAGCAGGAAGACTGAAGTCATGGTGATCAGTAAAAAACATGAAATCCCCTCCTGCAAAATAAAAACAAATGGCACAACCTTGACACAGGTTAATAAGTTCAAATACCTGGGAACGGTCATTTCATCAGACGGCAGAAGCACATCGGAAATAGCTGGCAGAATCGGCCAAGCCAAAACAGCATTCAAGAAGATGACAAGCATTCTTACCAAAAAATGCCTATCAATTAACATCAGAAAGAGAGTCCTTGAATGTTATATAGAACCAATACTGTTGTACGGATGCGAGGCGTGGACAGTCAGCAAGCAAAGCCAGAGCAAGGGTTGAGGCAGCCGAGATGTGGTTTCTCAAAGAATTTGAGAAATTCC
>JAPXFY010000014.1:64363010-64368010 GCA_030674185.1 Monoplex corrugatus
CACACACATAGAGACACAACATGGACACAGACAGACAGACATACAGACACACACGTAGATACAGACTGAGAGAGACACAGACACACCCAGACACACAGACACCCAGACACACACTCACACAAACACTTACACACAGACACACACACGCACACCACCACCAGCACCAGCACCAGCACCACCACCACCACCACCACCACCACCACCACCACCACACAACCGTATATCAAATATAACAAAATAAGACAGGTGCAAAGTTTCTGTGACCGTTTCTGTAGTGTATTCTCCTGCTTAGTGTCACATCAGGCAAATTGCCCCTTCTCCCCCTTCCTGCTCTCTCTCTTTTTCTCTGTCTGTCTGTCTGTCCATCTATCTATCTATCTATCTGTCTATCTATCTATCTATCTATCTATCTATCTGTCTATCTATCTATCTGTCTGTTGTCTGTCTGTCTATCTGTCTATTTATCTATCTGTCTGTCTGTCTGTCTATCTATCTGTCTGTCTGTCTGTCTATCTATCTATCTATCTGTCTCTGTCTGTCTATCTATCTATCTGTCTGTCTGTTGTCTGTCTGTCTATCTGTCTATTATCTATCTGTCTGTCTATCTATCTATCTATGTATCTATCTATCTATCTGTCTATCTATCTATCTATCTATCTGTCTGTTGTCTGTCTGTCTATCTGTCTATCTATCTATCTGTCTGTCTGTCTGTCTATCTATCTATCTATCTGTCTGTTGTCTGTCTGTCTATCTGTCTATCTGTCTATCTATCTATCTGTCTATCTATCTATCTATCTATCTGTCTATCTATCTATCTATCTATCTATCTATCTATCTATCTATCTGTCTGTTGTCTGTCTGTCTATCTGTCTATCTATCTATCTGTCTGTCTGTCTGTCTATCTATCTATCTATCTGTCTGTCTATCTATCTATCTATCTATCTATCTGTCTGTTGTCTGTCTGTCTATCTGTCTATTTATCTATCTGTCTGTCTGTCTATCTATCTATCTGTCTGTCTGTCCATAAATATGTGTGTATATACATATATTATTTTATTGTTTAGTATTCTTCATGTATGGATGATTTGTATATACTTGTACTGTAAGCATATGGATATTTTGCATGTATTGCTTTTTTTACCACATGAAAGCGATTATACTGTGCTGTATGTATTTTGCATTATCGTGTATTACTTGTTTAAAATCAGTTGAAAAAGGGAATTCAAAAGGTGTTTAAACTGAATTCAAAAAGGAACCCAGAAAGGTTTGACAGATAAAAAAAAAAAAAAATCCAATCCTTTTTGCACACCAACAGAAAGCGTACTCTCTAATCTTTATGCTCCATTGCTTGTGTGGAGGCACACCTGGCGCGTGTTTGGTGTGTGGGTGTGAACAAAAAATGAACTAAATGGACCATGCTGTAAACAAGGTGAAGCCTTTGACAACGTGCATGGATGAGATACGGACTGGGTGTTATCATGTATACAAATCGCTCTTTCTTAACCGTGACACAACCGTTAAAGGCGCTGCTTGAAAGCCATGGCCCTCCTTGCTTACTGATCCTTTGCCTTGAGTGATACTGAGGTGTATAGACCTATATGTGTGTGACGGTTGCGGTTGTCAGGTGGGTGAGATGTCGGATATCCAATTTGGGAGATTTAACCCCCGTGGGGATGCCGGGGGCTATTTCAGTATAAACAGTATCCCCAGTATAAACAGTATCCCCGCCTTCTGGAAATTCTTTGCTAGAAATGACCTCATTTCTGTCACTCCTCTCTTTGTTTCTGCTTTGCTCCTTTGCTTTCTGTCATTTCTTCCCATCATTTTCTACCATGCTGGTCCATTCACCTGTATGTATTCGATAAAGTCTTACTTACTTCCTCTTATGATTGATAATTGCGTACATGTATTAAGTATGATTATGGCTGTAGGGAGGTGAGATATGCGGAAGCAGTTTTAGGTAATTTAGGCCTGTTTTTTTGTATATATGCTTTAGTGTCCTTAGTTATGTTTAAACTTGTGTTTAGGTATGTTTTTTAAATCCCCTATGCGATAAATTAGACGGAGTTGTCAACGCCGGTGGCACATCCTTGGATTATGTGCGTGAATGCATTGACTTGTGTGCTTAATTTTTTTTTCCTGTTTTTCCTTAATATCTACCTGACTGAACCTGTCTCTCAGTGACAAAAAAGCTACTTACTGCGTAGCTTTCATCGGCGATCCAGCCGACTTCTTCAGCGCAACTGCTGGGTTTAGAACTGGCTTCAGTTTTCTTGTTAAAGTATTGTGTATATTTTGAAACGGTTATAGCCATGATCTAGATATTACCTTGGCGATCATGGCTCTCCATACGAGTCTATCTATCGTCGCTTCGAGTACATATCCCACCCTTTTTGTCCTCACCCACTCTGCAAAACTGTAAAGTTATTTTCTCCTGGGTCTATGTGGTGCTCCTTTTTTCCCTCTAGCTTCCCTGTTGTGACAATGTGTTGGTATTTCTCTTGCCTCTCAAAATGTTCTATGAATGTTGCTTGTGTTTTCGTTTGTCTTTGTAGTCTTCGTCATTACTGTTCTTTTTGTGTTGATTCTCCCAAGACTGTCTCGTTTGTTTTCTTTGCTGTCCATGGAATTCTTATCATTCTTCTTAGATTACACTTTTCAGTTGCCTCGATCTTGTTTTGACTTTGCTTGGTGACTGTCCAGGTCTCGCATCCGGTACAACAGTATCGGTTCAATATAACTCGAAGAACTCTCTTCCTGATGTTAATTGATAAGTATTTGTTGGTAAGAACGCTTTTCATTACTTATATTTGGAATGCTGTTTTAGCTTGGCCAGTTCTGGCGGATATTTCCAGCGTGCATCTGCCGTCTGGTGAGATGACCGTTCCCAGATATTCAAATTATCAACTTGTCTCACCGTTATGTCATTTGCTGTTGATTTTAATGAGGGGATATCTTTTGACTGATTTTTGATTGATTACCATTACTTAGTCTTCATACTATTTAGCTATATTATTTTTGCTGTTTTCACTATATTCATAAGATTTTGTAGGTCTTTTCTATTTTCTGCAATTATAACGGTGCCATCTGTATAACGAAGACTGCATATTATTTGTCGTGCTTAATTAAAGGACCTTCACAAACGGTCCCCCTTTGCGCACAGTGTAAGAGCCAAGCGCTGTCAGATGTCACTTATCAGACTTAGAGAGGTCAGCTCTTACCTGTGACAAAGTGCTGTAGAATTTACTATGGTCAGGTAAATAGGCAAGCCGTTTGACATGAACCTCCTTAAGACATCTGGGGTTGGGGCGTGTGGCGAATTGAAGGGTGTGATAAGGTATGTAATGTGTGTGTGTGTATGTGTGTGCGCGTGTGTGGTATTTTGTGTGTGTGTGTGGTGTTGTGTGTGTGTGTGTGTGTTGTGTGTGGTGTTGTTTGGTGTATTTCTCTCTGTATGTGTGTGTGTGTTTTGGTGTGTTTGTTTTTAGTTTTATGTATTTGTAGTTTGTATGTTTGTATTGTATGTGTGTGTTGTGTAGTGTATGTGTTTGTGTATGTGTGTTTGTGTGTGTGATGTTTTTGGTGTGTGTGTGTGTGTTGGTGTGTGGTGTTGTTGTGTTGTGTATTTGTGTTTTGTGGTATTTTTGTTGTGGTGTGTGTGTGTGTGTTGTGGTGTTGTGTTGTGAGTGTGTGTGTGTGTTTTATACGCGTGTGTGTAGTTTGTATGTTTGTATTGTATGGTGTGATGTGGTCGTATGTGTTTGATGTACATGTATGTGTTTCTGTAGTGTGCATGTTTCTATGGTTGTGTGTATTATGTGATGTGTTTGTGTGCTTATAAGTGTTTGTGCGTGCGTGCACGTGTGCGTGTGTGTGCCTGTGCGTGAGTGTGGTGTTTGTATGTGTTATTTGCATATGTGTGCTGTGTGCATGTGTGTATGTTTTTGTGATATGTGTGCGCATGCGCGCGCGCTGTGTGTGTGTGTGTATGTTCATGCTTGTGTAGATGTGTGAACCTGTTTTTGTACGTATTTCTGTGAGTGTGTGTGTGAGTGTGTGTGTGTGTGTATGTGTGTGTGTGTGTGTGTGTGTGTGTGTGTGTGTGTGTGTGTGTGTGTTGTGTGTTGTGTGTGTAATGTGAGTGCCTGGACTCAGATTCAGTTATTCACATACATTATGTTAAGAAGCCATAGGGCTGTGAAACCATAAGAACATTTGACTGTGTTAAGTGAAGACAAAAGATTTTGCTATGTATTTTATTTAGCATATCATCATCCGTCAAGGGGAATGTATATGCGAGAACACCCCCCCATGGGGATGCCAGGCGCTGTTTCAGTGTAGATAGTATCCCCACCGTCTTGAAATTCCCTGCTAGAAATATTTCCTCTTTTCTGTCACTCGCTTTGTTTCTGCCTTGTTCCTGTGCTTTCTGTCATTTCTTCCTATCATTTTCTGCCTTGCTGGTCCATTCACCTGTACGTGTTCGGTTCCATTCACCTGTATGTGTTCGATAAAGTCCTACATACTTTATCCTAGGATTTTATTGGGTACATGTATTAAAGTGCATATTTTGCTCTAGGGAAATGAGATGTGCGGAAGCAATCCTAGGTAGTTTAGGCCTGTTCCTATTGTGTTCTATTTTCCTTGGTTATGTTAAAATTTGTATTCAGGTGTGTTCTTTAAACCCTTTATGTGATAAATTGGACGGAGTTTTCAGCCTGTGACATCTCCTTAGATTACGTGCGCAAATGCATCGATTTGTGTGCGTAATTTTCTTTTCCTTTGTTTTCTCCTGTTGAAGTATTGCATGTTTTGAAACTGTTATAGCCCTGATAAGGCGCTGCGCAGTCGACTGAACTTTAAACAAAAATAACAGTAACAGTATCATCATCATCGTCGTCGTCGTCGTCGTCATCATCATCATCATCATCATCATCATCATCATCATCATCATCATCATCATCATCATCATCATCATCATCATCATCATCATCATCACA
>JAPXFY010000014.1:64373010-64375510 GCA_030674185.1 Monoplex corrugatus
TCCCCAGCTGGTTCCGGCCAGTTTGCGCAGGATGGCGAGCTTTTGTCTTGCTTTTCTTTCAGCTCTTTCGATGTGGGGCTTCCAGGTCTGCCGCTTGTCGAAGGTGACACCAAGGTATGTAACTTCCTCATCTTTCTTCAATGGAGTGTCACCAAGTTTGATGGTGCCAGATTTCTGCTTGGATGACAGGGTGAAGAGTGCCGTGGAGGACTTGTCTTTATTAATCGAGATGTTCCACTCTTCTGCCCATGCTGCCAGTTTGTCTGCTGCTAGCTGCATTCTGTAGGTGGCAGTGGTGGTGAACTCCTCCTTGCACCATATCACCAGGTCATCCGCGTATAGTGCTGCATGGATGCCTTTTGGCAGATCTTTTATGAGGTCATTAATGAAGACCAAGAAGAGTGTGGGGGAGAGAACTCCACCTTGAGGGACTCCATGTCGCAAGAGAACTTTCTTGCCTTTGCGTCCGTTGACTGTGACTCGTGCTCTGCGGTTGTGGAGGTAGGCTCGGATCCACCGTAGCATATTGCCTCCAACTCCACATCTCTGCAGCTTCACCAAGAGGCCATCAGTCCAGACCTTGTCAAAGGCTTTCTGCAGGTCGATCCAGGCAGCAAAGACAACTTTCTGTTCCTGGAACGCGTCTTCAATTTCTTGGGAAAGGAAGGTGGCCTGGTCTTCTGTACTGTGAAAGCATCGGAATCCTGCTTGCTCCGGGACCAGAATGTTCTCAGTCTCGAGATACCAAAGGAGGCGCTGATTGATCATCCTCTCTAGGGTCTTCACCATGCAGCTGGTCAAGCTGATTGGTCTGTAACTGGCAGGCTTCTTCTTGTCCTTTCCTTTCTTATAGATTGGAGTCATGATAGCCTCACGCCATGTTTGTGCCAAGGTGCCTGTTTCCCAGCTGTGATTGAGGACCTCCAGTAGTTTCAAGATGGCTGTGCTGCCAAGGTGCTTCAGCATCTCGTTAGTGATCCCATCCGGTCCCGGAGATTTCTTGGTTTTTAGCTTCCTGAGAGCTGTCTGAAGCTCATGAAGCGTGAAGGGTTGCTTCATGGGTTTCACATTGGTGGTCTGGTGAGGACGTTCTCGCTGTTCTCTTCTTGCTTCTCTTTGTTGGAGGGGTGTGACTGGTATGTTGCTCTCATTTGCGTAGTTGTCTGCAAATCGATTGGCAGCGCGTCTACCAGTCAACAACTCTCCGTTATCTTCCAGTGTGATGTTGTGATGTCTGCTCTCTTCATCGTTGAGTTGTCCCAGGACTCTCCAGAGTTTCTTGCCATCTCTCTCAAGGTTCAGAGCAGCTGTTTTCTCCCTCCAGCTTTGTCGTCTGGCTTGGATTTTTGCCTTGAGAAACCTGGCTTTTGTCTGCTGGAGCCGCAGGTGGTTCTCATCCGATGGGTTATCTTCTGCTTTCTGTCTGGCTTCGGTCATCTCGTCCTGCAGTTCTTGTAGTTGGTTGTTCCAATATGGCTTGTAGTCTTTCCGAGCACCTCGTGGAATGCACTCTTGGGCTGCCTTCATGATACATGAATTTAATTCGTGGACTGCATTGTTGATGTCTCTTCCTCTGACTTGAAGGTCATTGGTGAGAACATTTGTGCGGTGGCTGAAGAGCTTCCACTTTGCCTTCTTGTAGTTCCAGCGTGGGGCTACAGGGTTCTGTGTTGTGTTCTCGTTGAGAGTGAGGAACACAGGCCTGTGGTCACTTCCTCCAAGCTGGTCTCCCACCTCTCTAATTACAAGCCCTATGGATGTCCTCGGTGCAGAGAGCCAGATCTGGTGTGGATGTGGTTCGCCAACGTCTGGAGTAGAAGGTTGGAGTGTCATGCGGTGAGTTGATGAGGACGAGATGGTGTTCATCCTGCCAGTCTTCCACTTCTTCTCCTCGACGGTCCATGTGGTTATATCCCCAGCTCTGGGAGTGACTGTTAAAATCACCGACTGCAATGAAGCGCGAGTCTGGGACATATATGGTGTCAAGGGAGAGCGGACGATCATTGGGGCAGTAGAAGTTGAGTATGCGCAACTCTGTGTCCTTCAGTTGGGCCCGAATCATCTGGTACTCAGCACCCTCCATGTAGACAGTCTCCTCGCAGGCGTGAATGTTGTTCCTGACGAGTGTCAGGATGCCGCCTTTTCGTCGGTCAGTTCTGTCTGATCTAAAGCTTTGGTAGCCCCTCACTTTGAGTGTTTTCCCACTTTGCAGATGGGTTTCTTGAAGACAACAGATGTTGATGTTTTTCTCATGGAGCAGATGTTTCTAGCTCTGTCTTCTTGTTTATGACTCCTTCTGCATTCCAATGCATAACCATGAAGGGTTTCTGCATGGGAGATGTTGAGGTGCTGCCAGTCGCATTCCTCCGCCGTCCCCTGGCATGCCAGGACGGACGAGAGGGACCTCCAGTTGCTGAGGGTGGACTCCGTTGAGGCGCGGAGTCCGACGCTGCTCCACCCTGGGGGGACCTCAGTGGGCGAGCGCCATTCGTGTCACATC
>JAPXFY010000014.1:64380510-64383010 GCA_030674185.1 Monoplex corrugatus
ATATTCCTGATTTATAATATACATGAAGACGATAGGCAGGGTAGTCAGTGGGTAAACGTTAGACTTCGAGTCGAAGGGTCCTGTGTTCGATCTGCCCAGACGCTTCTATTTCGTGAGTAAAGAGTGGGGATTTTTCCCGTCTCGCATGTTAACTTGTGCATACCTGCCAGTGCCCAAACCGCTTTCGTCTGTATATACTTGTGGACTTATCAAATAATTATGTGCTTTAAAGATCCTGTAGTTCTTGTCAGTAGTTTGTGTGTGGAAACATGTAAACGTCCAGCATAAGATAGTGCAGTTAAATAACGCCTGTGGAAAACAACGTGTATTACTTAGCCAATAAAAAGTCGGAACGTTGTGTAGTGTGCGTGTATGTGTGTGTGTGTGTGTGTGTGTGTGTGTGTGTGTGTGTGTGTGTGTGTGTGTGTGTGTGTGTGTGTGTGTGTGTGTGTGTGTGTGTGTGTGTATGTGTGTAAGTTTCAGTATATTCACTGTGTGTCCGACTCTCTTTCTCTGTCGGTGTCTCTGTCTCTTTTTGTCATTTCTCTCTTTTCGTCTGTGTATATCTGTCTCTCTGTGTCTCTGTCTCTCTCTTTCTCTTTCTCTCGCTTTCCCTCTTTCTCCCTCTTTCTCTCTGTCTCTCTCTCCCCCCCTCTCTCTCCCTTTTTCTAACCCCCTCTTTCTCTCTGTCCCTTCCCCCTCTCTCACTCTCTCTTATTTTTTCTCGCTGCCCCTCTTTCTCTCTTACTTTCTCCTCCCCCCCCCCCCTGTCTCTCTCTGTCTCCTCTTCGAGTGGGTCTCAGTAGCTCAGTTAGTTGAGCGTCGGACTTGTTTGCCAATGACTGTGTGTTCAAACCTTAGGTATGCTACATTAACTATTAAGATGACAGTCTTACTGTCCATTTTAACAGAACTGTTCTAGATTGTGCGTATAATTGGATAATCCCCCGTAGCCCCATTTCCTCGGGATGGTCATCCCCGTCGTCCGTATCACCTGAGGTAGGTACTGAAGTAAATCGAACTTCAGAAAATCTCAGATTAATTGTGTGTGTGTGTGTGTGTGTGTGTGTGTGTGTGTGTGTGTGTGTGTGTGTGTGTGTGTGTGTGTGTGTGTGTGTGTGTGTGTGTGGGCGCGCGCGCGCGCATATACGCGGAAATCTGTCTGTTCCCTCTGTTCGACCGTCTATCTATCTATCTATCTATCTATCTATCTATCTATCTATCTACCTATCTATCTGTCTGTCTATCTATCTATCTATCTATCTGTCTATCTATTTGTCTATCTATCTATCTATCTATCAATCTATCAATCTATCTATTTATCTATCTATCTATCTATCTATCTATCTATCTATCTATCTGTGTAATGTATGTGTATATGCTGTGCACTCGCATATGCATGCGTGCGTTTGCGCACGAGTGTATGTGAATTGTGCGCACCCGCGCGTTTGTGTATGTCTGTGTATATGTGTGCATGTGTGGTCGGTATATAATCTTTGCTGCAACCTGATTATTAATGCAAAAATGCAGATGGGAAAATGAAAGTTACCGAAATACACCGGTAAGAGGATTACAAGACAAGAATCTGTCCATTGTGCGAGGAAATTCATATGGGGGGTATACGTTCAAGGAATGCAGATTCATAGAAGCATTTCACCGAGAAAGAGAGAGAGAGAGAGAGAGAGAGAGAGAGAGAGAGAGAGAGAGAGAGAGGAGAGAGCGAGCTGGGGGTTGTCTTTATGCATTTGCGCCATCTGTCTCTGCCTCTTTCTCTCTATCTGTCTGTCTGTCTGTCTGTTTTCTGTCTCTCTGTTTCTCTCTCTCCGTTTCTCTCTCTCTGTTTCTCTCTCTCTATCTCTCTTTCTCTCTGTCTGTCTTTGTTTCGCTCTCTCTCTCTTTTCTCTCTCTCTTGTCTTTTCTCTCTCTCTCTCTCTCTTCTCTCTTCTCTTCTCTCTTTCTCTCTTCTTCTGTCTGTCTGTCTGTCTGTCTGTTCTCTGTCTCTCTGTTTCTCTCTCTCTCTGTCTGTCTCGTCTCTCTCTTTCTCTGTCTCTCTCTCTCGTCTGTCTTCTCTCTCTCTCTCTCTCTCTCTTCTCTCTCTCTCTCTCTCACTGTGTACGTAATGCTTAGTGCATCATCGTATCACGTTCATGTCGATAGTAAAGAATCCATCGTGTGGATGAGTGCTAACCATTAACTTTTTTGTTCACACCACCACAGTTGGTGGTAAGGGGATCGCTTGTTACTTATTGTAAGGAGAACATTGATAGTCAGATCATATCAACAAAATGATAAATACATTGTCATTTTCAAGAGTAGTGGCATAAGCGGATTATTGGTTTTTGACATCCAGGCCTGACAGAGAGAGAGAGAGGAGAGAGAGAGAGAGAGAGAGAGAGAGAGAGAGAGAGCGAGAAAGAGAGCTAAAGAGAGAGAGAGAGCGAGAGAGAAAGAGAGAGAGAGAAGAAGAATGAAGAAGAGAGACGAAGAGAGAAGACTGAGA
>JAPXFY010000014.1:64388010-64400510 GCA_030674185.1 Monoplex corrugatus
ACTAACAACAACAAATACTACTACGTATTAATGGCATTTATAAGGTGCAAAATCTCGATAGCAAGAATCAAACCAAAGCGCACACTGTCCTGTCAAAAGTATAGGACCAAGAACTTGTCAGTAACACAAGACCAAGAAGAATTTGTCAGTAATGTAGGACCAAGTAGAATTTGTCAGTAACATAGGACCAAGGAGAATTGGTCAGTAATACAGGACCAAAGAGAATTGGTCAGTGACATAGGACCAAGGAGAATTGGTCAGTAATACAGGACCAAAGAGAATTGGTCAGTAATACAGGACCAAGGAGCATTTGTCAGTAATACAGGACCAAAGAGAATTGGTCAGTAATACAGGACCAAGGAGCATTTGTCAGTAATACAGGACCAAAGAGAATTGGTCAGTAACACAGGACCAAAGAGAATTTGTCAGTAATATAAGACCAAAGAGAATTGGTCAGTAATACGGGACCAAAGAGAATTGGTCAGTAATACAGGACTGAGTAGAATTTGTCAGTAACATAAGACCAAGGAGAATTTGTCAATGATACAGGACCAAGGAGAATTTGTTGATAATATGTAACCCAAAAGGACTTGATATAGGACCAAGAAGAATCTGTAAACAATTTAGGGCCAAAAACAATTTGTCAGTAATATCGGACTAAAAAGAACTTGTCAGTAACATAGGACCGAGAAATATTTGTCAATAATAGAAGATCAAGAATAACTTGTCAGTAACGTAGGACCAAGAAGAATTTGTCAATAACGTAGGACCAAGAAAAATTTGTCAATAACATAGGACTAAGAAGAATTTGTCAATAACGTAGGACCGAAAAGAATTTGTCAATAACATGGGACAAAAAAGAATTTGTCAATAACGTAGGACCAAAAAGAATTTGTCAATAACATGGGACAAAAAAGAATTTGTCAATAACGTAGGACCAAGAAAGATTTGTCAATAACATAGGACCAAGAAAAATTTGTCAACAACATAGGACCAAGAAAAAATTGTCAATAACATAGGAGCAAGAAGGATTTGTGAGTTTTATAGTTTCAAGAAAAAATGTATAGAAAACATAGGACCAAGAAGAACTTTGTCAGTGATGTAGGACCAAGAAGAACTTGTTAATAACATAGGACCAGGAAGATTTTGTCGATTATGTAGGACCAAGAAGAATTTGTCGATAACATAGGAACAAGGAGAATTTGCCAATGATGTAGGAACAAGAAGGATTTGTCAATATTTTAGGCACAAAAGTGATTTGTCAGTAATAGCTGACAAAGAGGACTTTGTCAATAACAAAGGACATAGAACAATTTCTTAGTAACATAGGACCAAGGAGAATTTCTCAATAACAAAGGACCAAGAAGAATTTGTTAATAAACACGACCAAGACGAATTTGTCAGTAATTTTGGACCAAGGAGATTTTATAAAAAAAAAATTTAGTACCAAGAAGAATTTATCAAAAATACAGGAGCAAGACCAATTCCTCAATGATTTAGGACCAGGAAGAATTTTTGAATAATGTAGGACCGAGAACGTTCTTCATAGTCAGTGTGGTGTGGTGGTGTGGGGCTGTGGAGTACTTACTGTATAAGCGGGCACATTGTAGTAGACATAAATTAGCTCAGTCAAACACCGTGTTCAAGTTTCGGTATACAGACGGTGCGATAGAGTGCCCAGTGGTTTTACGCTTTGTCATTATTGTTTGTGTGTGTGTGTGTGTGTGTGTGTGTGTGTGTGTGTGTGTGTGTGTGTGTGTGTGTGTGCGGTAGATGCGTGTGTGCGTGGATGCATACCCGCTCGAACGTGTCAATGTTAGTGTGTGTGTGTGTGATAGAGAGGGGAGAGAGAGAGAGAGAGAGAGAGAGAGAGAGAGAGAGAGAGAGAGAGAGAGAGAGAGATTCTGCACGTGTATGTATGTGTAATGTTCGCGCGAGCTCTCTCTCTCTCTCTGTCTCTCTTTCGCTCTCTTTCTTTCTCTCTCTCTCTCTACACTACACACACACACACACACACACACACACACACACACACACACACACACACACACACGCACACGCCCACACATACACACACACACACACACACACACACACACACACACACACACAAACACACATGTATATTATATATGTATGTATATGTTTGTGTATGTCTAATGTGTGTACTCTCTCTCTCTCTCTCTCTATCTCTCTCTCTCTCTCTCTCTCTCTCTCTCTCTCTCTCTTTTCTTTGTATGTTGTGTGTGTGTGTGTGTGTTCGTTCGTTCATTCGTTCTTTGATTTAACGTCTTTTCACTATGAGTGATATTAGACGGTGTGTGTGTGTGTGTGTGTGTGTGTGTGTGTTGCGTGCGTGCGTGCGTGCGTGTGTTGTGTTGTGTTAGTCATCTACGTCTTTCAGTGTTTAATAAAGCTTCTCGTAAGCAAAGTACAAGCTATAAAGTAATTTCTCTCAGCATGTTCACGGTGTTACGGTTCTCACAGGGTCTCGCTTGGCGGATTCCGTTGAAAGAAAAGACAGCCTGTGGAATCAGGTGTATATCGCGTTAATGGGTCTGTCTTTTAACACGGAGATATGGAAATTATGTTAATGGGTCTTGTCTTTTAACCCTTTGACTCCCGCGCACTACCCATCAACTGCAAAAAAAATTAACCCTTTGATTCCCTCATCCTATCTATCAACTGCAAAAACATAACTCCTTTGATTCCTGCACCCTATCCATCAACTGCAAAAAACTTAACCCTTTGATTCCCGCACCCTATCCATCAACTGCGAAATCTTAACCGCACCCTATCCATCAACTGCAAAGAAATTAACCGTTTGATTACCGCATCCTCTCCATCAACTGCAAAAACTTAACCCTTTGATTCCCGCACCCTCTCCATCAACTGCAAAAACTTAACCCTTTGATTCCCGCACCCTACCCATCAACTGCAAAATCTTAATTCTTTGATTCCCTGACCCTGCAGGAAGCTGTGGATAGAGTGAGGGAGTCAAAGGGTTAGGTTTTTCCTTTGCTAGCATGATTGATAATGTAGGATGCTGGTGGACGGGATACGGGAGACAAAGGGTTAACAAAATGTGAATGAAATCATGTTGAATGATCTGTCTGTCCTGTCTGTCTCTGCCTCTGTCTGTCTTTCTCTTTTTCTGCGTCTGTCTGCCTCTCTGTTTCTCTGTCTGCTCTGTCTCTCTGTCTCTTTCTCTTGTCTGGTCTCTCTGTCTGGTCTCTTTTCTGTCTTGTTTCTATCTGTTCTGTCTGTCTGTCTGTCTTAATAACCCAGTAATATTGAAGTCATGTAACAGGTCCGTCTTTTAGCAC
This sequence comes from Monoplex corrugatus, assembly GCA_030674185.1. Lineage (NCBI taxonomy): Eukaryota > Metazoa > Mollusca > Gastropoda > Littorinimorpha > Ranellidae > Monoplex > Monoplex corrugatus. The sequence continues at coordinate 64,391,337 of JAPXFY010000014.1, forward strand.
AGTGATGCTAAAGTCGTGATGTTAAGCGACACACTCTGGTTGACATCAGTTTTGTGGAATATAGATGAGACAACCAACTAAACGAACAACCATAAGAGAGAAAAGAATAGCGGGCGCACAGACACACACACACCCGCGCGCGCGCGCGCACACACACAACACATAACCCACACGTGCGCTACGCCTACACACCCCACACATACTACACACACACACACACACACACACACACACACCACACACACACACACTACACCCACACATCTTCTCTTCTCTGTCTCTGTTTCTCTGTCTCTGTCTCAGTCTGTCTGTTTATTCTTTCTCTTTTCCTTTTTCTTCCTCTCGTCTCTGTCTCTTCTTGTCTCTGTCTTTCTCTCTTTGTCTCCTCTCTGTCTCTGTCTCGTCTGTCTGTTTCTTCTGTCTTCTTTCTCTCTGTCTGTCTGTCTCTCTTTCTCTGTCTGTGTCTGTCTGTCTTCTTCTGTCTGTCTGTCTTCTCTCCTCTCTTCTCTCTGTCTGTCGGCGGGTTTTTCCGTTCATTCCTTCCAGTCTGTCCTGGCTGGGAGTTTTTTCTCATTGTAGATCGGTGTCCACTTCCGTGCGTGTCTTTGTTGTCGGTGTACTCTCATGTCTTCTCTCTGTATGAAGCGGCAGCTGTTCGTAACATACATCCCAGTACTGACAAGAAGGGAGGTGAATGAATTTCATTGTAGACGGTCACTAATGCGTCTTTTTCTCTTGTGTTCATCTCTGTATTTCTGCTAAAGCGGGTTTCTACGATCGTCACCACGACATTGTAGGGTTTGTGAGTAGTCTCTCTTGTGTTTTGTCTTAATGGTCTTATCTCTCTCTTTTATCTCTGTCTCTCTCTGTCTCTCTTCGTCGTCTTCTCTCTTTTTTTTATCTGTCTCTCTCGCTGTCTCTCTCCTGTTTCTGCCTCTTTCTCTCTCTCTCTCTTTAATCTGTCTCTCTCGCTTTTCTTTCCTCTCGTCTCTTCTTCTCTTCTCTCTCTCTCATTTTCTCTCTTCTTCTCTCTCTTTCTCTCTCTTCTTTTCTCAATCTCTCCCCCCTCTCTCTCCCTCTCTGTCTGTGTTTCTCTCTCTCCATCTTTATCTCTCTCCCTTTTTCTCTCACTTTATATATATCCCTCTCCGTCTCTTTATCTTTCTCCCTTTCCCTCCCTCTCTCACTTTATACATACATCTGTCTTTCTCTTTCTTCATTTCTCTCTCTCTCTCCCTCTGTTTCTCTCCCCCCCTCTCTCTCTCCCTCTCTGCCTGTTTGTCTGTCTGTCTGTCTCTCCCTCTCTGTCTGTCTGTCTGTCTCTCCTCTCTCTCTCTTCCCCCTCTCTTCTCCCTCTCTCTGTCGTGTGTCTGTGTGTCTGTCTGCCTGTGTGTTGTCTGTCTCTCTTTTTCTCCTCTCCCCTGTCTCTCTCTCTCGTTTCGATATTTCTCGGACGTGTATAGACTGTGCAGTTGTTTAGTCCACATGTGCAGGCAGTATGTCCTGCACAGTCTGCACACTTTGAAGGCGTGCATGCTGGGTGGTGTTTTTCACGTTTCCATAAGCCACTGGACACTACTGACATGGTGTACATGATCTTTAACGTGCATATTTAATGTTCTGCTTTGTGTACAGGCGAAGTGTAAAGGGGACGGGGGGGGGGGGGGTTAGGCACCTGCAGGATGCACACATGTTGTTGACTTAGGAGATGGGAAACGTTTCCAACCGTTACCACCAAGGTGGGAGGTACCCAGGCAGGATCGAACTTCCAGACCTTTCGATTGTAAGTCTAACGTTTACCCACTTGACTACCGCGCAGATCATGATGATCTCAATTCTCTGGAAAACTGGACTAGTTAACAAGTCAACAAGAAATACGAGAGGTGCTGATGTACCCAGAGCAACAATTCCTCACCACTGACCGGACATCACCTTCCAGCTCCTGAAGTCCACATGGTGCCATTTCGTGGAAGCAATTTTAGGTCATCTAGGCCTGTTTTATATATATGTTATATAGTGGCCTTAATTACAGTTTAAACTTGTATTGAGGTATGGTTTTTTTTAATCCCCTGTGTGATAAATTGGACGGAGTGGTCAACATCAGGGGCATCTCCTTAGTTTATGTGGGCGAATGCATTTTTACGTGTACTGAAATTTTATTTTCTAGGGTTTTTTTTTCGGGTCATCGAGGTATTGTGTATGTTTTGCAATGGTTATAGCTCTGATATGGCTCTCCGCATTCGGTTGGGCGTTAAACAATGATAATGAAAAATGATAATGGGAATAATGATGATGAAAATGTTGTGTATATTTTACAATTGGTTATAGCCCTGATATGGCTCTGTGCAGTCGACTGAGCACGGAAACAATGATGATAGTATCAATGATGATGATGACGATGATGATAATAATAATAATGAGATGATAACAATAATAATAGTAGTAGTAGTAATGAATAATAAATTATAATAATATCGATAACAATAATAAATAATAATAATAATAGTAATATCAATAATAACAATAATAATAATAACAACAACAACAAAAATAATAAAATAATAATGATGATGATGATGATGATAATAACAACAACAATAATATGATAATGATGATGATGACAACAACAACAACAACAAGATGAGGTGATGATGATGATGATGATGATGATGATGATAGGCGCCTGGTATGGGTCTTCATTTAGAGTACAACACCAATCCTGGACAACTTTATAAAACATAGTCTGAAGCTCTCAGCCGGACGTTAACTAGCATTAACCCTTTGACCTCTGCACCCTGTCCACCAGCATCTTGCATTGTCAACCATGCTAGCAAAGCAAAAACTTAGCCCTTTGATTCCCTCACCCTATCCATCAGCTTTCCACCCTTTGATCCCCGCACCCTATCCACCAGATTCCTGCAGGAAGCTGGTGGATAGGTGAGGGAATCAAAGGGTTAATTGTTTTGCATTTGGTAGATGGGCTGTGGGAGTCAAAGGGTTGAACTCCAACAAACCAAACCAGCCAAAGTCTTAGCTCTTCGCTGATAACACCTCCACTCAGATGGATGGTATCACAAGTGTGTTGGAATTGACCACATCGTATTGTAGTGGGAGAGCCAGTCTTGTCAAGTACTGACATGTGTCTTGTTCCTAGATAGCAGCGTCTGTGAACTGACAAGATACTCTGGTAAAGAACGCTTACATCTATTGTTTACACAGAATTATCTCCCGTGTTTGGATTGGGATAACAAGACACTGATTATCTCACGTTATCTGTCGAGTGCAGACCTCAGACGTTGGGTTGTATTATCGTTTAGAACTCGATGGCGTGAAGAATAGTTGTTGTATATATGTATTACCCTGATAACGCCGTTAGCGGTCGGTGGGGTCGTCTCCTTTTTTCTCCCCTAACTCGGGAAAGAGTCATTTGGGTACCGCACTAAAGTACTGTTTATAATCATGATAATAGTAGTGGTTCAGGTTCATATTGTTTATAGCTCAGCCGTCTACTGCAGCCATATCAGGGCTAACACCACGTTAAAAGCGACACCCAGGTTAAAAATCAAAAGACAACAGTTAAAAACCTTGTTCACCTTTATACTTACAAGTCTAAAATGCAATTAAAGAATAACATACCCATACACAAAATTGATATCAGGTGAGATCTATAGATCTTGTGTGAAAACTGGAAGATTGCATCCCGAGGGACCTCTCTGAAGAGGTTCTTTAATCAGTCCGCCGTGTAGTGCTTATGTTTCACATAATACAAGTCCCAGCATTCAAGATAATATAGTGATAATAGGAGTAATGATAGTCATGATGATGATAATAATGATAATAATAATATATAATAAATAGCAAGAAACTATGGGGAGAGCCGGACAGCAGAAGGTCCTCAGAGGAGAAACCCCAGTCAAGCAAGTATTTCGGCCCTTAACTCCTGACGCTCTAAGGGGGGCGGCCCATCCAGGTCATGACTCCTGGATACCCTTCTGCTGTCTCCATTTTTTTTCTTTTTCGTTTTGTTGTTGTTGTTTGTTTAGAAAATTGTCTTCCACATGGAATCAAACCCGCGCGTCCGAGGCGGTCAGGCGTCTCAAGGCAAAGTCACTGTTGTGACGAATGTCTTAATAACCACTTAGCTGTTATTGTTCACCAGCAACATATAGGGGAATTTCAAGCCTTAAAGGAATTCACTTCTTTTCCGTTGCTTTTGCCATTGCCTTTAGGGCTCACATATCTCTCAGAAATGGAGAGCTGCTTCATGGTATAGGGTGATGTGTCTGTCAACCCCTTGTTCCAAACCTCTACAGCGGGGACTTTGGCTTGAAAACCAGATGTCCTCAAGTTGCTGGCTAGACTGGCATATTTTTCAGTCTTGTAGATATGAGCTTCCTCCATTTTACTCTCGTATGATACAGTGAGCTTGATCAGAATCACTTGTTTGGATGAATGGGAGTGGAGAACTGTGTCCGTTCTCATGCCATTCTTGCTGATGATTTCTGGTGGTTTTTTTGTGTTTTTTTCATTGTGGAAGATCTACTGTGCACTTCCAGTTGTCTGCTTCATCCAGCATATCCCGTTCCCATGCTCTGGTTGTCATTTTTTTCAGGCCACAATTTGCTGCCTTCTGCCGTGTAGAAGGTTGTTGGGGCTTCTGGTGGTCAGTTTTTTTTTCCTACTGGCAGTACTGCTTGCTGTAATAGTGATAATGATAATGATAAAATCATCATCGTCGTCGTCGTCATTATCATCATCATCATCATCATCATCATCATCATCATCATACCATATTCTAGTGATTATTATGATTATTAACGCAACCCCAACCACCGTAAATATCATTGAAACCTTACAGGACACATTAAAAAACCAAAACTGTTCCGAGGATAGCAAAACGTTTGTTCCTCGTTCTTGTTGTTCCAAAGTCATGTTATTTACAGTATGTTGCCACCATTCACTCCCTCTCTTCGATTTTTACAACCCACACAGACTTGGTGGACTGGTATCGGCCCACAGTGATAAATCAGTGTGGAGTGTTGTTGGCCCTGGCCTGTGGCCAGCCCCACGGAAAGTGGACACAAGTGGTAAGTGAACAAACTGAGGGTAACTTTGTAACACACACACATACCATGCGCCCTGGCCAGGTGGTTGCATAGAGCACAGTGGATTGACGACTAGACTGATAGATTGATAGTTTCGAACTTTCCAAACTGCGGGGGGAATTTTCGCGACTCGGACCGACATTTACACACACATACAGACATGCGTGCGCGCGCGTACACACACACACACACACACATAGACGCATGCGTGCACACACAACGGACACACGCACACACATCACAGACGCACACACACACACACACACGCGCGCGCACACACACACACTCTGTCCTGTCTCTTTTCTCTCTCTCTCTCTCTCTCTCCACACACATACTCTCTCTCTCTCGCACTTAGGCTTAACACACCACACACACACACACACACACAACACACCACGCACGCACGCACGCAACGCACGCACACGCACGCACCACGCACGCACATACGCATACACAAACAAACACTCACACACACCAAAACAACAACAACAACAAAAAAGAAAACAAAAGAAAACGCGTACACCACTCTCTTCCTTCCCCTTTTCCCAATGTGCGTGTTCTTTGTCCCCTGGAGTTTTGATCATTGTGAATGTATGTTATGGTGAATGATGAGAGTGCGCGCTCTGACTTCATTTTGATATCAAGATTTGGCGCCTTGTAAATGTCTTATACATGTGTCATTTACTACATTGAGAGAGAAGAGAGAGAGAGAGAGAGAGAGAGAGAGAGAGAGAGTAGAGAAGAGATACACACACACATATAGATGTAGATATACATAGTTTTAAACTCTGTTTTCAATGGTTTTGACCATTCTACCATCGTCTCTGGTTCACTTCAAAGTTTTGTTTCAAAAGACACCTCAGGTCACATTAACCTTGACAAGTACACAGTCAGGATCTTCTGTAATAGTTTTTTTTTTTTTTTTTTTTTTGACTAAAAAGGGCAATTGTTGGACTGGCTTGGTTTCTGTTTGTTCCATCCTTAGACAAGTTTCACAAGATTTGTGGGGAAGGAGGGGGAATGTCGGTGATTTGACGCTCAAACTTTTGCCATACCTGTGTCCAGAGGTTTGGTAGCTGTCTTACCTAAATCTCTGGTTAGAAAGGAGAAAGAACCAATTATAACCATGGAAGGGGTAGCGTAAAGGGAGGCAAATCTGTTTTGAAATCAGAATCCCTTTTTTTTCAGTGTAATAAGAGTCGTGTCATGTCCACCCTGGCAGCCAGCCAGTACGGGACAGTCAGTGTGTGTGATTGGTCATTTCACCAGGTGTTTGTACTGTCATTCGATTGTGACACGCAGGTAGTTGGTTTATCCTCTGCTTTATATGTACCATTTAATTAACTTCACGTTGACCCCTTACCCCCCTCCCCCCCCCCAAAAAAAAAGTAAACGACAATAAATGAATACGTGACTTGATGGGGACACACAGGTTGTTAATTTATCATGTTTATTTTTTGTGCCATATAATTGACTTCTCGTTGAAAAAAGAAAAAGGCTAGATGAATGATTGACAATGAATGAATGAATGAACAGATGAATGAATAATTGACAATAAAGTAATACTATGACTTGATAGGGGACACACAGGTCGTTACTTTATCCTCTATTTATATGTGCCATGGAATTGATTTCACACTGACAAAATGTGAATAATTCACAATAATTGACAATTAATAAATGATTGAATCAATGAATGAATAAAGAAATAAATACAATTAATAAATGAATGAATCAATGAATGAATGAATGAAGGAATGAATAAACAGGTAAACAAATAAACAGGGTAAATAGATAAATAAATCATTGACAGTTAATGAATACTGTGACTTGACGGAGACACATAGGTCGTTAGTTTATCTTCTATTGTTTTAGCCTTATAATTGATTTCACATTGACAGAAATGAATGAATAGATGCTCACCATCTCGGGCTACAAAAAGTGGGCCTGGAACAGCCCGGGAGGCAGGAAATCCAACACCGCATCCCAACAGCCAGTGAAACAACACCAGCGCAAGGGACACATCACCATCCCATACGTAGGAGGTGTGAGTGACGCTCTGTCCAGAAAGATCAGAAAACTGGGGGTGGCTGTACATTCCAAACCTTCCAACACCATACGCAGCCAGCTGGTCACCCCCAAGGACAAAACCAGCAAACTCGACAAAGCTGGCATTATATACAGAATAGACTGCCAGGACTGTAACCAACATTATGTCGGTGAAACTGAACGCCCCCTTCAGAAGAGACTAACAGAACACAAGAGGGACTCTTCTCCAGTAGGAGCTCACCTACACGCCGAAAAACATCAATTCAGTGCGGACAATGTCAACATCCTGGACAGAGAAAATAAGTGGTTCCAGCGAGGAGTCAAGGAGGCCATCTACATCGCAGCCACCAACCCCCCGCTCAACAGGGACCGGGGCCGTTACACCCTGCCCCCGGTGTACCATTCTCTGATTCGATCTCGTGAACTGGGTTCATCCCATGTTCGCGAGATCTGAGTAGAGATTCACGCAGACAGCATTAGAGCGCTGACGAAGATGGCGAGAACGCCATCGAAAGCTACGGAACTGTGAGTAGCGATTTTTACACTGTTGGGAGACCTTGTTCTTCAAAATTGGTAGCATTATAAATAGATGAATCATTGACGGTAAAGTACGTTTTGAGATGATTATAGCCCTGATATCGCTGTACACAGTCGGCTGGGCTTTCAACAATAACAATAATAATGGTAATAATTTGTGTGCCAGCCCAAACCATGTACGGTATATTCAGCGAACAATAATCACAAATCACAACCACTTAACAGTCTTGATCTGCCCATCAGATATCCAATCAAGTTTGTCGTGAGTGTTGACTTTATTGAGACCGGCAAAGCGGTTGTTTCGCTTCCGATAATGGATTTTACAGACCTGCATAGAACTTTATAAATCACTGTATCTATCATACATCGTTCTTGTATATCTCTATTCTCCAAAGTCATTTTGACTCACAGCACGGTTTTCTTTCAAGTTTCCGAAAGCCAGCCACTGGCATTAGTTACAGGATCTTTTTAAGTGTATATTTGATATTCTGCAGGCGTATACATACGAACACAATGCCATCTCTTCTTTTCTAAATTTCGCCTCGCTGTCTTCTGTGATTCCCTGGTTACCTAGCCTGCATAAGAAGAAAAAGACAGCTTCTGAAAATGGGTCTGATTTTAATGGGAGAAGGGGAAAGCAGTTACGTTTCTGTATGGTTTCTTGTTCTTGTTCTTGTTGTGTATTAACCCTTTGACTCCTGCATCCTGTCCACCATCATCCTGCATTGCCAACCATGCTAGCAAAGCAAAAACTTAACCTTTTGATTCCCTCGCCCTATCCATCAACTTCGTTCTGAATGAGGGAGTCAAAAGGTTAAGTTTTTGCAGTTGGTGGTTAAGGTGCTGGAGTCAAAGGGTTAACGTCCCAGCACAATCACGTTCAGGGACTGGCTTGAAGATGAACCGTGTCATATAATTGAAGGAGAGCGATGTCTTGTAGTTTCCATGCTGTGGATTCTGCACTCGAAGAGGGCTTCTATGCACATACACACGAACGGGGCTTAAGCTTTGGGAGATCGAAAAACTCCATAATTTACCCACCAGGCGGAGCTGTCTAAACGGATCGAACTCACGACCTTCCGAATGGAATTCTTGACATTTATCCACTCGACTGCCGCGCAACAGATTGCCCCGATCGCGTGCGTGTTACAAGAGAAAGTGGCTACAAGTGGTTTGAGGGCAAACGTTATCAGCAGACTAATTGACTGTTTAGCCATCTATAAAAACAGATTGACTAACGGTGACTAGCGGGGGACCGACCGTCTAACAAGTTTGCCATTGTTGTAGCGCGCGACACGATGTTGTTGATTACAGCTGAGTTGTCCGAACATCTGGTCAAGGAGCAACAGGGGAATGTACTCATGTCTATTGATTCGTTTCTTTTTTAATTTTTTTTATTAAGAGCATGAGTTAAGGGGAAGAAGAACCGGAACAAGAAAATGAGATTCATCATCATCATCATGTACTCTGCCACATGGCGTTG
>JAPXFY010000014.1:64405510-64435510 GCA_030674185.1 Monoplex corrugatus
TGCGTGCGAGCGAGCATTGCGTATACTTTATATGTTAAAGATTTTTTTCGTGTGCTTTCATAGCATCAAATATTTCTCATATATGCATAATGCTGTAATATGACTATAAGGGGAGAGAGAGAGAGGAGGGGGGGGGGGGGGGGGGCAGCAGACAGACAGACACACATTCACACACACGCAAACACACACACACGAACAGACAGACGAACAGACTGGCGAATTGACGGAAGAGAAAATGCCGTTATGAGCCCCCATCACGGCAAAGCGCTTTGTGAAGCTGCCTACAGGGCTGACAGGTAAAATCCCAGTTGAAAAGACGGGCACAGAGAGGAAGGAGATTGTGGTAATCCCCCTTTTCCTTCCAATTCCATTAGCACTGGCATGCCAAAGGACTCGGCCGCTCCTGCCAACAGCCACAGGGGGGGGGATAATGCTTCGACCTTCAGATCGATGAACACCTCGGGGAATGGGACAGCCGTCTGAGGAATGGTATGAAGATCCCCCGGATCAGAAACGTTCAGGTGGATGAGCCGTGGCACTGCCGCGACAAAACCTCTGTCTGGGTCTTTGATGCCGAATTTGTTTCCTAATCTTTTCCTCTTTTTTTTCATTCCTTGTTCCGTTTTGTTTATTACCGTCATATCAGTGGAACAGATGCTGGGGTAACTTTTCTCGGTGCTGTGATGACTATGGCAATGGGGGATGAAAATAATGATGCTAAAGAGTTCTATCTACGATTGAACTGCGTGACAGGATTGTGCACTAAGTTTACTATCATAATAATTTTCTTTTCCATGGGGACACCGGCGGTCTTTCAGTATAAGTGGTATCCCCCCTTCTGTGCTAGAAATTTCCTCTTTTCTGTCATTCTCTTTGTTTCTTTCTTCCTCCTTTGTTTTCTATCATTTCTTCGTATCATTTTCTGCCTTGCTGGTCCATTCACCTGTATGTGTTCGATGAAGCGTTACGTACTTTCTCTTAGGATTGATAATTGGGTACGTGTATTAAGTGCACTTTTGGCTCTAGGGAAATGAGATATGCGGAAGTAATTTTAGGAATTTAAGCCTGTTTTTTTATGTTTTAGTGTCCTTACTTATGTTTAAATTTGTATTCAGGTATGTTTTTAAATCCCCTGTGTGATAAATTAGATGGAGTGGTCAACGCCAGGAGCATCTCCTTAGACTATGTGTGCGAATGCATTGATAATTATGTGTACTTAATTTTCTGTTCCTTTTTTTCCCTGTTGAAGTATTGTGTGTGTTTGAAACGGTTATAGCCCTGATGTGGCTCTAAGCAGTCGACTGGGCTTTAAGCGACAGTGAGAATGAGTGAATGAATGTTATGATTTCGATGGCAGTGGGGATGACAATAATGATGCTGTGGAGTTCCATCTAGGATTGAGACTGCTTGATAGGGCTGAACTGTACGATTACGGTCATGATAAACCCTGAGTTATCCAGGCCCGAGAGATGCATACACCTTTGCAGTTGTTCAGGAGATTTCAACAACCCTCAAAGACGTATCCGTAAGGTGGATGAGACTTGACTGCGTGGTCCCAGTCTGTCCAGTTAGCCTGTAGCACACTCTACTCTGGATAGGAACCGATTGGGGCCGATAACCCCCCCCCCCCCCTTTGACTTTGACTGGATTGATGTTATTTGAAGCGAGAAACCTTTCTAGTACAAACCAGTCGCCGTGGTGTAGTGGTTAAGCAACGGACTACCGACTGGAAGGTTGTGGGTTCGAATCCCTATCAGTCCCTTCAAAACTATATCGTTGTGGAATATTTTCTGCTGTAACCGACTCCTACCCAGAGTGCGAACTCCATCGCACAATCAGTTTGATGAGTCATGTAACAAAAATCATGTTAAGAATAATCATGATGAGGACAAGGAATAGAATCAAAAGAGAAATAGCAGAAGAACAGTGTGGATTTGTGGAGGGGAAAGGAACTATTAATGCCATATACATCCTAAGAACTATCATAGAGAGGTCAGTTGAGATGAATAAGGATTTGTATTTATGTTTTGTTGACTATACCAAGGCTTTCGATCGGGTACGACATGAAAAATTGATCAACCAACTGGAGAGACTCAATGTCGATGGAAAAGATCTACGAATAATCAGGAATATGTACTGGGAACAAACAGCTGCAATGAGAATAGAAAACAATATAAGCTCTTTTCAAAACATCAAAAGAGGAGTCAGACAGGGTTGTGTTTTGTCACCAGATCTGTTTTCACTATATAGCGAAAACATCATGAGAAACCCAGAAGAAGACCCTGGATTAAAGGTTGGAGGGAAAATGATAAACAATATTCGGTACGCAGATGACACCGTACTAATTGCAGAAAATGAAAGGGACCTACAAAACTTTGTGAATATACTAGAAACAGAAAGCAAAGGTAAGGGGTTGGAACTAAACAGCAGGAAGACTGAAGTCATGGTGATCAGTAAAAAACATGAAATCCCCTCATGCAAAATAACAGCAAATGGCACAACCTTGACACAGGTTAGTAAGTTCAAATACCTGGGAACGGTCATTTCATCAGACGGCAGATGCACATCGGAAATAGCTGGCAGAATCGGCCAAGCCAAAACAGCATTCAAGAAGATGACAAGCATTCTTACCAACAAATGCCTATCAATTAACATCAGAAAGAGAGTCCTTGAATATTATATAGAACCAATACTGTTGTACGAATGCGAGGCGTGGACAGTCAGCAAGCAAAGCCAGAGCAGGATTGAGGCAGCCGAGATGTGGTTTCTCAGAAGAATGTTGCGAGTACCATGGACAGCAAACAAAAGAAATGAGACAGTCTTGATGGAAGCAGACACAAGTCGATCACTGATAAGGAAGATTAGGAAAAGACAGGCAACATTTATAGGCCATTTTATGAGGAAGGGGGATTTGGAGCACCTGGTCACAACGGGAAAGCTGGAGGGAAAGAGAGCACCGGGTAGACCCAGGGAGAGAATGCTGGACGGACTTGCAGAGTGGCTGAGGATGAAGAGGGTGGGGGAGATGCTGGGGGCAACGAGAGATAGAGATGGTCGCCAACGCCATGCGGCAGGGCACCTGATGATGATGATGATGACCCAGAGTTGGGCGTGCTATGGGCTCATTTGGAAGACTGGGACCACACGGTGGAGTCTCATCCACACTACGGATGCGTCAATGCGGGTGTTGTTGCTCAAATCTTCTGACCAGCAACGCAGGTGTATGTATCTCTGGGGCTTGGTTGACGCTAGGATGTATTATTATAGTAAGCGTAGAGTTCAGCCCTGTCACGCAGTCTCGATCCTAGATAGAACTCCATAGCATCATGATTATCATCCTCATCGACATCACTATCAGCGCATTGCTTCTTGGCCATTAAGATGGCGTAGAAAATGGTATGAAAGAAAAAAAAGGGGGTGGGGGTGAGACTAAGGTAACCTCTCTGAGCGCAATGATCCTTAAACAGAGAGAGAGAGAGAGAGAGAGAGAGAGAGAGAGAGAGAGAGAGAGAGAGAGAGAGAGAGAGAGGAGCCGATGATACATACATATATCTGTGGTGATGATTGATAGCTCTTTCCGCATGTCGCTGTACGAGTAATGAATTTCATATTGTCATGAATGAATGACCAGCTATTGTCGTGATGGTGTTAGTGGTGATGGTTTTCTTTTTATATTTTTGTTTCGTTTCGTTTTCTTTTTGGAGGGCCGGGGGGGGGGATTGTTGTTGTTTGGGGATTTTGTTTGGTTTATTGGTCGTTATGTTTTTTTGTTTTGTTTTGTTTTGTTTTCTTTAATCAGGGTTGAGGGTGAACTGGGTGAATTGGGATGACGGAAACTAATAGATCGTGGTGATGGATTGAAGCTGTGTGGTGTCTTGTTACGTGGTTGTGTACGACTTTTGCATGGTCACTTCATTCTGGGAGCTGGATACAATTATATAATTCGGTGTTATTTATTTATTTATTTTGTTTTCTTATTCATTCATTCGTTCATTTATTCATCTATTTATTTATCTTTTGCTTTTCCCCCTTAACCTTGCAGATGGACGATGTAGCCCAGGAAGTTCCAATGACAGACTGGTACAAAGGTAAACATGAAACCCATAGGCTGGGTAAGACTTCCAGGATCTTGCCAATGGGAAAGGTTAATGTGCAGACTTATGGCTTTTAAGCCATGAACACTTGGAATCCTCCCCATCACATAGTGGTGTCAGTGCTTATGGAATTTATTCTGAGCACACAGATACTGTCTTGAGAATCTGGAACTGAAATGGCACTGACAATGATCGTTTATTTTCCTACTGTAGAAATTATTGGCTGAAACCATGTTAAAAACTTACCGTTGTCAGATACAATGAGAATGTTGACGATCGAAAAGGATAGCGGAAAACATTTTACTGTAAAGATTATAAGGCAAAACAACATTGATGAAACCTTGCTGTCTCGTTTCAGATACCCCAAGTCCTGGCAAGAACTGAAGAAGCACACGCCACACCCTGAACATACCTGGAAGGGACCACACTCGATGAATCCATAAGGCTGCCTACTTCACCACAGTCATGAAAGTCATGGCATGTCTCGGTCTGGAGACATCTTGGAATTGTATGCTGAGATGGATGCGACGTCCAACACCTCGCGGTGTGTTCTTGCTCTGAGTTGAGTCCTCTCTAGTACGCAGTCCTCGGCAGGGACATACGGGAGACCAGCTCTTGCCCACAAATAGATCTCCTCTCCCCTCTCCACATGGCTGGTGAAGTCCAAGAGAAAGGCCAGAGCCAGTACATTCATTAGCCTATAAAGTGCACAAGATACGCTATGATGGACGTAGTCAGACACAGAAAAGCGAACCAGAAATTGAAACGACATCGGAGGTTCTGAGACTTCGTATCAGATGGAGAATAGCATAATCAGATGAGACTTGTATCAGATGGAGAATAGCATAATCAGATGAGACTTAGTATCAGATGGAGAATAGCATAATCAGATGAGACTTAGTATCAGATGGAGAATAGCATAATCAGATGAGACTTTGTATCAGATGGAGAATACTATAATCAGATGGAGGGACAGACAACCAGACCAAGACAGTGCTAAAAATTTACACGATCAGTGCACAAAATAAATTATCTCAACAAGCAAAACATAAAGAACAGAGTTAAAATTACACTGACCAAAGCACAACAAAGCACAACATGTCTTTCACACTCTTTGTCAACCTTCCCAACAAAGACGTCTGTTCACTTCGCAGCCTGGCATCGGGCTCTTCCATCAGGACTGTGCACAAAATGCTGGAACTGTCTGCGGGACTTCCGGCACAGACGTACGACCTGGCGAGCTCCGACGGGAAAATTGTGGAAGAAAATGTGGTGCTGGAACTGAACAGGAATGTATGGGACGGGTTTGTCATGCGAGTTGTCTTTCGTGATGACTGGCGCACACTGTACGATGATGTGGTGGCCAATGACATCGGTCACGTGGTTGAGCAGTGTACCGTGCACGTGCTGTGTGACAAAGAGTGGCTGGATGGGGAGGATGTCGGGAAGGCCCGGGAGAGGTGAAGGATCGAGGAGTTGTCGCCCTTTTCTTAGCCAGCTTTCTGGGTTTGACTGATCTGTGCAAAGCGCTACTCTGTGTAGGTGGGTATATTTTTTTTCTTTTCCAAACGAAATGATTTTAAAATGTCAGTTTGATGGATCAGGTCTTCATTAGAAAAACAAAGCAAACTCACATGAGTGATAAGTAAATGGAAAAAATAAAGAAACATTTGTAAATGTGAGAAGAAAAAAAAGAGGCTAGTACAAATATCTTTTTCGGTGTGTGCACAAATCATGTACCAGCTCAGAAAATATACAACAACATCAGCATTAAATGAAACAAGAAGAATTAGGCTATGTACTGCAGACAAAAGTGTTTTTGGTAAACAATAGGACATTATAAGACAAGACCTTTTGCTTTCTAGCAATGTGACCCGTTCATCTCTCTTTCTATGACCCACTGTTAAGAAATGATGCCCCGATTGATTGATTGGTCGTTAGATTTCGTGTTTATATGTTAATAATATCAACTGCGTGGGATGTTGTTGCTGATTGTTAAAGAAGTTAAAACTTGGTCTGTTTCCCTTTACTCTTCTTCTTTTTTTTTTTTTACTAGTTTAAGTAATTTGATTTTATCAAGTTTTTATTTTTATCTATTTTCATTTATTTGATTCTTTCATTTAATTCACTGTATTCTGTTTCATTTCACTTTATTACATTCAATTTCATTTTATTGCTTTTATTTCTTTATTTCAGTTTATTAATTCTATTTCATTTGTGTTTGCTTTATTTGTTGGATTTTAATTGCATTTCAGTTAATTCATTTCATATTCATGCATTTCATTCAGTTTGTTTTACTTTGGTTAATTTGATTTTAAAAAAATCTTTTTGTTTCATGCTTTTTTTTTGTCTGTGCTATGCCTCTATTATTGTGTATTTAAGTAAGGAAGTGTTTATGTGTGCATACCACTTTTATGTGCGTGTGTGCTGTGTAAGGGAGAGAGTGGGGATGGGGGTGGGGGTTCCCGGGCAATATATCATTATGTTTCACGTTTTTTCTTTGTGCGGTAGGGGTTGAAATGTATGGGCTTTACATGCGTCTGACTTTGTCTCTCACGCTTTGTGAAGTGCGTTAAACCCTTTGTTAGAGAAGACACTGGACTAGTAGCCATTATCATTATCTGGTTACTGTGCTTTGATTTTGAAATGACGCATGCTCCCTGAAAGTCCCCCGTGGGGATGCCGGGGGCTCTTTCAGTATAAATAGTGTCCCCCACCTGGAAATTCTGTGCTAGAAATTTCCTCTTTTTTTTTTTTTTTTTGTCTCTCTCTTTGTTTCTGACTTGTTGCTTTGCTTTCTGTTATTTCTACCTATCATTTTCTGCCTTGCTGGTCCGTTCACCTGAATGTGTTCGATAAAGTCTTATGTACTTTTTCTAAGGATTGATAATTAGGTACATGTATTAAGTGTATTTTTGGCTCTAGGGAGGTGAGATATGCGGAAGCAATTCTAGGTAATTTATGCCTGTTTTTATATTGTTTTGGTGTCCTTATGTATGCTTATATTTGTATTCAGGTGTGTTTTTTAATCTCCCCTGTGCGATAAATTGGACCGAGTGGTCAACGCCGGGGCATGTCCTTAGATTATGTGCGCGAATGCATTGATATGTGTATTTAATTTTGTTTTCTTTATTTTCCTGCTGAAGTTTTGTATGTTTTGAAGCGGTTATAGCCCTGATATGGCTCTACGCAGTCGGCTGGGCTTTAAACAACAATAACAATAACTGCTCCCTGAAAGCAGGCCACAGTGACGAGAACTTGGTAAACTGAACAGAATTTTGTAAACGGGATTTGATAGAAGAGAGGTGGGTATGGTCTGTTTCTGTTTCTGTTCTGTTGAGATTAAAGTCCTACCACTCTCAGAGTATACAAGGACTAGCTATAAGAACGTTGCTCAAAGAACCTTAAAAATGTTTAGTTGCACTGTGAGATACCGATGCTTTTGTGGGATTCTCTGGGTATGGTCCTCTGACTTTGGAACAAAATAAATGCGTTTTTGTTTTTACATTGCAGACGTTGACCCCAACGGTCAGACACCGTTTAACAGAACTCCTCTGTTTGCCGCCATGGCCTGTGACCACGTGCACGTCATGGAACTCCTGCTAGCCCACAATGCAACGCTGCAGGCACATGACGTGGACGGCACTTCTGCTGCGGAGGTAGCACGTGACCATCAGGCCAGGGAGTGTCTGAGGAAGGTGAGGCATCTTAAGCTGTTCAGCAGGGCCAGCAGTGCTGCTTCCTCCAAGTCTTCCAGGCTTCTGCACGAGGAGGGGATCATGGCGAGGGCATGCTTCAGAGCGTCATGTTATCCGAATACCTACTGCCGAGTTTGAAACTTTGGTTCCCCACTCTGATGATGACCTCCATGGACAGAAAGCGTGTGGGAATGACTCTGAGATCCCTGGCCCAAATGACGCCTCTTCCTCACCTAGGTCGCAAGGATTAAAGCAAGCACGATCGAGCGACCGGCCGTCATCCAGTCTCTCAAACACTCAACCATCCTCAAGCCTAAGGCCGTCACCCAAGGCATTGTTTCAACGATGTGACATCTATGCGTGGGAAAACAATCTTGCATCAGTCAGTCGAGCGTCCAGTGCCGCAGGGACTTACGTTCGAATCCCTGTGCCGGGTAACAGCCGGGAACAAGGACCAGCCAGCGGTCGCAGTAGCAGGGCCAGTAACTACGGAGTCAGCTGGAGCGACACGGTGTCTGTGAGTTCTGGCACCAACAGGACGAAACCAGTGAGACCTAGTGTGAAGGACCTGTCCATCACTGCACCCACCACAATTCTAAGAGTTTCTTCACCGCGTTTTTGAACAATACTCTGGGCAGTAAAGACTCGCACGCTCAGAACAGATGTACTTTATTCAAAAACTACGTCCACCACGAGGAACCCACTCTCCAACAATTGACAGACTCGAGCAGACGCACAAATTCTACAATGCCACCCAAGAACCTCCAAGCTTCAAGAGAACTCTCAGATATTGACTGAAGAGGGAGAAGGCCAGCTCCTTGCTGGATCCATCTCTATCCCAGTTCCACACTGTTATCAGAACGCTCGCGTCTGTGGACAGAGATCTGGAGTTGAGAGCAAAGAGTGACTGTGACTCTGTCCCAGAGCCTCAGGATGCCAGTGGAAAGTCGGGGTGTGAAGATAAAGTAGGCGGTCGGAGGCTGCTGATGACAAGGGGTAAATACAGTTTTGTCTGTCTGCTTATCCGTCTGTCTGTCATTATGTCCGTCCATTTGTCTGTGTGTCCTCACCCTACTCACTACCCACCCACCTTCATCCTTGCTCTTTTTGTTGTTGTTGTTTGTTTGTTTTTTTGTTAGTGGTGTTTGTATTTCCTTTTTTTGCTGAATGGTACTATGTAAATGCGGGCTGCTCTCCGCAGAGAACGCATGGCTGTTTGCATCATCAATTTTTTTCTGTATGGGTGTATTTCTGTTTACCTACGACAGCGACTTTTTATAGAAAAAAATTTGCCAGGGACAGTTTTGGTGCGGTGGGATTTTAACATGTGCTGAATGCATACTCTTCACTGAACCTTAGTACCTCGTCTCATCAAAACGCCAGTATCTAGACCACCATTAAATTAGTTAATATCTTTGTGAAATCCGTGTCTGCTCCTTGTTTCGAACCTGAATTTGTAGCGTCTTAGGCAAGTGCTTTGACCACTAGGCCTTATACTCCAGGCGTTGGTCAAGTGAGTAAACGTGGGATTTCCAATTGTAAGGTACTGGGTTGGATCCACCTAGACACCTCCACCTGGTCTCAGGTCAACATGTTGCATGCCAGCCAGTGTCAAAGCCTCTCGTGTGGTTTACGAATGCAAATAGGCCTATATCGAATAATGTGAAAGTTAATGATCCTGTGAGTTATATGCTGAGTACGAAAACACGGGAACACCCAGCTTACACGTCCACCAGAGATGCAGTCTGTGCGAAAACACAGTGGAATGTGGTCAGCTCGCCTAACAGCTTGAGTTATGTGTATTCCACTCTAAACGTCTGATTATGTATAATGCACAAATGAGTCTAAATCAGTAAATGTGTTTAGAGAACAGCGCTATACAAGAACGACTGACATGATACGTGCATAATGTTTCAGTGCCTGTGCGAAACTTCGTGTATCCTTCCCTGCCTCTTCACTTGCATGATGGAAGCTAGTGTGAGTGGTAAAATTGTTGTTTGTCTTGTGTTAGTTGGTCTTTAATGGAGTTTCCCGTTGGTCCAGCTGATGAGTAGGCGTACTGGTCCTCTGTCACCTGGGAATGGGTGTTCATGAGAGATTCAAGACCTATCCCGGAGGCACTGCTCTTCCACAGGTACTGCTTGGGAAGGGATCCTAGCCTTGGGTTGTGCTGGTCTGTCTGCTGTCATTGCATATCTCTGCACAAGGTGTGTGTGAGTCTCAGGATCCATTGTGTACCTTCACTCGTTACAGGATGTCACTTTATTGCTGCTGTCGTTTTTGTTCAGTCTCTGCTGTCTTCATCACATTCCTTTCCATTGCCTCGGCAGCCTGGTGCTCATCTTCATGGTGCGTTTGACGTAATGTTTGGGCCTTAGAAGAAGCCTGGGAGGGTAGGGTTAACTGCTGTTCTGGTTGTTTTGCAAGTCAGCCTGAAACGGTTTTAGTGTTTCAGAATATTCATTGTTCTGTTGTGGTGAATTGTTACTTACCGTCTCTTGAAAAGGCTGAATCCTAGATCGCCAGCACACTGTTCACTGACAAAGTCTGTCAGCTTGGAGTATACAGTACTGGAGTTTCTGTCGCATTTCTCCATCTTGGACAGCATAATACCTCCCAGGAGGAGGACCTGGCAGAAATTCTTTCAACTGTTTATCCATGATTTGAAGGAAGACTGTGGCAAGGGACTTAAGAATTCGACAAACGTTTTCCTTGTGCTCTTCTGTGATGCGAAGAAGATTTCATTGGTGACAAAGAGTTGGACAGATAAGTAGGCTATCCTGACTCAACTGAAGGGCAGAGGTGTGGCGAGGCTGGGGTTGAATTCTTGGAACAACACACACACACACACCACACACACACACACACACACACACACACACACACACACACACACACACACACACACACACACACACACACACACCAGCAACATCAACAACAACAACAAATAAAAATCTCAGTCAAGCGAAATGAAATGGACAATGGGGCTACAGCTTCTTTCTTGGAACAACAACAACAACAACACACACAAACTTCTTCCCACTACTGTAGCTTACGTATCAGTGAATAAGTAACTATCTCTGCATGAAAGAAACCTGGACTCGATTTCCGATTTGCCAGGGATTTTCTCTCGCCCTCTCCTCCCCCCTCCCCCCCCCAGCACTAGACACAGAGTTGTGGTCTGGATGATGCTAGTTTTTCAGATGAGACGATAAACTGAGGTTCTGTGTCCAGCATGCATCTAATGCGTGTTAAAGATCTCGCAGCAACTGAAGAGTTGCCCCTCACAAGTCCCTGGCAGAATTCTGTGGAAAAACATTCTTTCATGGATAAAGAAAAAAACATGTACACAGGGAAAAAGGTGGGGTGGTGCCATGGCAACTTGCTTCCCCTGTGAAGGTCAGCCCACACTTCACACGGAGAAATTCTGTTGTAACGAAAAGAAAATCCAATCCAATGTAATTCCAACATTTTCTCCCAATGTTTGCAGTGATCCCGCCAAGATGTCTCGGAAAAAGCAGCAATGGCGGAGGATGAAACGACGCCTCAAGCTGGCGGAAGACCAAAAACGAATCAGTTTGACCCGGTCAAAACCCAAACCAAAGCCCAAGGTAAACAGCAAAAAAGACGCCGCCACCAAAGCCAACTTTGAACAGTGGCTGGCGAGGAAGAGAAGAGAAAGAGAACGTCAGCGAGGCAGCAGCGAGGATGAATCATCGGATGATGATGATGTCGGTGAGGATGCCGGAAGGTCCGCAGAGAATGAGCGGGCCTTCAAGGATTGGCTGAGAGAACTGAAAGAGCGCCCTCTGAGGGGACCACACCCGTTCACAGTAGCATCTCTTCACCGCCGTAAGACGCGCCCTTTGAAGAACCTTATTCAGGTGAGTCTGACATGCAACAGTAGGTATGTATGTTTCTGTGCACTAACATACGTGCATCCATACTACTACTACTACTACTGTACATATTCATTCTCACCCATGTACTCTAAAGTCAAATACGGACACCTGCAGGCATACAAGTACACTGTAAACACGCACACGTTCTTGCTGTCTCTGCCATTCTCCAAATGCATTTCTTTGATTGATAGTGTAATGAGATTGATAGTGTAATGATATCTGACCTAAGGTATAATTTATGTTTAGTGTGATGGTAAGCCCTCTTTGAGTGAGAGCTGGATGTAAAGAAGCTTATATTTTGCTTATTTCATACCCTTTGGTCTCTCTCTCTCTTCAAATGTATTTCTTTGACTGAAAGTGTGATGATTCCGTTGTTGGAGTATCAATGTTATCTAAGGTATAATTTATGTGTAGCGTGATGTAGACCCTCTTTGGGCGAGGGCTGGATGCAAAAAAGCATACATTTTGCTTATTTTCATACCCTCTTAAATAGACATTTACTCTCTCTCTCTCCCCTCCCTCCCTCCACCCCCTCTTTCACACATTATTCAGTCACTGAATTTGCTTGGTGCAGTTACCATTTATTATCATGTACATTTATTTCAGCACAAGTTTGTTGCTTCTCTGTTTATGTAGCAGTTTCCTTCAGTTTCAAGTCTTTTCTTGCACAGTGAAATGCTGTGTACATTCCTGGCAGCTCTTAATATCTTTGTAAACAGAGATACAGTTTTATGTTGCACTGATGGCACATTAGTGTTAGAATAAAAACTCTTGCATGAATGTTATTATTTTGCTGTATAGTTATTCCAGGCAGATTTTATGTCAGATGCAATTTAAACTATTTTTGTTGTTGCTTTTGTAAAAAATGCTGTAGTTGTGTTTTATGTACGTTATGTTACTTTTTCATGTGGGAAATAGTGGAATTGTACTTCATGTACATAATGCTTTGACAAGAGAAAAAGAATCTTCTTAACAAGGCAGAAACAAATTATTTTGACATTCTGGAAATTTACAAGTCTTGAAATTTAATCTTGTTCTTCCATTTGTTCTTAATAATGATAATAATAATAATAATAATAATAATAATAATTTGATTATAATAGTTGTAGTAGTGGTAATATTCATAATAATTCCATTTGCATAGTGTAAGCATCCCATGTCAAAGCATGCTCGATGCACTTAACATAGCAAGAAAAGGGGGGTGGGAGGGGCGTTGGCATGTCCATACATTAATGCAGTGTTAACATAGATACATACATAATCATTTTGATTAACATAGATACACACAGTAAAGCTGTATCAACATAGATTAAGAGAACGAACATTGATGCATAATACAGTTCATCAGCAATAACTAAAAATCATAACATGAAATCAGAAATAAGCAACAATAACACTTGTTCATACAGGTACATGTATATAAGGAAGAAAATGAATAAATTATTTGATTAACTTTTTTCAAATTTTAACACGCACACACACGAAAACACTGGCATATGTAGCGCATATGCACACGTATACATAATTATACATGGTTGGGGATGTTATCAGGTCCATACATTAATGTAGTAATGTACTATAGCCATAATCAAATTCATCAAGGAAAACTGTAAGAGCGAAACGAAGAGAAACACTCATACATGTAATTTTTGTTAGAAATCCGAGTTCCTTATATCTGAGTGTAAATACATTTGCAGACATTCACTGCTATAGATCATTATTCATGTGTTATAATGTGAACACTCTATACGATCATTATTCATGTTATAATGTGAACACATTAATTTTATATTTTGAGGAATTTGGGGTTTAAAGTAAACCTTTGATCCTGATGTCGGAGTGGCTGGCTAGATTAGTTGATACAAGTAGTACTATGACGGGCATGGGAGGTAGATGGGTAAACGTCGGACACCTTCCAGGTGTGATCCGCCTAGAACTTCAACCTGGTGGTAAAGGAGATTTTTCTGATCTCCCAGGTCAACAGATATGCAGATATACCAGCGCCTAAATCCTTCCATGTGTATACGCATGAAGAGTATTAAGTATGCATGTTAAAGATCCTGTAAGTCAGGTCAGTGGCTAGTGGCATAGGGAAACACAAAAACACCCAGCATGCATATCCACCAAAGATGCAGACTGTGCCACAGCATAGTGGAATGTCGTCAGCTTGCCTAACAGTTTGTTCTTTATGCTATACTAAAATGTCTGATTATGTGTAAGGCATGGCGAGTTTAAATCGATTTAGAGAAAATCGCTATACAAGAAGTATCTATGATTGACTACCATTGACTTGGGATATATCTTGGGTGGATACAAGAAGTATTTATGACCTGATTACCGTTGACTTGGATATGTCTTGGGTTCAATCCCAGCTTTCAACATAAAGAAAGTCCGTTTGGTGTCCCATCTTCATGCTTCAGTCAGTGAGGCAGTGTCAGCCTCATGGTTTTTTTTATGCCCGTCATGCTGCCTCATTTGAAGACGTTAGCAGCACATAGGGCGTTTTGAAGGCTCAGGTAGTCCGCTAGACAACTGCTGTCAGGTTTGGGTAGAGCATATAAGGAACTGTCCTAGTCTACTGAATCTGTTGTGAGCACGTTGCAGTTATGATGTGTGTGTGGTTCAGGTGGGTGTGCACACGCAGGAGGCTGTCCCTGCACCAGACCCAGACAGTTACATGACGGCCTACTGGGAATGGAGACGTGCCAGGAACTGTGTGGACAACATGGAGCCACTGACCTCACCTCAACATATCAAGGTAAAACTTTATACATATCATGTTTCGCTTGTCTTTTGGTGGTCTGTGTAATGTTACAATCCCAGCAGTCAACGTGGAGAAGTGGTTATCGCAAGGGAATATTGACTGAAAGGTCTTTAGTTCGAACCTTCATTAAAAAAAAAATTGTGGGGTTTTTCTGCCCTGGACCAACGCCTATTGAGCATGGGCTCTGGACTCGTTTGGAAAATGGGACAATACCACAGTCCAGACTCATCCTCTTCAGGGTTACATCGTTGAGGGTGTTGCTCAAATGTTCTGACCAACACCTGCAAATGTCTGTATCTCTCTTGGTTGGGCTGCAATGAGCTGCATAGTGATAGTGACACAGGAATGAAAGTTGAGTATGCCTTGAGTACCCACTGCCTCCTGTAGCCTGTTAGGGTCGTACGAACGCTGCATCCCAGCTGACTCCACATCTGACGGTTGTGGGCAAGTGTCGGAATTGCTGTGACTACCACATGTGATGGTGATGAACTCTCTCGTCGATCCGATGGATGGTCAGGCTCCCCCATGGAATGCCTGGAGCTCTTTTTATTGTAAATAGTATCCCCACCTTCTGGAAATTCTGTGCTAGAAATTTCCTCTTTTCTGTCACTCTTCCTGTTTCCAGCCATCATTCACCAAGCGAGCGAGCGAGCGAGCAAGCAAGCAAGCAAGCAGCAAGCAAGCAAGCAAGCAATACGACCAGCCAACTCATGAAATCACCAGCCTGACATGAACTTTTCCATACCGTGTGAAACATATTTTTTATGAATCAAAAACACATAAAAACGGAATCAGAACGCATGTTTAATAAAATAACAAGACAGGCGTAATGTTTTGGCCAATTGGCCTTTGTCAACCATATACAAAAGGCAACAAAAAATAAATACACAACTTGGTGGGAAAAAAACCCAAGAAGACTTTCGTGAATGTTACACCAGCAGGAGAAAATTCTTTCTAATGTTTACCCTCTGACTCCCGCACCTATTTACCAGGAAGCTGGTAGATAGGGTGAGGGAGTCAAAGGGTAATTACATTATTGTAATTTAATGTGATTCTGCCCTGTGTGCACTGCAGTCGCCAGCGTATTCTGTTGTGGGCGATGTCTTCCCTGTTGGTAGCATTGATGCAACAGCACATGAGATCGCCTTCACAGTACACTTGTATCGTTTTATTTGTCCTCCATGGTCACTGTATCCTCACTTCAGTTTGTTGTGAGACTTTTATTAATTATTGCTTTTTATCACTGATACTGGTTTCTGTTTTTTTTAGCAACATGCTATACTCGTTTTCTTTCTTTTCTTTTTTTGATGTATTTGTTTTCTTTCTTTCCTTGTTTTGATGTATTTGTTTTCTTTCTTTCCTTGTTTTGATGTATTTGTTTCTTTCTTTCCTTGTTTTGATGTATTGTTTTCTTTTTTTCCTCCTTTTGGTCTAAAGCTATCATGACTTACTTTGTAAATGTTCTCTCTCTTTTTTTTTTTGGTCTAAATCCAAGAGATTGCCGGCTTTCACACAAATCGGAACCAGAAACACTCAAAAATAGAATGAGCATGCATATTAAAAAAAAAACTAGCAAATTTTCGACCAAATGGCCATTGCCGAGTACACACAAAAGACAATAAGTAAGCACGATTTAGTGGGGAAAAACATAGCAGCAGGACTTCCTTCACATTTGTTGAGTAGGACAAAAACCAAAGATTTTGTGTCAAATAGCGTCCTCATTATATTTTTGTACCTTTCTGGTTCCAGTAATTCTTGTTTTTACAGCATTAGGCCATGTGACAATAATGGCTCCCCCCTCCTCCCGTGGGGATGCTGGGGGCTCTTTCAGTATAAATAGTATCCCCACCTTCTGGAAATTCTGTGCTAGAAATTTCCTTTTTTCTGTCACTCGTTTTGTTTCTGCCTTGTTCCTTTGCTTTGTCATTTCTTTCTTATCGTTTTCTGCCTTACTGACCCATTCACCTGTATGTGTTCGATAAATCTTGCATACTTTTTCTTAGTATTGATAATAGGGTGCACGTGTTAAATGCATTTTTGGCTGTAGGGAGGTGAGATATGCGAAAGCAACTTTAGGTAATTTAGGCCCGTTTTTTTTTACATATGTTTTTGGTGTCCTTATTTATGTTTAAATTTGTATTTGTTTTTTTAAATCCCCCTGTACAATACATTGGACAGAGTAGTCAACGCCAGGGGTATCTCCTCAGATTATGTGTACAAATGGATTGATATGTATATTTAATTTTCTTTTCTTTTTCCCTGTTGAAGAATTGTGTATGTTTTGAAACGGGTTATAAGCCCTGATATGGCTCTCTATGCAGTTGGCTGGGCGTTAAAACATATAACAATAAATGGCTGTTGAATTGGATTTGATGCAGGAAGCCAAGAGACAGCTGGAGGAGAAGCGAAAGTCTTTGCTGGCAGTGGCCTTGACCTACGAGGAGTGGTTGGACCACAGTGAACAGCGTGACAAATTGATGCAGGTCAGCCCAGTAGTCCAGTCATGGTAGTAATAATGATATTATAGCTATAAAATGTTACTTTAATGCCACATCACCCCTAAACAATCTGTGTTGGAAATGTAGTAAAATCTGTTGTATCCTTTTCAAAATTAAAGAATGGTAAGGAGATAAGAGCGAGGGTGAGGAGATTAAGGGATTAGGTGACATCAGTAAAGGGAAGGAGACAATGTTTAACCCTTTGACTCCTGCACTCTGTTCACCAGCATCCTTCAGTCAACCATACTAGCTAAGCAAAAACCTAACCCTTTAACTCCCTCACACCTGCAAGAAGCTGGTAGATAGGGTGTAATGGGGAAGTCAAAGGGTTAAGTTTTTGCAGTTGGTGGATAGGGTGAGTCAAGGGTAAGTCAAAGGGTTAAAGTAGTTTTTGCAGTTGGTGGATAGGGTGCAGGAGTCAAAGGGTTAAGGGGAAGGACACAGAAGAGGAGGACGTCACAGATAAGAGATTAGAACGTCACGGATAAGAACATGACAGGACAATCTAAACAATTTTTCAGACTGTAACTGTTCTAGGTAGAATGGGAGATAGGAAGGAAGGGGGGGGGAGGGAGGAGATAAGGGTGAGGATGAGGAGTTAAAGTGCACTTGAGGAGTTAAAGTGCTGACGAGGGTGAGGATGAGGAGGGGGGTTAAGTAAGTGCTGACGAGGCACAATGTTGAGGATGAGGACGAGGGGGAAGATGAGGATCGAGGGAGTGAGGAGATAGGACTATCTACAGACGAGGGAGGAGATAGAAACGAGAAGAACGTCGAGGAGATAAGAAACAGAGTGCTGAAAGTATCTGGGAGGTGGGGAAAGCAGCTAGGCACACTCACATATTTTCTAAAATTAGAGGGAGAAGGATGTTTAACAAATTTGGGAGGTAGGAAAAATGCTTAGGCGCCGTACTGTCGTTAAAATATCTGGGCAGTGGGGAATGCGTTTAGGCACTCAGACTGTTGTTGGAGGTATGTAAGAAGGTCGGGAACATGCTTTGGCGTTCAAATTGTTGTTGAAAGTATCTGGGAGACGGGGAAAGCACTTAGGCGTGCTCAGATAGTGCCTAAAAGAGTTGTTGGTGTGCGTTTTGCTGTTGCTGAGTTTGATGAAGGGGGGATACGACAGGCACATGGACTAGTGCATAATCGCATGGGCGGATGCACACACACACACGCACCCACACACACACACATACGCACACGAACACACACACACATAGAGAAACATACTCATGCAGACATAGGTTAGGAAGTGCATCAGCTATCAAGTGTGGAATATATCAGTGCAGAGACAGCATGATTAGGGAAGTGACCAAAGAGTACGTCTGGGACTACTACATGGAGTCTCTGGGGTTACTGAAAATTACAGCACTAAAGGAGTTTGCCAGACGAGTGAATCAAAAGTATACTTGGACAGCCTTAATTTACTCATCGCGAACATTTTCAACCTCTGTTCGATCAGTGAAAATATCTGCTGGTCGTTTGATACTTGCTGCTTTACCAGGTGTAGCAGCAGAAGATAAATCTTGAGTTCTACTGTCGCTGAGCAATTTTGTGCAGTAAAGAATCGGTCTGGTTAAGTTGACCAAAGATAGTATCTTCTTTATAGCAGCAGCTTGAACATGCCAAC
Source organism: Monoplex corrugatus (assembly GCA_030674185.1). Taxonomy (NCBI): domain Eukaryota; kingdom Metazoa; phylum Mollusca; class Gastropoda; order Littorinimorpha; family Ranellidae; genus Monoplex; species Monoplex corrugatus. The sequence goes on from JAPXFY010000014.1 coordinate 64,424,103, forward strand.
TCCACTGGCCTCATGGGGTACAACCTAGGTCTTGAAGCAGCAATTCGCTTGGATTGAATCAGGTTCCCTACTGTGTCACTGGAACATCTAAATGGTGTTCATGGTGGAATCAGGTAGTGTTTATGGTGGAATCTCATTGCTATGACCATGTCTACAGGGAAGTCTGAAAGCGCCTTCAGTAACGGAAAGTCGTCTGGGTCTCAGAAAGGACAGATACTGATGAGTCAGACCCATTATCTTGCATCCATCTTAGTTCCTTCCAGCATGGCCTGAAATCCAGTCTGCTGACAACTCTATAGCCCTGATGGTCTTGTTTTAATGGAAATGTGTGTCTAAACACACAGCAACTTGTGCGATTGCTCTTCTACAACCATCCAAGACGCATTTTAGTGAATAAGAACGGCAAAAACTAAACTGTCAGGACAGACACAATGTAAATATCTCTGATGGATTCTCTTAAACAGCAGCGGAGGGCTGTCAGTGCTTCTCTCTGGGGGTTGGTGATGATGCATCAGGTGTCCAGCTGGGTGAGGAAGACTTGGTGTCTAACACACTGTTACCAGGTTGGATCAGATGCCCAGACGGCCCAGCAGCCAGGTCGTTGGTTGTTCCAGCGCCCATTTTCGTCCTGTAAGCACAGCGTCAGACGTAGGTGGTAGGCTTTCGATGAAGATGCCTGAAAGATGAAATGTGAAGGTGTAAATTTTCAGGTATGTGCTTCAACTGAGCAGCCAGGAACACAGCACATCGTCTTTGCCTCACACAGTTGTTGTGGAGTTAAAGGTTTGATAGTGTGGCACACTTCCTAACCTATTTCTCTCATGAGTACATTTCCATATATACATTTTTGCTCATGTGATTATTGGTTCATGTGCCACTCGTCTCCCCCATTCACCAAATTCACACACACTTTATTTAAACACATACAAAGTAAACACTCTTTTTTAGACAGGGTCTGAGTGCACATAAGGCTTTCCCCACGCCCAGATACTTTAAACAACAGCATGAGCGCCAAACTGTATTCCCAATCTCTCAGGTACTTTCAACGACAGAGCGCATAAGCGCATTCTCCATCTGCCAGATATTTTAATGACAGTTCGAGCATCTAAGCGCTTTTCAGATACATTAAGCATCCCTATTTTCAGATAATGTCTGAGTGTGCCTTTCCCCTTCTCCCAGATATTCCAGCATTCTGCTTCTACTCTTCTCAGCACTTTACTTCTCTCGCTGTTACCTCCTCCCTCCCTAGATAGTCCTATTTCCTCACCACCTCACTCCCCACCTTTGCCTCCTCCTCAGCACTTTCTCCTCATCCTTCACCTCTATCCCCTCCCCCTGTTTGGACGGTCCTATCCCCTTTTTCTCCGTGACGGCTTCCTCTATGACGTCCTCCTGTCACCTCCTCCCCCCCCCCCCCTTTGACATATCTGCCCTCTTAGTGATTATCTTTACATGACGTCACTTAATCCCCTTATCTCCTCACCCTCGCTGTCGTCTCGTCTCTCTGTCTCGTCTACCTTCTTTATTCTTAGTTGCTGAGGAGATAAGAAAAAAATGTCCAATTGATCTCCTACAGTTTCGTTACCTTAATGCGATATCTTGCCCATCAACAATCCGGAACCAGAAGAACAAGAAAACCAATGCAAGCGCGTATTCAACAAAACAAGACAAGACAAGCCAAATTTTCGGCCAACCAGCCTTTGTCAAGCGCGAACGCACTGTCACAAACAGACCACAAACACCAAACAACGGATATTAAAAAGAGGACTAAAAACTTCCCTGCCGCCTCGTCCAGTGGATAAAAAGGGACCAAATGGAATGCCCATGTGTTCAATAATCCGTTTATGTTTCTGCCATAAATTGTTACTTAATGCCCCATCGACAATCCATTTATATTACAGCCTTAAATAGTAACCTTAATGCCCTGATCTCGTCCATCAACAACCCTTTTATATTACAGCCATAAATTGTTTCTGAATGCCCTATCTCGCCCATCAACAGTCCATCATTATCCAACAGAAAGAATGTTTCGATAGTCTTACAAGAATGGATCATGCTACAGAGTTCCATGAAGGACTGAGACTGTGATAATGGTTTATTATATGCCGCTTTTGATAGCATAGCCTGCTCTGGCCTAGCCCAAGTCAAGTCACATCACATAAACTTTATTATATCAAATTCAATGGCAACTTGGCTCAAGATATCAGACAACTGATTTTGTTGGTCAATACATTTCAACAAAACATCAGTTATCCCTGAAGTGGATGACAGTCTGACCATGTGAGGTTGGTCTCCTCATAAACCATCAACTTTGAGTAAAGGCCGGCTAACGACACTCACTAGTTTTAGATTGATTTTGAATCGTGCAGCCTCCCAGTCTTGTCATGCTAACCACTTGGACATGGTGTTACTTTATTTTCTGGCTGAATCTGTGTGCACTGTCTGGTATAGTTTTTTGGTGTATTTTTTTCCTTTCTGTAGGAATGTTTAATAATTCATTTCATTATTTACTTGTCTTTTTGCTTTAATTCAATATTATTTACTTGTCTTTTTGCTTTAATTCAATTTATGTTGTGTTGTGTTGTGTTCAATTGTGTGTGTGTGTGTGTGTGTGTGTGTGTGTGTGTGTGTGTGTGTGTGTGTGTGTGCAGACAATCCTTCGTACGGACGCCGAAAAACTGGCCAAGATAGAGGAGAACATGCTACGCAAACGCAGAGCACCTCGCCAGATCTCCTTCGATCAATGGCGTGAAAGAGTTGACAAACGGGAAGCGGAAACGCGCAAACAACCAGAGTTACATCATGACAAGAACGGATTTTTGATTGCCGACGAGTTTACTCGAAGCAGCGCCGCCATAGCGCACGAAGAATGGCTGAGGCGGAAAAACGAAGAAATGCAGAAGAACAAGAACAGCAAAACCATTTCAACAGACCCTCGAATTAAACACATACCAGCAGAAAATCGTAGCAAAAGTGCTGTGTCCTCAGAGAAGAAGAAAGAAGAAAACTTCAGGAATGAACATGGGAAAAATGAAAGAACTGAAAAAATGGCAAAAGGATGGTTCCTCAGTGTCGGGGGAAACGGAAAACATGCTGCATGGGAAGCGTGGTTGGAACAGAAGCACAAGAGTGAGGTGGCGCAGTTGTCAAGACACATACGTAAAGAGAAACAACTCTTGCTGAACATGCCTCAAAACAAAACTCCCGGTGTCAGCGTTAAATAACAAGTCAACTTGTGCAGATTGTACTGTTATTGGTGTGTGTGTGTGTGTGTGTGTGTGTGTGTGTGGTGTGTGTGTGTGTGTGTGTGTGTGTGTAAAAATACTTCAGACGACAGTCATAACCCGGTCCTAATACTTCACAACATATTATTTAGTTTAAATGTTTCGAATTTTGAGTACAATTGGGATCATTTAGTAACAAATGAAAAATAAACATCACCATTTAACCCTGCATTGTTTTCAATATCTTTGGGAGTGTGGCAGCATGTGGAAGTTTCCAGTATGTCATTTTAGTCATGCATTTGTTTTGTCTACCAGATCTGTTATCATTAAGGAAAACATCATGAGAAACCTAGAGGAAGACCTGGATTAAAGGTTGGAGGAAAAATGATAAACAGCATTCGATATGCAGATGACACCGTGCTAATTGCAGAAAGTGAAAGGGACCTACAAAACCTTGTGAATATACTAGAAATAGAAAGCAAAGGTAAGGGCTTGGAACTAAACAGCAGGAAGACTGAAGTCATGGTGATCAGTAAAAAACATGAAATCCCCTCATGCAAAATAACAGCAAACGGCACAACCTTGAGACAGGTTGATAAGTTTAAATATCTGGGAACGGTCATTTCACCAGACAGCAGATGCAATCAGAAATAGCCAGCAGAATCGGCCAAGCCAAAACAGCATTCAAGAAGATGACAAGCATTCTTACCAACAAATGCCTATCAATTAACACCAGGAAGAGAGTTCTAGAATGTTATATAGAACCAATAACGTTATATGGTTGTGAGGCGTGGACAGTCAACAAGCAAAGCCAGAACAAGACTGAGGCAGCCGAGATGTGGTTCCTAAGAAGAATGTTGTGAGTTCCATGGACAGCAAAGAAAACAAACAAGACAGTCTTGATGGAGACAGACACAAGAAGATCATTCATAAGGAAGATTAGGAAAAGACAGGCAACATTTATAGGCCATTTTATGAGGAAAGGGGAATTGGAGCACCTGGTCACAACGGGAAAGCTGGAGGGAAAGAGAGCACCGGGTAGACCCAGGGATAAGATACTAGACGGACTTGCAGAGTGGCTGGGGACAAGGAGGGTGGAAGAGATGCTTGAGGCAACAAGTGATAGAGACAGATGGAAGTCCATAATGCCAATGCCATGCGGCAAGGCACCTGAGATGATGAATTTGTATCTCGGTTCTCAGAAAAAAAACAACAGAGAAGAGAGTGTTAATGAGGGATTGTCCTGAACCAATACTGGTCCGCCCAATTAGAAATACAAATCTATGGGCGTGTATAGCGTATGTCCTGTAACTTATTCTCTGAAGGCAACCTATGCCAGAAACTGGCCATAAACAATTCCAAACGATGGGAAACGGGCAGGCATCAGAAAGATACACGGTAGTATGTTTTTTCAACATAATTTGAAGAAAAATCTGTTCGTTACACATACCTTACTATCTTACTCACGCAGAACAGCAATAATAGGATGCAAGGCTAAGCTCAATGACGAGAAGACGACGAAGAAGCGAACTAAGTAGAAACAGCATGCTAAGTCATTACCAGAACGGCAATGCCTCTGAAATCATCCTCCCTAAGTCTGGAGATGTCCCACAGATAAAACTGGATATAAGTCCCAGGGGAACACCGGTATGCAACATCAAGGACCTCCTTCACATTATGCGAATAAGAGGACGTGAAGGAACAGGCCCATATTTTAATCTCATGGAACCTCGGAGAAAAAAAAACCCAAAAACAAACAAACAAAACAAAAAAAACAGCCAATTCTGATCCCGTCTTCAAGTAAGATTCCTTGATCACTTGCGTTACCACCAAGTGACAATAGATTACCAGGCATCTTTCTTAAAGCCTTTAATGGAAGAAATGAAGAGACAATGTTGAGTGGAAGGCAAGGACCCTGTCTGGTCCTGGTACAGAGTCCTGACAGGGCAAAGGGATGACCCTTGTCATCGGGGTCAAGGGTAGAGGAAAGAGTCTGAACAAAAAGTACTGGGGAAGGGTTACAGGAATCTGATAGTGTGTGTATGTGTGTGTGCTAACCTGCTCTACCCAAAGCTGACAGTGCAATGAGATTGTGTGTGTGTGTGTGTGTGTGTGTGTGTGTGTGTGTGTGTGTGAGAGAGAGAGAGAGAGAGAGAGAGAGAGAGAGCCTCTGCCCAAAACTGACAGTGCAATGAAGAGTGTGTGTGTGTGTGTGTGTGTGTGTGTGTGTGTGTGTGGTGTGTGTGTGTGTGTGTGTGTGGAGCCTCTACCCAAAATTGACAGTGCAATGAAGTGTGTGATGTGTGTGTGGTGCGTGCGTGTGTGTGAGAGAGCCTCTACCCAAAATTGACAGTGCAATAAATGAGTGGTAAATTGGATGGTGAAGTGTGTGTGTGTGTGTGTGTGTGTGAGTGGTGTGTGTGTGTGTGTGTGTGTGTGTGTGTGTGTGTGTGTGTGTGTGTGTGTGTGTGTGGTGTTAGCCTTTACCCAAAGCTGAAAAGTGTTTTGAAGAGACCACGATCTTACAGGCAGATCGTCATCCACTTTATGGATGCATTACTGATTTTTTTTTCTTTTAATGTGTTTATTTGCATGATGACCATTAACTAATCTCTAAAAGGAAGGTGAGGTTTGCTTGATTGACTTTTGACTCAGTCTGACCAGGATACCCTCTGAAAGAAAGCGTAAACTATAGTTATTGTCACACAGTCTCAATCCACCACAAACTCTATAGCATCACTGCTATCATATCCATTATAAGATCATCAAAAATTCTTTCCCTTACTGTTAAAAGATAATGGTGGCTTATTGATGGGTGACAGGGCATTAAAGTAACAATTCATGCCTACAATATAAATGGATTGTTGAGGGCCATAGGCATTAAAGTAACAATTTATGCCTTTAATATAAATGGACTGTCGCTGGGTGATAGGGCATTAAAGTAGCAACCATAAGACAACCAAAACTACCGCTGGGAGTGTAAAATTACACAGACAATCATAAGACAACCAAAACTACTGCTGGGAATGTAAAATTACTCAGACAACCATAAGACAACCAAAACTACTGCTGGGAATGTAAAATTACACGGACAACCATAAGACAACCAAACCTACTGCTGGGAATGTAAAATTACACAGACAACCATAAGACAACCAAAACTACTGCTGGGAATGTAAAATTACACGGACAACCGTAAGACAACCAAACTACTGCTGGGAATGTAAAATACACAGACAACCACAAGACAAGCAAACCATGATACGTAAAGTTTTACCTTGATGTGTTGAGGTGAGGTCAGTGGCTTCATGTTGTCCACATAGTTCCTGGCACGTCTCCATTCCCAGTAGGCCGTCATGTAACTGTCTGGGTCTGGTGCAGGGACAGCCTCCTGTGTGTGCACACCCACCTGAACCACACACACACATCATAACTACAATGTGCTCACATAGACTTTTTCCTGGACTAAGACAGTTCCTTACATGCTCTACCCAAACCTGTTAGCAATTATCTAGCAGTCTTCACAACACCCTATGTGCTTCTGCCGTCTTCAAATGAGACACGAGGTTGACACTGCCACACTGATTAAAGCATTACAGATGGGCTTCCATTAAAACCACTTATGTTGCGGGTTAGGATTGAAGTAAAGATAGGGCCTATATCCTGAGTCAATGGAAATGTGATGTGCAGAAGTAATTATAGGATATGTAGGCCAGTTGGGTCTTGGGTCTCCAGGCCAGTTGGGTCTTGGGTCTCCAGGCAGTTGGGTCTTGGGTCTCCAGGCCAGTTGGGTCTTGGATCCCCCACCCCCACCCCATCCCCCCAAAAAAGAGTCTCTACCAGGCTCCAGGATGGAGAAGGAGCCTCTGACAGCTGTAACGGCCCTGTCTGACAGCCATTGGAGAAAGGCAGGGTGTTTCCGACGAGGGTAAAGCCTCGTTCTTCCTTGTCTGGTTCAGCCAAGGATCTGAAGAAATAAACAGAGTTGTCCTGAGATTCAAAGGAGTACTGGAACACCACCTCATCAGCAACAGACTCTTGGAGAAGGCACAAGACGGCGGAGGAGCTCTTCCTGGAGGAGGACCCGTTAGGACAATGATTGAAACCATTTGCGGCGCCTCATCCTTCACCCCTCCCCTCCCCTGCCCCCTCCCGTTGAGTTGTCCAAGGAAGGAATAAAAGTTTGCCGAGGTGGATGAAGGGGAACATCTGTGCGGCCTGGTGAGGTCGAGGCACCTTCCTGGACTCTTGTCCTCGTGTCTGAAGATGGCAACACAAGGGAGGGGTCTGAAACGGTCTGGGCAGGGAAGCCCAGGAAGGATCTGGAGTAGGCTGGCTGGTAAGTGAAAGAGGGCCATCGAAACCAGGGGGCGACATCGGAGGGGTTATGGGATGGGTGGGGGGTTATACAGGATGTTTATAATGAAATTATGAAACTTTTCACAAACATTTCACAAACTTATTCCGAATTTTTCAATATTCTCATATTCATACAAGATGTTCATAATGAAATTATGAAACTTTTCACGAACATTTCACAGGCTTATTCCGAATTTTCCAATACTCTCGTATCCATAAATCTTACACGCACACTGTCCAACCCCATCCAGGCCCTTTGCAGGTAATAAACTGGGCAGTGTTACATTTGGGCTGAGAGAAAAATGCTGTTTAAAAAACAAACTGAAAGGCTCTCACAGAACTAGGAAAATTCAAAAATGAAATTAAACTAAATATTAAAAAGTACGTAAACAGACACACAGCATCACGACTGAAAATACAAAATTCCCAAGAAAATCAAAGATCAGATAACCTTTCTGTTTTTCTGTAATTTTTGTTACAAACTAGTCGGAAAACATTTTGTGTTTCTCGGTAGTTTTGATAGGGATGTGACAAAATTGTTAATCTGTTGCGGAAGTCACAAAATATTTGAAATTATAAAAACTGTGTCCTTTTGTTTTACATGGCTTACAAGTTACATACCAGAAACTGTGATCAGTTATACTCATTGTAACTTTGTAAAGACTGAACCAAGAAGCAGAAAGTGAATATCACCAGAAAGGTTTCTGTAAACATGAGACAACCGAAGATTAATCTAGAAATGATGAAACAGTGCATTTATTTGTAAAAAAACAAAAAACAAAACAAAACAAAAAAACTTACTGAACAAAACTAACGAGGTAAAATCAAAACTGTTATCAAACGTTCTACAATAGCTGGAATTTTGGCTTGTAATTTGCCAGAGAGATTACAGGTAATATGAAAGACTATGATCAGTCATAATAGTCTGGTAATTAGCCAGGTAATTAATTAATTTAACGAAATAGAGGGGAAAAAACTTACACGAGAGTCCCCAAACAACTGTAACTTCCATAGTAGCAGGAATTTTGGCTTGTAATTTGCCACAAACAGACTCCAGGCACTATTCATCTTAAAAGAACATCAAATAAGATCAGTCATAACAGCTGTGGTAAAAATATTAGTGCCTAATTAATTCATTAATTTTGTCAGCTTTAAAACACTATACAACTGTCCTAAAACATTTTAACTTCCATCATATTTGGATATTCTTGCTTGCATTTTGTGATACACAGTCTCAAGCTATTTCTCATCATGAAAAGCTATGATCAGTCACAACAGTTTTGGTATGTAGCTCAACAACTATTTTATCAGTTTAACAAATAGAAAAAAAGTCATGAGAATCCTAAAACCACTTTAACTTCCACAATAGCTGGAATTCTGACTTGCAATTTGCCACACACAGATTCCAAACATAAGAGTTAATAAGACGATTAGTCATCACAGAAAAACCATGATTAATCATAATTATTTTTGGTAATGAGCCCAGTCATGAACTAACTTAACGAGATTCAAGAACACACCATACAACAGTCCTAAAACTATTCTAACTTCCACCACCAATGGAATTCTTACCTGCAATTTGCCACATGCAGACTCCAGGTATTACTCATTATGAAAACTTATACAGATTCCAAGTATCCCTCATTGTGAAAACTATGATTAGTTCTAATACTCGACTCAATGTAACCCAGTACTTAACTGATAACCTTGAAGATCTTTAAAAATGTGTATCAGAGAGTTCTAAAACTACTACAGTGTAATTTCCCTGCCGTTGGAATTCTTGCTTCGACATTACAACACACTGACTAAATGATACTTATGCTAAAAAATAATGATTAGTCTTAATAGTTGTGGTAATTTACACAGTAATTCATCACCTACATGAGTGTTTTAAACATATTATTTTAGAACTGTGAGATCATTACCTAGATTATGTTTTAAAACAAAATGTCTTAGAAATATGAGATTTCAATTCTAAATCGCCATAACCTATACAACCACTACAAATCTGGCAAGAATTTTGTTACGCGAAGATCCCAGATAATACTCACGAAAACCAGATAATAATAATAAATATGACAACAAGCCTATTCATTCGTTATTTTATATACCTTAAAGAAAACTCCTATCTCAGTTTTAAATATCGCTAAGAATTTATCTTTCGACAGAAGTCAACAAGTCCTAGAACTTTCCATTTTATCTGATTCAGGTTTCAGATGAACTCTGGATTTTCACCACCTCCCCCAACGTCGACTGATGATCTGGGTGCTGGCCTTTTGGGCTGAATTTCTTTGAACTTCAAAACACTTTATTACTCAAGGCTTAAACATCATGCATTTCGTGCATATAAAAGAACCCATGGCAACAAACGATTTGCCCTCGACAAAATCTCACAGAAAATCCGTTTAGGCTGATAAACAAAATTACATACTCAACAATTCAAAATCAAAGATGAGGAAACGCATAATGCATGATTAGTACATATGTAAACAATGTTGAATAAACTAAAGCTTCATACATATGCTTGGGCCTACATGAATAAATGTTTCTCTGAATGTTTGCATCAAAAGCACCTGTCCTACACACTACAGTGTTGAATTTAAAAAAAAAAAATTTCATTTTGTCTTTTGTTACCTGTAAAAGTCTAAAAATGTCAAAATCTGCGTAAAATCTCAGTAAACCATTTTACTGAATTAAGAATCAATGCAAACGATTCGTCTGATTTTGGTAAGTCTTCATGAGATGGTCAGACTGGACATGCCCAACCACTGGGATTCTGATACCCACCCATCACCTGTCAGCATCATTGAGTTCAATAGTAGTCAGCTACGGTAGTAGGCAACACAACAACTCTCCTCCACTTATCCTGTCGACTTTTCTGAGCTACTTTGTAGACCTTCAAACCGCTGATATTGGTGATGTTGTTCACATGGCAGGTGGGTGGTCGCCCATATTTTTTTCGGCTTCAACTTTTCCTTACAAAACTGTTGTCATCATGGTTGTGTTGGTGCTGCCAGCTGCATGGCCGATGTATCTCATTTTTCTTTTGTTGATTTCTGTCAGCAGTCCTCGTTGGACTGTGAATTTGTTCAAAATGCTTTCTTTATTTGTTCTTTTATGGGTCCATTTGAATCCAAGAAGCCACCTGTACAAATAGGCCTACATCTCTGCTGTTTTCATTGTTGTTGTTTTTTTCATCTGCTTTTCAGCCATGTAGCACTACTGGCCAGATCAAACATTTTAGCATTTTGATCTTCAGGGCTGTTGGTATGCTTTTGTTGTTCCAAATGTTATTGAGTTGGATCATTTTCTGTTTTGCCATTCGTACTCTTGTTTTGATGTCTTCAGTACAGGTGGCTTCATGAGCTTTAACTGAGCATTAATGCTCAAAATCATTCACATTTTCTTATGCAGTCTCGTTGATTTGAATATCTCGATATGTTTGACTTCCTTCTTCTAGGTGTATTTCTTTTGTCTTTTTGTCATTTAGATTTAGACTTGCCTTCTTGCCCACTGCGTCCACTCTGTACAGCATTCTCTTCATGCTAATGATGCTGTCCACCATCAGTGCATTATCATCAACAGATCATAGATTTGGGGTGTTTTGACTGCCAGTTTTTTCTATTCCCATGTCTTCTATAATCTGCTTCTCTCACAACCGGTGTAGTGTATAGATGAAGTGAGAGGATGCATCCCTGACATATTCTTTCTAAATGCTAAAATATTCGCAGTTTTAGCTGTTCCATCTAATTGTTCCCTTTCAGTCATTGAGTTGGGCCACAATAAGGGGCATCCGATGTTCTGGAAAGCCCTTCTTTTTCATGG
>JAPXFY010000014.1:64443010-64465510 GCA_030674185.1 Monoplex corrugatus
TACATGCACACATACACAACATGCACAATCTTCTGCAACCCTCTCTCCACCGTACCCCCTTCCTCTTTTTCTCTCCCCGCTCTCTCTCAAGAATTAAATCATGAAAGGAACACAGAAGACCTAGAATCTAGACCAACAATAATGAAAATTACACAGGTATACAGGTATATATAAATCATTTATTAAACACATGCAAGCTTTTATATATATATATATATATATATATATATATATATATATATATATATATATATATGCCTATATATACATATATATATATATATATACATGTGTATATATATATATACACACACACACACACACACACACACAAATATATATATATATATATATATATATTATATATATATATATATATATATGTGTGTGTGTGTGTGTGTGTGTGTGTGTATTATATACATATATAGATACATATATAACAATACTGGACATAAATTACATGAAAGTTTTGGTTTGACAACATTTTTCATTGGTGATATTGCTTAATGATCTCTGTCTCTCTCTCTCATGAACAGACCTGCTATTTTATTGGACAAATGGACAAAAACAAACAAACATACAAATCCAATCAGCTGTTCCTGGTTGCTTTATCCAACCAAACAGTGCTATGATTTTTTTATATATTGAAAACACACACGACAACTTTTTTTTTTAATTCAAAACATACAAGATCAGTTCTTCTTATGTATCTTTTCCACTGCCCAGCAAACTGTAGCAGTATCATCACAAACACACGCACAAACAATGTCAAAAGAACGTTATCAAGAGATAACTTTCAGACATCAAATAACGCGAGTATTCCTGGTGGGCACGCGCACACACGTACGCGTGCACACACACACACAAACACACACACACAAACACAAACACACCATACACACACACACACACACACACACACACACACACACACACACGTACACAACACACACACATACACATATACATACATGTATATTTACACACACACACACATGGAGCAAACAAACAAACAGACACAATGCATGTCACTGAATGTCATCACATAAAGATCAGTTGTTAGTCAGAATGAATAAATTAATGGAGAAATCCACATTCTCCTAACAATGCTGCAGCCAATAATATGTACTCTAAAAAGATCTCACCCACTCACCAAACAGCCAAAAAAGAATTAAAAAAAAACAAACAACAACAATATAAATGAAACAACTCAAAACACAGTCATAAACCACCGCCATTCCCACCAAAACAAAAGAAATGAAAAGAAAAGAAAAGAAAAGAAAAGAAAACAAAGAACTCAACAACAAAGCCCAAGATCACCTAAAAAATGAACGGCTTGTAACAGCATCCAATTTGAAGACTCAAACACAAAACAAAACAAAACAAAAAAAAACCCCACCATGGTGTTTACTGTTATTTTTGTGTGTGTGCATGTGAGTGTGTGTGTGTGTGTGTGTGTGCATGTGAGTGTGTGTGTGTGTGTGTGTGTGTGTGTGTGTGTGTGTGTGTGTGTGCGCGCGCGCAATATGTGTTGAGTGTGAGTGTAAGCATTATGTACTCAGAATGCCCCTGAACTAACCATGGTGTGAAACTAGTTGCTATCCACGGAACATCAAAACAGGATACCCAAATGAAAAAATGAACAAAGAAAAAAAAAGAAGAAAGAAATAGCTAAATAAACAGACAAACACATGAATCAATGAATAAAACACAGAGAAAAAAAAAAGAAAGAAGAAAGAAAGAGAGGAAGGAAGCTATCAAATAAAAATACATAAACTAATAAACAAACATATTTTTCTGGGCCACATACAAGTGGAATACTTGAGATGCTAAACCATGTAAAAACAACAATAACAACAAGAAGAAGAACAACAACAAACAAAACAGGATCAATCTACACCAAAATATTCTGCAAATAAAAAGAATCAAATAATTAAATGAATGAACAAATGAAGAAAGAAAGAAAGAAAGAAAGAAAGAAAGAACTGAACAAACAAACAAACAAACATACAAACAAATGAATAAATAAACAAACAAACAAGCAAACAATTTTGTTTTCCCAAACTGTGAGGCATTCAAAACAAAGGACATTCACTCACTGCGCCCCCCCCCCCCCCTTCTCCCCATGCCAGCCAAATATCCACAGAGAATTATGCGACAAGTTTCAGTCATATTTCGTTCCAACATTACCATCATATCAACCACTGTTACAACAAGCAAATTGAAATTCAACATGACTTTTGAATGACTGCGACACTTCTCGATTGGGTCGGAAGAACTGCCCTGTCTTTTACTTTTGGATGCTGAGCATGTAAATGCTGAAATCGGTTCCCTGCTATCATGTGGGAGGTTTTCCTAGCTAAGTTCATCCGGACAGCCTTTCTGTACAAATCGCACGAAGTGGTATATAACCTTTCAGGTTCCTTGTCGGGAGGGATATCCCATCATCAAGTGATGTCTGCACTATGATGTCCAGGTTTTGTATAAAGTGACAATGCAGCCTTGCCTTCACCCCCCCCCCCCCTCCATCCGCACCCCTGTTGACACCTATGATCTGAACATGTTGAGTCGTACACATAGCATTCATTCTCTTGAACTGACACTGAAGACGCATCTCTTTCATTGAAGGAGAAAGGACAAGACTGAGATGGAGTGTGGCACTGTTGTTGTGTCCATGCCAACCTCTATCTGTCACCATCCAGGGTTTTTTCTTCCTGCATAACGTCATTCTAGGAAGTTCCCTTTACAAGCTCGTAAGGGGTCATTCCAGGATGTTCCTTTCAGGAGTTCACATGATGTCATTTCAGCAGCTCACTTAACGTCATTCCATGAAGTTCCCTTAGGAAGCTGGTACGAAGTCATTCCACAAAATTCATTTGAGAAGCTCATAGGCATCATTCAAGGAAGCTCCCTTGAGAAGCTCGCATGACGTCATTCTAGGAAGTTCCCTTCGGCAGCTCTCATGACGTCATTCAGGATGTTCCCTTTGGAAACTTGCATGATGCCATTCCATGAAGTTCCCTTTGGAATCTGGTATGACGTCATTCCACAAAGTTCCCTTGAGAAGCTTGTATGACGTCATTTCAGGAAGTTCCCTTGAGAAGCTCACATGACGTCATTCCAAGAAGTTCCCTTCAGCAGCTCTCATGATGTCATTCTAGGAATGTCCTTCGGAAGCTCACATGACATCATTCCAGGAAATTCCTTGTATAAGTACAGTCATTATTGATTCCATCCCTGCACACGTTCTGACAGTCTCTATTCATATTGCACCACACTCTCCATGCCGGCATGGTTCACAAATTATCCTTGAAATGACAAGAGTCCGTCTTCATCAACAACACACCACAGCTGTCACATAAACAGGCAGGACTGATTATGAGGCACGGTCCCAAATGTTGTCTATATATATCACAACTTCACAGTGCAACCAACATTTCAGATTCTCTCTTCCTTCCTCCTCTCTCTCTCTCTATGTGCCCCCCCTTTCCCCCTTTTTTTAAATTCTGGAATTGCATGATACATAAACACTTTAACACAAAGGCAGGCTTTAACTGAAGTTTGCATACTAAACACTGTGTTAGCTGTAGCCTTTCATACACGATAGCGACAGGAACTTTTGTACACTGAGAAATAAGCTGGTGTTTCATGCTGCTCCTGACAACAGTTTAATTACTGATGAAAATCACAGTCCAGATCCACTGCATACGGAATTTACTAAGCATTGAAATGCCATCTTGAGAAAAGTAAACCTGAACTACAATGCTGATGCCAGAATCTCCAGAAACTGGCAGGCAGGCAACGGTACCAGAGTAATCGATGCCAGAAAGAATGCTTGAAGAAGGAGAGAAGACATTCTAGACAAACTCGTTGCCTTCACTATCACTACCATCATACTATCATTGCTAACATAATTTTATAACAACAGTTATTTTCTCATCTCTGCAACATTTCGCATAAGGACAATGAACATGCTGGTGTCAATAATGACGTCTTCATTTTGATCAGCCTAATCGAGTCTTCACATTCATTTGAGAACCAACCTTTAATGAACACATATTCATACGGTTTTTCAATACGAAACTGATGACAAATTAATATCTAGCACATATATCACTACAGTTTCACGTAGTTTTCCTACTTCTTCTTCACAGACACATGACCATTTCAGGTGCTAACTTGAAGCAACAATCACAGACATCATTAACATAACATATGCTCCTTGGTGTGGAGCCACGTTTGTTGCTCCGGCTAACTTTAAGGTTCCTGGGGAGTTGGCCTTAGGGCAAAGGGGGACAGGCTGCATATCTGATCATTTTCCATGAAGATGTTATGATTTACAACAGAATGATCACATCCTCCTCCATCATCGCAGATCATCACAAGTCTCGCACAGTTCTGATGAATTCTATGCTGTTCACAGTTTATGGACGAAGCAAGCTGCAAAGTATTATGTCTAAGCATACAATTTTTATCAACTGCAGCATTGTCACAGTCTTGTTGGTGCTCTTTCTTCATCAGTTTTGATGGTGGTTATTTTTTCCAGTTTCCACTGAGCTGGGGTTTCAGCTGCCTCAATTCTGACCGTCACTTTTCAAATGTGATTGACATGCAGATTGATGACATGGATGTCTACACAATCAACCACAGTATCGTCAGAGTCAGTTACTTTCACACACACACATACAGGCATGGTAGTCACTTTATTCACTTTTCCCTTTCAGTCTCTGTTCCAATTTCAATCGGTACCATGGTGTGGAGCTGTCAATATCCAGCAAGAGTTATTATCAGATTAGCAACTGGATCTCAAACAGACACAAAACCCCCCACATGTTCTGTTCAAAGTGCTTTCAAACACAATGGAAAACGGTCCCCCAACTATGAATGCTGCATATCTCTTCTTTGGTAGTGGGAAGTAGAGAAAAGAAATCATTGGGACACAAAATGCCATCTTGGTATTATGAGTTCAACTCTCTCTCTCTCTCTCTCTGTGTTTGCTAGATTGAATGCACTTCTTCAAAGCACTAGAAATACTTCTTCAAAGCATTGAAAGCACTTTTTCAAAACATTGAAAGCACTTCTTCAGAGCACTGAAAGTACTTCTTCAAAACACTGAAAACAATTCTTCAAAGCACTGAAAGTACTTCTTCAATGCACGGAAGGGAGGTAAAGCCTATGACAGAAGGAGACAACCACTTTGGTTGAAGTATAACAATATTCATGTAACTCACACCATTTTTCATTTATCTTGGCCACAAAGGACCAACTACACGATGTCATGATTTCCATGACATTCCCACGGCATACTGACCAACAAATTGTTGTTTTTTTCTCTCTACGAATCATACGCTTTGGGAGACCACAAGCCTGCTGATGAACTTTGCTGAATTTTTTGAAAACCAGGAATCAGGTTTCTCTTTCTGGAATCAGATGGCAAGCGCTTTTATTTTATTTCTTTTTACACAGAGACATGGGAGGTCACACCACTGTAGAAATATAACTGTCAAACTGTAGATGAGGATGCTGGTGACTTTTGATGACACAAGGAAACCAGCCTCTGGATCTGTTAGGATGCTGGCCTCTCTGTGTTAGTCTTGTATGGGTCTCAGAAGCAGTGAGGCATGGTGGGTCTTGGGTATGGAGTTGACGAGTCTGGTCCTCCTGTGCATAACGGCCTGATCTACTTGAGATCTATGTTCCCTCACGTACCCTCCGCTCTGCCTCCGATCCTGACTTTTCGCTTTCCATGCACAAAGCTCAATACCTATGGTCCACGAGCCTTCTCTGTTTCTGGTCCACTTTCCTGGAACAAACTTCTTCTCTCAGTCCGTCAGCAACCTACTTTTGTCTCCTTCAAGTCCGCTCTCAAAACTCACCTTTTCTCCTCTGCATAAAATCCTGACCTCACTCAATCCCCTCTGCAGCCTGTCTCCACTCGGAGGGGAATCGCATTGTAATATATAATTGTATATAATATGCTCTCTATAATTTTCCATTGCTTTTATTCTTTCTCCCCATTTATAGCCGTGTGCGTGTGCATGTTGTGTGTGTGTGTGTGTGTGTGTGTGTGTGTGTGTGTGTGTGTGTGTGTGTGTGCGTGCGTGCGTGCGCGCGCGTGCGTGTCTGTTTTAGCGCTTAGATTTGATTTTATCAAGATTTTGCGCTATATAAATAAAATATTGTATTGTATTGTATTGTATCTCCCTTGCTATGTGCAGCAGAAGCAGCACCTGTCCCTGTAAGCAATACAGTCTGGTCTCTCTCTGAATACGGCTGGGTGTCTGGTCTCTCTCTTTGTGTATGTGTGGCCAAATGACTTTGGTCTCTGTGTGTGGCAGAAGTCTGGTCTCTGGTCTCTCTTTGTGTGTGGACAAGAGGCTCTGGTCTTTCTTTGTGTGTGGCAGACAGTCTGGTCTCTCTTTGTGTGTCGCCAAAAAGATTCTAGTCTCTCTTTGTGGGTGGCAAAGAGTCTGGTCTCCCTCTGTGCCTTGCCAAAAGTCTGGTCTCTGTGTGGTCAAGAATTTGGTTTGTTCTTGTGCACTGCCCAGAGTTTGGTCTGTCATTGTGTGTGGTCTAGAGTCTGGTCTCTCTTTGTGCGTTGCCAAGAATCTGGTCTCTCTTTGTGTGTGGTCAAGAGTCTGGTCTCTCTTTGTGTGCGGTCAAGTCTGATCTCTCCTTGTGTGTGTTCAAGAGTCTGGTCTCTCTTTGTGTGTTGCCAAGAATCTGGTCTCTCTGTGTTGCCAAAAGCCTGGTCTCTCTTTGTGTGTGATCAAGAGTCTGGTCTCTCTTTGCGTGTTGCCAAGAATCTGGTCTCTCTTTGTGTGTTGCTAAGAGTCTGGTCTCTTTTTCTGTGTTGCCAAGAATCTGGTCTCTCTGTGTTGCCAAGAATCTGGTCTCTCTGTGTTGCCAAGAATCTGGTCTCTCTTTCCGTGTTGCCAAGAATCTGGTCTCTCTTTCCGTGTTGCCAAGAATCTGGTCTCTCTTTCTGTGTTGCCAAGAATCTGGTCTCTTTGTGTTATCAAGTCTGGTCTCTATGTGTTTCCAAGAGTCTCGTCTCTCTATGTGTGTGGC
Source organism: Monoplex corrugatus (assembly GCA_030674185.1). NCBI lineage: Eukaryota > Metazoa > Mollusca > Gastropoda > Littorinimorpha > Ranellidae > Monoplex > Monoplex corrugatus. The sequence continues at coordinate 64,450,082 of JAPXFY010000014.1, forward strand.
CCATAGAGTCTATTCTCTCTTCATGATCAAGAAGTGTGGTCTTTTCGTTAGTGTAGTCTGTTTTTGTGTGCAACAAAGACACATATATCTCTGTATGCAGCAAGAAATCTGCTCTGGGCGGTAAGAAATCGTTGTTCTTTGTGTGGAACAAAGCAGCCAGATTCACTTTTCATTCAGTAGTTAAAGTCTATCACAAATCAACTCTCTTTGTATGGAACAAAGAAGCCAGGCCTTTTCTCCTTCAGCCATAAAGTCCATCACCTTTGTCAAGCTGGACAAAGAGTCTCGTCTTTTCATCACCTCCCTTTAAAAAAAAAATCAAGGGATGGGTTATTTCCCTTCAAACATAAAGGGAAGACTTAACGATTGTTCCCCTTTGACTATAAACGTAAGACTGGTGTCTCTCACGTAAATTAAAAGAAAAAAAAAAGGAATGGATTGCTTCGCATGTACATCTGACGCTCGTGAGTGTTCATTCCATCTATATAAGACATATCTTTTCACATTTTTTTTTCATTTGTCCAAGTCCCTGTACATAACATCCCTAACCCGAAACTAAGATTGCCGCTTTTTACGGAAAGATCCAGAAAACTCGAAGACGTGCATCCATATGGTGGTGTAACACATGAAGTAGACGACGAGGACGGTGAGGAACAGGATGAGGATGGTGCGATGACGGCACGTCCGCAGCATGTACAGCTTGCCGGAGGGGCGTGACATGCTGACGAGGGCGATGAGGCCAATGACGACGATGAGGATTAGGATGGTCACATTACCCCCAATCTGCAAATGAGAGAAAACAAGTTTCAGGTGACCTGCCAATGCGGGTTAGTGTGCTTGGTTTGTGGCGAAGCGGTACAGCTTCCCACCTTCAAAAACTAGAAGCACAGGTTCGAAACCTGGTTCTCAGGGTTCCCGCATGCGTGGCGTCCACTCGACCCAGTTGTATATGAGCACCTGATCCTGTTCAGGGCTGGGGAAGGTATAACAGAAGAAGATGAGTAGGACCTGAACCCCCCTGCCCTCTTCCCCCCCCCCCACCAAAAAAAAAAAAAAAAGCCCTGCCCTCAGAATAATCAAATCTCATATCACCACACTCCCGTACGATCTGGGTTGGAGTTACAGGACTTCCCTTTGATACTGGGACCCGATTCTGAAGTAATAAATTGTTAAACGGAGGGCACAACCTAAGGTCAAGGTTATCCCCTACACTCATCCCCAAGAGCTCTGCAGTACTGTACCTACTTCTCCAGTGACCGTTACACAAAGGGTACAAGTTAGGGTCAAGGTTATCCCATGACCCTTAAACGCTAGGGTACAAGTTAGAGTCAAGGTTATCCCATGACCCTTAAATGCTAGGGCTGTGAGGTGGTAGGGACCGTAACTGTTACACAAATGATTCAAGTTATATTCAAGGTTATCCCATGACCTTTAAATCATAGGACGGTGAGGTGGTAGGGACTGATACTGCCGTATGTGTTGAACAACAGGGTACTAGTTCAGGTCAAGGTTATCCCAAAGCCCCCAGGTCACAGGGCGGCGAGGTTGATAGGGATCACACATTTTTTTTCTTGGGGTTGTGGTTTGCCTTCCCCAACTTTGAACAGAGACAGGTTTCCACTTACAACTGGCTGGGTTGGGTGCCACTGTTGGGCACGCACGCACACATGTACACATTCACACACACATATTCACATACACATCCGCAAACACATACGCACAAACACACACACACGCGCACAAACACACACATACACACATTCATATGCTTGCACACACACACACAGAGGGTAGGAGAGTATAACCCTGTTCAGACGACCAGCTCAATTGGTGGTCACAGTCTCTCTCTCTCTCTCTTTCTCTCTCTCACACACACACACACAAACACACGCACAGACACACACACACATACACACACACGCACACACACACACACACACACACAGACAGAACCTCCATGGATAAACAGGAAAGAGTCAAACCATTAAAGATTAATATTCTACGGAACCATGAACAAGAAATTATTCAATTCTCCATCCAAAAGAAATGAAAAAAAGACCCTCCACCTAAACTGATCAAAATCATTTTCACTGCAAACACAAAACAAACGAAAAAAGACCCCCCACCCACAAACAAAAAACAAACAAACAAAAAACAAAACAAAAACAAAACCGCCAACCAACAAATCCAATCAATCAACCAAACAAACAACCAAACCCAAAACACAAAACAAATCAAAAACAAAAACTGTAACAAAAATCATTGCAGGTAAAAATCAGAGACACAAATAAGGAAAATAACAGAGAGAGAGAGAGAGAGACAGAGACAGAGAGAGAGAGAGAGAGAGACAGAGACACAGAGAGAGAGAGACAGAGAGAGAGAGACAGACAGAGACAAAGAGACAGAGAGGGGGAGAGAGGGGGGAGAGAAAGAGAGAGAGAGAGAGAGAGAGAGAGAGAGAGAGAGAGAGAGAGAGAGAGAGAGAGAGAGAGAGGGTAATAACTAGGGTTAAAAGTCTTTCGCCGATAAGAGAGAAAGAGAACACACACACACACACACACACACACACACACACACACACACACACACACACAAAACAAAACAAAAACAAAAAGACGGATGAAGCGAAACAAAAAAGTTACGTGCACGGTGAGCAAAATCAGAAGGGAACAAGAAAGCTGATAAGAGCCGTGCGGTGTGTGTGTGTGTGTGTGTGTGTGTGTGTGTGTGTGTGTGTGTGTGCGCGCGCTCGTGTATGCGTGTGTGTGTATGTGTGTGTGTGTGCGTGTTTGTGAGCGTGTGTGTGCATGTGTGTGTGCGTGCGTGTGCATGTGTGTGTGTGTGTGTGTGTGCGCGCGCGTGTGTGTGTATGTGTGTGCGTGTGTCTGTGTTTGTGTGTGTTTGTGTGTATGCGTGTGTATGTGTCTGTGTGTGTATGTGTGTGCGCGCACGTGCGTGTGTAGTGTGTGCATGTGTGTGTGCGTGTTTGTGTGCTTGTTCGTTCTTTGATTTAACGTCTTTTCACTATGAGTGATATTAGACGATTGTGTGCTTGTGTGTGTGCGTGTGTGTGTATGTATGTGTATGTATGTGTGTATGTGTATGTGTGAGCGCGCGCGTGTGTATGTGTGTGCGTGTCTGTGTGTGTGTGTGTGTGTGTGTGTGTGTGTGTGTGTGTGTGTATGTTTATGCGAGTGAGTGTGTGTGTATGTGTGTGCTTGTGCGAGTGAGTGAGTGTGTGTACATGAATGTGCGTGTGCTTGCGTACGTGCGTATGTGTGCGTGTGTGTGCGCGCGTGTGTGTATACACAGGTGTGTGTGGTGCCTGTGTGCGCATGCGCGCGAGTGTGTGTGTGGTGTGTGTGTGTGAGCACATGCGTGTGTATGTGTGTGTGTGTGGGTGTGTGTGTACACACGTGTGTGTGTGTGTGTGTGTGTGTGTGTGTGTGTGTGTGTGTGTACACACGTGTGTGTGTGTGTACACACGTGTGTGTGTGTGTGTGTGTTGTGTGTGTTTGTGTGTGTGTGTGTGTGATCGGAAGGGGGAAGGAAGGGAAAGCGGGAGGGGTATGCAAATAGCTGTATATATATGTAAGCGCGCCTGTGGGTATAATTATAGATTCGATCCCCGGCGTGGGAAAAAAAAAAAAAAAAAAATAGACAACAGCAGAAGGGCATCCAGGAGTCATGACCTGGATGTGGCCCGGCCCCCCGAGAGTGTAAGGAATTCAGGGCCGAAACACTTGTCTAAAGGGGGTTACTTCTCTGAAGACCTTCTGTTGTCTAGCTCTCCCTAGAGTTTCTTTCTACCTAGAAGTGTGTGTGCATGAGCGAGTGTGTGTATGAATGGGTGTAGCTGTGAGTATGTGTATGTGTGAGTGTGTGTGCGTGCATGCGTACGTGCGTGTGTGCATGTGTGCGTGCACTCCCGCGTGTGTGTGGGGGGGGGGAGAGGAATGGGGAGTGGTGGGTGCGTGCGAGTGCGTGTGTACGAGCGTGCGTGTGTACGAGCGTGAGTCGTGCATGTGTGTGTGTGTGTGTGTGTGTGTGTGTGTGTGCATGTGTGTGTGTGAGTGTGTGTGTATGTATGTGTGTGTGTGTGTGTGTGTGTATGTGTGTGTGTGTGTGTATGTGTGTGTGTGTGTGTGTGTGTGTGTGTGTGTGTGTGTGTTACTAAATAAGAAGGCGAGAGAGACAGAATTTGAGACACAGATAGATAGTTAGACAGAGAAAGAGAGAGCGAGAGAGAGAGAGAAGAGAGAGAGAGAGAGAGAGAGAGAGAGAGAAAGAGAGGGGAGAGAGACAGAGAGAGAGAGAGACTGACTGACAGACAGACAGACAGACAGACAGATTCAGAGACAGATAGATTCAGAGAGACAGATTCAGAGACAGACAGACAGACAGAGAGACCAAGGAATTCAATGTGACTATGCACTCCCATGCAGACACAGAGGTTATGGGAGTGAAAACAGGAGGAAGGAACATCACCAACTAAAGACACGCTGATGACACCGCCCTATTAGCAGGAGACATCATAAGCATGAAGAGAATTCTATATCGTGTAGATGCTGCAGGACACAAGGCAGGACTGGAACTGAAAGCCAAAAAGACCGAAGTCATGTACATAGAAAGATCAGCTAACCAGCCACAGCAGAGCTTACGAATAGATACAACAGAGCTGGAAAACGTGGACAACTTCAAGTACTTGGGCTCTGTCAAAACCAAAACAGGATCTTGCAGTAAGGACATCAGATCAAGAATTGGCATGGCTAAGCAAAAAAATGGCCCGGTTGAACAAACATATGGAAAGTACAGAGGCATACAAACGAAACTGAAAATAAGAATTTTACGCTGCTTAATTTGGCCTGTTGTCATGTACGGATGTGAAACCTGGACTTTGAAGAAAGATGACGAAAATAAAATAAATGCAGCAGAAATGTGGTTCTACAGGCGTCTTCTCAGAGTAAAATGGACAGACAAAAGAACCAACGAAAGCGTGCTAGAGGAATTAGCTGTCCAACGTAAAATGCGCCCAGAGATCAACGAAAGAAAATTGAAGTATATTGGGCACATGAACAGAAACACAAGAACCGACTTCATGACATCAGCTCTGCAGGGGAGAGTCGAGGCAAAGAGAAAACACGGAAGGCCAGCAAAATCCTTTAATGGGCAACATGCTGACGCCGGCAAACTGGAACTCCATGACATCATACACAGGAGCAGAGACCGTGTCGCCTGGCGATCCTTCGTGACAAAGAGTGGAGCTCCCACCGTCGTCCACGGCGATGGAGATAGATGACATGAGAAGATGATGCACTCCTATGTGTGTTTGCATCTTTGAAAAAATTGTAGCATCGAAATCTAACGAGAAAGTTTCAGACGGGCTAACAGAGAAAACGCAGAGAAGCAAATAAATGTAAAACAAACCAAATAAGCACTAAGCGAACAAAGCAACAACCATACAAATAAATAAATAAACAAACAAACAAATAAATAAATAAATGAAACAAATAAATAAATAAATAAAACAAACAAATACATAAATAAATAAACAAATAAACAAACAAATAAATAAATAAATGAAACAAACAAGCAAATAAATAAATGGAACAAGCAAATAAATAAACGGAACAAGCAAAATAAATAAATAAATAAATAAATAAATGAACCAAACAAGCAAATAAACAAACAAGCAAATAAATAAATAAATAAAAATAAATAAATAAATAAATAAATAAACAAACAAACACACAGATCAAACTGCTTGCAGGCAACATAAGAAGTGGACAGTTTGAACAAGAAAAACCAGGCCACATTACAGTTTAAAACAAAAGACATACTTGAGTTTGTTGGACACACGGCCACATCTGCCAGTGTATAAAATCAAAATAGGTTTTCGTTCATTTGGTTCACTGTTCCATTCATTCATTCATTCATTCATTCATTCATTCATTCATTCATTCAGTCATCATACAGTCAGTCAGTCAGTCAGTCAGTCAGCCAGTCAGTCAGTCTGCCGGTGTAAAAATCAAGACAGTTTTGGCAATTAATCAAGTTTTGGCAATTTGATTGATTGATTGATTGATCGATTCAGTCATTCAGTCAGTCAGCCAGTCATTCAGTCAGTCTGCCAGTGTATAAAATCAAGACAATTTTGGTCATGTGGTTCATTGTTTCATTCATTCATTCAGTTCATTCATCTCATTCATTCATTCATTCATTCATTCATTCATCATCAGTCAGTCAGTCAGTCATTTACTCTCATTTATTTCTTCACTCTCTCTCTCTCTCTCTCATTCATTCAATTACACATGCATGCACTCTTTCACTCACTCACTCATTAATTCATTCATTCACTCACTCATATATTCTTTCACTCGTTTATTCGTTCATTCATTCATTCACCCATACAGTTACTCACTCCTCACTTACTACCTCATTCATTCATTCATTCATTGATTCACTCAATCATTCACAAATTAATTTACTGATTCATTCATTCACTCATTTATACATTCACTGTGAAACAATAAAGCTGACACCACCAGAATGCTGGAAACGTAAAGATGGGCAGCAAATAGGTCAGTTTTTTAACCCTTTGACTTCCTCACCCTGTCCACCAGCTTCCTGCATTGTCAACCACGCTAGCAAAGCAAAAACTCAACCCTTTGACTCTTTCACCCTATCCACCAGCTTCCTGCAGGAAGCTGGCGGGTAGGGTGAGGGAATCAAAGGGTTAAGTTTTTGCAGTTGGTGGACAGGGTGCAGGAGTCAAAGGATTAATACTCAGGGCTGGAACTGAGAACATGATACCAGATCCTGAGTCTGCGGGCACCAGACAGGCACCGCCGCCACCACCAACACCGACTACATAACTAAACTAATCTAAGCTAAACAGCAAAAAAACCAAAACAAAACAAAACAAAACAAAACAAAACCAAAAAAAAACAACAACAAAACAAAAAACAAACAAAAAAACAAACAACGACAGTCCCACTCACCCACGTGCAGTCCGCAGAACCCCCACCCTCCGTCCGCACACGGAACTTGATATTCGAGTGGGTCTCCACCGGCGCGGCGTCTGCCGAATTTCCCCCTCCCGTCCCGTCGGCTCCTGACGGTGACCCCCGGAAGCGACCGTAGTTGACCCCTGACCTCAGGCAGTAGTCTGGTCCGCTGATCTGGCCCACACTGAGACCCCGCCTGCACGATTAGGCAAGGTGGTGGACAGTTTGAAAAAGAAAAACCAGGCCAGACTGTTGTTTGATGCTTAAGACATACATGTACTTGAGCTCGCTGGGCATACCGCCATCTTTGCCAGAGTCTAAAATTAAGACAGTTTTTGGTCATTTGGTTCACCGTTCGTTCGTTCATTCATTCATTTGTTTGTTTTGTTTGTTTTCGTTCGTTCGTTCGTTCGTTCGTTCATTCATTCGTTCGTTTGTTCGTTCAGTCAATCAGTAATAATAATAATAATAATAATAATGATAATAATAATGATAATAATAACAATAACAATAATAATAATGTTTATTTGTATAGCGCATATTCCGTATAAAAACATGCTCACCAGCGCTTTACATTTCGCCAAAAAAGGCAAAAGGTGATAAAAAATGTTCACAATTACATACACAATAAGATAACAACAAACATTAAAGCTGTACAAGTAAGAAGACACAAAGAAACCACAGAATATTAAAATCTAAACACTGACTTATGTAATGAAAACAGATTAACAGATTTTTCATATGAATAAAGAGGCATACTGTGTTTATATTTTGCTGCGTGTGTGTGCTTGCGTACGTGTGTGTGTTGGTGTGTGTGTACGTGTGTGTGTGTACGTGTGTGTATGCGTGCGTGCGTGTGCGTTGCTGTGCGCGTGTGTGTATGTAACAATGTGGTCAGTCAATCGGTCATTCACTTACTGTCATTCATTCTTTCACTCACTCTCTCTTTCATTCATTCAGTCAGTCACTCACTCTCATTCATTCTTTCACTCACTCACTCTCATTCATTCATTCATTCATTCATTCATTCATTCTCATTCGTTCGTTGGTTCAACTATTCACTCACTCACTCATTAATTCATTCACTCACGCATTCATTCATTCATTTACTCATTCATTTACTCGCTTATAATGTGTCATGCCAAGGTACTAGGTGTGCTGTTATCTGTTTATTGTATCATTGTCATAATCATCGTTTGAGGCCAAGCCGACTGCTCAGAGCCATATTAGGGCCATAGCCATCCGAAAACGCACACAACAGCTACTGACCCTGTGAAAAAAAAAAATATGGAAAAGCTGACTATGGACACATATCAACAATGCATTCGGGCACATGATCTGATGATATGCCCCTGACGTTGACCATTTCGTCCAAGTTATCACTAGCGGTTTGAAAAATAGAACACAGGTGTATAACAGTGCTAAGAACACTGAGACATGTATGAAAACTGGAAGAAGGCGAGAAAGACAGAATTTGAGAGACAGACAGATAGATAGATACAGAGAGAGAGAGAGAGAGTCAGACAGATGAGACAGACAGACTGAGACAGACAGATACAGAGACAAGACAGACTGACAGACAGACAGACTGACAGACAGAAAGACAGACAGACAGACTGACAGAAAGACAGACAGATAGAAAGACAGACAAACAGACAGACTGACTGACAGACAGATAGAAAGACAAACAAACAGACAGACAGACTGACAAATAGACAATAGAAAGACAGACAAACAGACAGACAGATAGAAAGATAGACAGACAGACAGACAGGCTGACAGACAGAAAGACAAACAGACAGACTGACAGACAGATAGAAAGACAGACACAGGCTGACAGACAGATGACAGACAGACACACAGACAGAAAACAAACAGACAGACAGATAGAAAGACCAACAGACAGACAGATAGAAAGACAGACAAACAGGCAGGCAGACAGACAGAAAGACAGATAGACAGACAGACAGGCAGGCGGACAGATAGCCAGCCAAAGGTACCCACTTCAGCATTCGACATCGATGTTCGGACATTCTCTCTCCAGCAGTGTCCAAGTTACGTGTTTCCTTACTGCTCCACAGCCTTTCTGCCACTGCTGACGCTCTGGGCCTGGTACATTATCATCATCGTCATCATCATTAGCTTTATCATCATCATCATCGTCATCGTCGTCATCATCTTCCTTCTTCATCGTCATTATCATTGTCACTGGCATTTTTTTATGTCATCAGCATGATAATCGTCATCATCATCATTATCGTCATCATCGTCATCATCATTGACATCATTATCACTGTCAAAGGTAGTTTTTGCGTCGTCATCATCATCTTCATCATCGCCGTCGTCGTCATCATCATCATCATCTTCGTCGTCGTTATTATTATTATCGACACTGTCATGGACACTTTCGTCGTCATCATCATCATCATATATCATTGTCATCGACCCTTTCGTCGTCGCCATCATTTTAGTATCAGTCTTTCTGTCTGTGACAAAAACGTGTTACCAAGATTTTCTTAACAGCTTCTGGACCGATCATCACATCTGGGTCAAAGGTATCAAAGATGTGGGCAGTGGACGTGTCGCGAAAAAGAGGACATTTCTAGCACAGAATTTCCAGAAGGTGGGGATACTATTCCTTTTAGGATTATCACACTCAAGTGTTCTTCGTGCTCACATGTGTTTTTTCGTCCCCATTTTCTACACCACCTTCATGGCCACAGAAGCTTGGTCAGTTTTTACAAAGCTATGATGATGAATGATGAGGAGGAGAAGGATGATAACCATGAATTATGGAGTTCCATCTAGGATTGAGACTGCGTGACAGGGTTGTACTCTACGCTTACCGTCATGATATATCCTGGGGGTCAACCAGGTCCGAGAGATACAGACACCTAAGGTGCTGGTCAGAAGACTTCAGCAACACCCCCAATGAAGCATTCGTGAAGAGGATGACACTTGATTATGTGGTCCCAGTCTTCTCAATGAGCCCATAGCACGCTCAACTCAGTTAGAGTCGAAAAATCCCACAATGATTTTGAAAGGACTGATGAAGATTCGAGCCCACAACCTTCCAGTCGACAGTCCGTTGCACTAACCTTACATCACCAGGGCGACTGGTGGAGATACTATTTATACTGAAAGACCCCCCTCCCCCTCCGCCCGCATGCCATTGGGGGGTGGGGGAGAGCAGGAGGGGGTGGGAACAGATGACCAAACACGTTGTTGTCAGGACGGGTCAACTCACCAAGTGGTCTGTATCAGGTTCTCGTTGTCAATGTACTCAGACCACAGACATGCCTCACCGCCCTTCACCTTCTTCTCGTCGATACTGTAACCTGCACACAGACACACAATTACAACTTAGGGGCTAGAAAAGGAATTGTTATACACTGTCATAAAATGGAATCGTTATAAACTGTCATGAATCTTTCTCACATAGCGCTGCCACACAGTCATGCAATGAGAACGTATGGGATAGAAAAGGAATTGTTATGAATTATTATAAATCTTTCTTATATAGCGCTGTCACACAGCCATATAATCAAAACTTAAACAGTTAGAAGAGGAAATGTTATAAACTGTTATAAAATGGACTTGTTCTAAATCTTTCTTCTATGCGCTGCCACACAGCCATATAATCAGAACTTATGGGCTGGAAGAGGATTTGTCAATTGTCATAAACAATCATACATCGTTTCTGTATAACACAGAACACTACTGAATGGACTAGTAAGGAGAACATGATAGAGGAGATCAGAGAAAGCGTAGGAGCAAGGCAGGAAAAAAAACAACAACAACTGAGAATGACCAAACATTTTTCTCTAGCACAGAATTTCCAGATGGTGGGGATACTATTTATACTGAAAGAGCTACCAGCATCCCAGCTGAGGTGATAAAGCTGATAAAAGACAGTATGTTTCCAATAGCTGGGATTGATGGGGTTACTTACTGAAGACAAGATATTTCCAATACTTACTACAGCTTTCAATTAACATCAGGAAAAGAGTTCTTGAATGTTATATAGAACCAATACTGTTATACAGATGTGAGGCGTGGACAGTCAACAAGCAAAACCAGAACAAGATTGAGGCAGCCGAGATGTGGTTTCTAAGAAGAATGTTGAGAGTTCCATGGACAGCAAAGAAAACAAATGAGACAGTCTTGATGGAGGCAGACACAAGTAGATCACTCATAAGGAAGATTAGGAAAAGACAGGCAACATTTATAGGCCATTTTATGAGGAAGAGGGATTTGGAGCACCTGGTCACAATGGGAAAGCTGGAGGGAAAGAGAGCACCGGGTAGACCCAGGGAGAAAATGCTGCATGGATTTGCAGAGTGGTTTGGGGACGAGGAGGGTGGGAGAGATGTAGGGGGCAACGAGAGATAGAGACAGATGGAAGTCCATGATCGCGAACGCCATGCGGCAGGGCACCTGATGATGATGATGACTACAGCTGAGATCGATGGGGTCAGATTGGTGGTACTTATTGAAGACAACATATTTCCAACACTAATCACAGCTGGAATCGATACTCTCACACTGGTAGTATTTATGTAAGACGAGATATTTCAAACACTAACCATAGCTGGGATTGATGGGGTCACACTTATAGTACTTACTGAAGACGAGACGTTTCAATACTGACCATCATTAACCCTTTGACTCCTCGCACCCTATCCACCAACTGCAAAAAAATTAACCCTTTGACTCCCTCACCCTATCCGATACCAGCTTCCTGCAGGAAGCTGGTGGATAGGGTGAGGGGTCAAAGGTAGTTTTGCTTCGTTAGCAGAGTTGACAAAAGGCGGGATGCTGGTGGACGGGGTGCTGGAGTCAAAGGGTTAAAGACGAGCCTTTACCAATACTGACCATAGCTGGGATCGATGGGGGTCACACTGGGAGTACTTACTGAAGACAACATATTTCCAATACTGATTTTAGCTGGAATCAATACCCTCACACGGGTAGAACTCGTGTATGACGAGCTGTGTTACCAATACTGACCATAGCTGGCATCGATGGGGTCACACTGGTAGTACTTGGGCCACTTGACACCGTACTCCACGTGGTCCAGGTACCAACAGGTGGAGTACAGCACTTCATAGCCCATGCTGATGGCCCTGCTGACGTCGGCCATGTCCCCCATCCACACCTGGATCAGCGTGTCGTTTGGCAACTGTAACGATAACAGCCATAATGACAAAATGTTGTCTAGGACCATGATGATGATGAAGTGAGTGATGAAGACAACAACACAGCAATAACACTGATAACAACAACAACACCCACCACCACAACAAAACAAACAGGAATCAGCCACAACAACAAAAACAGCACCAGCCACAACAACAAATGCAGCAACGGCAATAACAACACTAACAACAACAACAAAATAGCATCACCACCACCAACAATAACAATAACAACAACAACAAGTGCAGCAACGGCAATAAAAACACTAATAACAACAACAAAATAGCATCACCCCCACCACCACCACCACCGCCACCACCACCACCAACAACAAGTGCAGCAACGGCAATAACAACACTAATAACAACAACAAAATATCATCACCACCACCACCACCAACAACATGTGCAGCAACGGCAATAACAACACCAACAACAACAAAATAGCACCACCCCACCACCACCACACCACCAACAACAACAACAAGTGTAGCAATGGCAACAACAACAACAACAAAACAGCATCAGCGACAACATCAACAGAAAATACGAGACCAGCAGTGGCAACAACAAGAACAACAACAACAAAACAGCACCAGCCACAACAACAACAAATATTACTGCCCCTACTGTTATTGTTATAGTATTGGATAGACACTGTCGACGGCGTTCCCCCTCCCATCCACCCCCCCCCCATCCCCCACAGCACCACACTGATAACGTCATTCTGAAAAATCGTTCAATCTTTTAAAAAATTTCAACCATGACAATTGCTTGATTTGCAACAACAACAAAAAACAAAAAAAAAACAAAAAAAAAACAACCAACAAAAAAACAAAAAACAAAACAAAAAAAAAGACATCCGATTTTGGAAAAAACAAACAAACAAACAACCCCCCAAAAAACAACAACAACAAACAAACAAACAAAAACAAACCCAAACCAAACCAAAACAAAAAACAAAAACCCCCGCCTGTCTTCCTTGTTCTTCTTCTTTTTCTTGCATGTCATTTTGAAAGAAGCACAAGGACATCAGAAGTCAGCAAAGACACTTCGGGCCATGCACAGTTTTCTCATAAAGACCCATAATACCACGCAAAACTGTCAGCCATCATCAAAACGTACTCAATCATTGCTCTTCTATGTCCTGGTTTCGTGCTGTATCAAGTATATTATCAGTTTTGACATTTCCCATTAATCGATCAGCCTGCCAGGTGTGATAGCTATTCTGACAAGCCAGTTATGTGTGTGTGTGGGGTTTGTGTGTGTGTGTGTGTATGCGCACGCGTGTGTGTGTGTGTGCGTGTGTGTGGCGTGTGTGTGTATGTGTGTGTGTATAGGTGTGTGTGTGTGTATGTGTGTGTGTGTTTCAGTGTGTGTGTGTATGCGCGTGTGTGTATGTGTGTGTGTGCGCACGTGTGGTGTATGCGCGTGCGCGCGCGCATGTGTGTCGTGCGTGTGGTATGTGTGGTGTGTGTGTGTGTGGTGTGTGTGTGGTGCTGCGTGTGTGTGTATATGTATGCGTGTGTGCGTGTGTGTGTGTGTGTGTGTGTGTGTGTGTGTGGTGTGTGTTGTGTGTGTGTGCGTGCGTGCGTGTGCGTGTGTGTGTATTGTGTGTGTGTGTTGTGTGATCGTGTGTTTGTGTGTTTGTTTTGCGTGTAGGTGTGTGTGTGTGTTGTGTTTGTGTGTGTGTGTATGCGCACGCGTGTGTGTATGTGTGTGGTGTAGTGTTGTGTGTGTGTTCAGTGTGTGTGTGTATGTCGGCGGTGTGTGGTATGTGTGTTGTGTGTGTGTGTGTGTGTGCATTCGCGCACGTGTGTGTATGCGCGCGCGCGCGCATGTGTGTGTGGTGCGTGTGTGTGGCGTGTTGTGTGTGCGTGTGTGTGTGTGTGCATGTGTGTGTGTGTGTGGTGGAGGGGGGAGGTGTATTAGGGTCATCGCTCTTAGGGGAGATTGTCTTTTGTTTGGTCTCCCCATCCCCCCCCCCCTCTTTCTTTCTTTCTTTTTTTTTTTAGGTCCTATTTTCTACGCCACTTTAATGGCCACAGAAGGTGGTACATTTTTACCCCTGGCGTTGACCACTCCGTCCAATCTATCGCACAGGGGATTTTAAAGAACATACCTGAATACAAATTTAAACGTAATGACACAAAAAACATATAGAAACGGACCCAGATTATCTAAAACTGTTTCCGCATATCTCATTTCCTTAGAGCCAAAAATGCACTCATGTACCCAATTATACACCCTAAGATAAAGTCCGTAAGACTTCATCGAACACAAACTGCTGAATGGACAAGCAAGGCAGAAAACGATAGGAAGAAATGACAGAAAGCAAAGGAGGAAGAAAGAAACAGAGAGAGTGATAGAAAAGTGGATCTAGGAAATTTCTAGCACAGAATTTCCAGAAGGTGGGGATACTATTTATACTGAAAGAGCCCCCGGCATCCCCACGGGAGTATATATCTATATAATATGTATATCTATATATATGTGTACACATATCTCATATATATATACATATATATATACATATAACATATATATATACATATATACATATATTATATATATATACATATATATATACACATATACATATATATATATCATCATCATCATCAGGTGCCTTGCCGCATGACGTTGGCAATCATGGGCTTCCATCTGTCTCTATCACTTGTTGCCTCAAGCATCTCTTCTTCCACCCTCTTTGTCCCCAGCCACTCTGCAAGTCCGTCTAGCATCTTCGCCCCCCTGGGTCTACCAGGCGCTCTCTTCCCCTCCAGCTTTCCCGTCGTGACCAGGTGCTCCAATTCTCATAAAATGGCCTAAAAATGTTGCCTGTCTTTTCCTAATCTTCCTTATGAATGATCTTGTGTCTGCCTCCATCAAGACTCTCATTTGTTTTCTTTGCTGTCCGTGGAACTCTCAACATTCTTCTCAGAAACCACATCTCGGCTGCCTCAATCTTGTTCTGGCTTTGCTTGTTGACTGTCCACGCCTCACAACCGTTTAACAGTATTGTAATACATAACATTCAAGGACTCTCTTCCTGATGTTAACTGATAGGCATTTGTTGGTAAGAATGCTTCTCATCTCGTGAATGCTGTTTTGGCGTGGCGATTCTGCTGGCTATTTCTGATGTGCATCTACCGTCTGATGAAATGACCCTTCCCAGGTATTTAAACTTATCAACCTGTCTCAAGGTTGTGCCGTTTGCTGTT
>JAPXFY010000014.1:64468010-64475510 GCA_030674185.1 Monoplex corrugatus
TACAAACGTTACTGCATTCACATACATAATCTAAGGATATGCCCCTGGCGTTGGCCATTCCGCCCAATTTATCACCAGGGGATATTAAAAAAACCTGTATACAAATACATATAATCAACCAAGTACACTCCCCCGTTGGGTTGCCGGGATCTCTTTCAGTATAAATAGTATCCCCACCTTCTGGAAATTCTGTGCTAGAAATGTCCTCTTTTCTGTCACTCTCTTTGTTTCTGCCTTGTTGCCTTGCTTTCTGTCATTTCTACTTATTTTCTGCTTTAATGGTCCATTCACCTGGTTTTTTTCGATAAAATCTTACGTACTTTTTCTTCGAACTGATAATTGGGTACATGTATTAAGTGCATTTTTGGCTCTAAGGAGGTGAGATATGCGGAAGCAATTTTAGGTAATTTATGCCTGTTTTTATATATGATTTTGTATCCTTATGTATGCTTATATTTGTATTCAGGTGAGTTTTTTAAATCCCTGTGCGATAAATCGGACGGAATGGTCCTACGCCGGGGGCATGTCCTTAGATTATGTGTGCGAATGCATTGATATGGGTACTTAATTTTCTTTTCTTTTTTTTTTTCCTGTTGAAGTTTTGTGTGTTTTGAAGCGGTTATAGCCCTGATATGGCTCTGCGCAGTCGGCTGGGCTTTAAACAACAATAAAAGAAAAAAAACAAACCAAGTACACAAACACATATCTCAAACTAGTCTGCAGTAAATAACATTGCCATTAAGCAGTTCACAATTTCTTACAGCTAAAAATACAACTAATATTTGCAACAAAATCCTTAGAGCTAAAAATACAAATAATATCCGTACTAAATTATCAATTCTGATTTACAGAAGTATGTAAGACTTTATAGATAACATACAGGCGAATGGACCAGCGAGGCAAAATATGAGAAAGAGATGAAAAAGCAAAGGAGCAAGGCAGAAAGAAAGAGAATGATAGAAAAGAGGAGATTTCTAGCACACAATTTCCGGAATGTGGGGTTACGGTTTACATTGAAAATGCCCCAGGCTCCCTCACGACAAAAAATGAAGATTATAATAATAATGATAATGATAACAATAAAGATAATTTGGTATTGAAAAAATAACACACGTACACACACACACACATACACGCGCACACACACACACATACACACAGATATATACACATATACAAACACATACACGTACACACACACACACAAACCACACACATACACACACACACATACACACACACACACAACACACACACACACACCACACACACACACACAATACCTACCTATTAACGTAGTACTCATAGACCATACGGATGCTAGGGGAGGGACTGCCATAGTAGGCATCGGCCTTATTGACAGGGTTACCACTGGCCTTGCTCAGCTACACACACACACACACACACACACACACACACACACACACACACACACACACACACACACACACACAATACCTACCTATTAACGTAGTACTCATAGACCATACGGATGCAAGGGGAGGGACTGCCATAGTAGGCATCGGCCTCATTGACAGGTTACAACTGGCCTTGCTCAGCTACACACACAACACACACACACACACACACACACCACACACATACACACACACACACACATAACACAATACCTACCTATTAACGTAGTACTCATAGACCATACGGATACTAGGGGAGGGACTGCCATAGTAGGCATCGGCCTCACTGACAGGGTTACCACTGGCCTTGCTCAGCTTCACACACACACACACACACACACACACACACACACACACACACACACACACACACACACACACACACACACACAATACCTACCTATTAACGTAGTACTCATAGACCATACGGATACTAGGGGAGGGACTGCCATAGTAGGCATCGGCCTCATTGACAGGGTTACCACTGGCCTTGCTCAGCTACACACACACACACACACACACACACACACACACACACACACACACACACACACACAATACCTACCTATTAACGTAGTACTCATAGACCATACGGATACTAGGGGAGGGACTGCCATAGTAGGCATCGGCCTTATTGACAGGGTTACCACTGGCCTTGTTCAGCTCACACACACACACACACACACACACACACACACACACACACACACACACACACACAATACCTACCTATTAACGTAGTACTCATAGACCATACGGATACTAGGGGAGGGACTGCCATAGTAGGCATCGGCCTCATTGACAGGGTTACCACTGGCCTTGCTCAGCTTCTCTCCAAACTTCACCACCTCTGGGTTGGATTGCCTGCCAATGATAATAACTATGATAATAAA
The DNA here is from genome assembly GCA_030674185.1 of Monoplex corrugatus. Classification (NCBI taxonomy): domain Eukaryota; kingdom Metazoa; phylum Mollusca; class Gastropoda; order Littorinimorpha; family Ranellidae; genus Monoplex; species Monoplex corrugatus. The sequence continues at coordinate 64,470,322 of JAPXFY010000014.1, forward strand.
CAGTGATTACAACAAGTACAATAATAATGATGACGTAAATGATGACGACAACAACAACAACGACAATAATAATAATGATAATAGTAATAATAATAATAATAATAGTAATAATAATAATAATAATAGTAATAACAACAACAACAATAATAACAATAATAATAATAATAATAATAATAATTATAATAATAATAATAATAACTACTATATTATTAATAATAATGTTGATGATGATGATGATAATAATTATAACACTAATACTAATAATACCAATGATGATGGTGGTGATGAAGATAATAACAATAGTAATAATAGTAACAACAGTAATAATACAACAACAACGATGACAACAACAATACTAATAATAGCAATAATAATAATAATAATAAAAGAAGAAGAAAAAGAACAGAGAAGAAGAAGAAAAAGAACCCCAAAAAAGAGAAAGACACCATAAAAAATCAACAAACACACACCTGGAAATAAATCACGTACACATACAACACTTCATGCCCACAGCGTGCTCAACTCTGGGAAGGAGTCTGTCGGAGCCAAAAATATAAAAAAAAAGGTACAATAATTTGTTGGATTAACTGGGATTTGAACCCACGAGCTCGGAGCCAAAAAAAAAAAGGTACAATAATTTGTTGGATTAACTGGGATTTGAACCCACGAGCTCTCGGTCAGTAGTCTGTTGTGCTAACAGTGGATCAAAACAGGTGACAGTTCAACTCCTCTGGTGGATGTCTCCTTTGGAAAGGGGGCTGCCAGGGACAACCTGGCTCTAGAATTTCGACTAGAAAAAGAACTTTGGTTTATTGGCCTGTTGAGGAGGAACGGCAGAGTGGGGATAACTCTGCTGAAGCGGTGCAAAGATGGGGCAGCGCGCGAGTACACGCTCACAGACACACTCACGTGCGCACACAAACACGCACGCACACACACACACACACATACAACAACAGACAAAAAGAAAACAAACCAAAACCAAACCAAACCAAACCAAACCAACCAACCAACCAACCATCCAACCAACCAACCAATCCACCAACCAACCACTAAAATCCAAAACAAACAAACAAACAAACAAAAGAGAAGGCTGAAACCACAAAGGAAAAAACGAAAGAAACAATGCAATTAAATGTATAAGAGAAGGCTAAAATCTTAAACAAACGAAGGACAAAACCCCTAAACAAACACACAAACAACATACAACACCAAAGAGAAAGCTAAAACATACAAACAAACAAACAAAAACCAACCAAACAAAACACACAAATACACACACACACACACACGTACACACAAACACACACATATCACACACTTACACACACACACATCACACACACGCACATCACATACACACAACATACACATACACGCCACACACAAAATACACACACATACACTTACACACACAAACACACACTCCCCCCCCCCCCCCCCCACACACAAACAAACGAAAGCTAAAACCAAAAGTCAAAAAACCAATCCACTCACCAACACCCAAGGGGTACCTCATCCCCACCCAGATGCATGTACTGGTCCTTGAAGACGTGCAGGATCTCCCCAAACAGTGTTTTCAGGAAGTGATAGGTGGAGTTCCGTACAGGGTCTATAGGCCCCAGATACCCCTTCACTGGAGAAGACCCCGAGTAACATTGGGTCAGCAGCTCTGGCCGGCTGAGGCCCCATGAGTAGGTATGACCTGAAAAAATTGTTAACTGTCATTACTGTTTTAACCCTTTGACCCCTGCATCCTATCTCATCATCATCATCATCATCATCATCATGTGCCCTGCCGCATGGCGTTGGTAATCATGGCCTTCCTTATGCACCTATCCCTTGTCGCCGCAAGCACATCTTCCACCCTCTTCGTCCTCAGCTATCCCGAAGTCCGTCCAATGTTTTCTCCCTGGGTCTACCTCGTGTTCTCTTTCCCTCCAGTTTTCCTGTTGTGACCAGCTGCTCTAATTCCCCTTTCCTCATCAAATGGTCTATAAATGTTGCTTGTCTTTTCTTGATCTTCCTTATCAATGATCTTCAGTGATCCTGCATGAAGTTGATGGATAAGGTGAGGGAGTCAAAGGATTAGTTTTTTTGCTTTGCTATCATTGTTGACAATGCAGGATATTGGTGGATAGGGTGAGGGAGTCAACGGGTTAAGTTTTTGCAGTTCGTAGATACGGTGCGGGAGTCAAAGGGTCAAAGGAAGTTGAAGGAGTATGTGTGCGTGCGTGCGTGCGTGCGTGTGTGTGTGTGTGTGTGTGTGTGTGTGTGTATGTGTGTGTGTGCGTGTACGTGTGTATGAGTGTGTGTGTGTGTGTGTGCACGCGCGTGTGCGTGTGCAGGAGTGTGTGCGTGCATGTGTTTGTTATGTGCGTACGTGTGTGTGTGTGTGTGTGTGAGTGTGTGTGTGTATGTACGTATGTGTGTGCGTGCGCGTGCATTTGTGTATAAAACAGAAAGAGAGAAACAGTGTACGTGTACATCGTCTCTTTATGAATTCGTCATCTATGTATCTGTGTGTCCAGCAAACACATAAACAAACAAATCAACACATAACCAAACAAGCAAAAAAACAAACAAACGAAGAAAAAACAACATACATGTATATAAATGAACCACAAACAGAACAGAACACAAAACATCTTAAAAAAAAACAAAAAAACAAACAAAACCTCGCAAAACAAAACATGGACTTACCCGGAGAATCAAACTCAGGCAATATCCGAATTCCTCGCAGTCTGCCATACTCTATGATGTCGGCAATGTCTTTCAGCGTGTAGACAAACGATGGGTGGTAGGCCCCCTGGTCAACCATAAGGCTTTGTTTGAATCAGTCATCTTCTTCAGTTCGACGATACATTAGTGCCGTTCATGATGATGAACAAGATGATGATGATGATGATGATAATGATGATGATGATACTCCTCCTCCTCCCACTACTACTACTACTGATGATGATGCTAATAATAATAATCATGATGATGACGATAATAACTATACATGTAATGATGACGATGATGATAATAATGATAATAATAATGATAATAATTATGATGATGATAACGGTGATACTACTGCTACTGCTACTACTCTTACTACTACTACTACTGATGATGATGGTAGTAATGACAATAATAACAATAACAATAGCAACAACAATACTACTACTACTACTGCTACTAGTACTACTATTACTACTAATAATGACATTTATAAGGCGCCAAGTCTTGATTCAAGAACCAAACCAAAGCACGTACTCTCATCATTCACCAAAGCAATCACCCAACAAAGATCTAAACTCTAGGGCACAAAGCACTCGTTACTTGGGAGGGGAAAGACAGGCGTGTGACCCCTGACCCAAGCTGTCATCCTCCCTCTGTCACACACACACACACACACGCACACACACACACACAGAGAGAGAGAGAGAGAGAGAGAGAGAGAGAGAGAGAGAGAGAGAGAGAGAAGACAGAGAGAGAAGATGCTGAGCTAGGGTACACTTAGGCCTGTCCGACGAATGACCCTTCACCCAAGTTGTCATCTTTCTGTCAGACACATACATATTCTCTCTTTTTCTCGTCCCCCCCCCCCCCCCTAAATTTTGTTGTATTTGTTTAATTATCTTTTGTGTACGCTTGACGAAGGCCAGTTGGCCGAAAATTTGCGCCTGTCCTGTGTTGTTACATGAAATATGAGTTCTGATTTTTTTAACATATCAACAGCTACAGTTTATTCAGGTTGCATGAATAACATTAACTGTAAAATTCAATGATTTGCCTCCTGATCATTTTTTTTAACAACTGTTTGATTGTTGTAATGTTCTTGATGCTACAATGGCATATATTATTCAGCTACAAAAAGATGATATATGATAAACATGCATACACATGTATAACTGAACATAAAACTGATACAAATATACAAACCTACACACAGGCAAATACATACATACAGAGAAAGAGATAGGGAGAGAGAGAGAGAGAGAGAGAGAGAGAGAGAGAGAGAGAGAGAGAGAGAGAGAGAGAGAGACAGAGAGAGAGAGAAGAGATAGAGACAGAGACAGACAGACAGACAACAGACAGACAGAGAGAGACACAGACACAGACAGAGAGAGAGACAAACACAGAGAAAGTATGTGTGTGTGTGCAGATTACACACACAACACACACACATTTTTCTCTGTGTACGTGCGTGCGGGCATGCGAGCGTGAGAGCGTGTGAGTGTGCACGCGTGTAAACGTTACCTTTGAACTGAGCTCCGGATACACCTGGCTTTCGTAGGGAAAAGATTGATCGTCCACCATATGCCAGTGGAAGACGTTCATCTTGTTCATCTCCATGGCGTCCTGGTTGAACACACAGACAGAAACACCGTCAGATAGTACAGACACACACAACAACACACACATATACACACGCACGCACGAAAGTAAACACACACAGAGGCATGTAAAACACACACACACACACAGACACACACACACACGCAGCACACACACTCGTGTATGTTGTTATTTGACATTGTTATTGAACTGTTATAAATTGTTCCACTTGTTCCCTATGACTGTTCATCTTCTTCCCTTCAAACTCCCCTCCCCTCCCCTCCCCCTTAGTTTACTGTTTACTTTTTTTCTATCTTTTCTTTTCTTCCTTTTCACCATCAGCATGAAAGGCGCTAAATCCTAATTAGGAAAAAAAACAACCCCAAAAAAACGCACACACTCATTTTTCAATCAAACATGGCCAGAAAAAAAAGTTAAAAACACATGCATATTTGGATAAAGAGATCAGGAGATGACTGGGGATGAAGAGGCGGGATCATCATCATCATCATCATCATCATCATCATCATCATCATCATCATCATCATCATCATGTGCCCTGCCGCATGGCGTTGGTGATCGTGGCCCTCCAAATGCCTCTATCCTTGTCGCTGCAAGCAATCTTCCACCCTGTCTGTCCCCAGCCACCCTGCAAGTCCGTCCAATATTTCCCCCCTGGGTCTACCTGGTGTTCTCTTTCCCTCCAGCTTTCCTGTTGTGACCAGGTGCTCTAATTCCCCTTTCCTCATAAAATGGTGGGTGCATAAAGGGACAAAAAGGTATGACTTCACGTCCCAGACTAGAAGGAAAAAAGACAGAAGATGCGGATGTCGAAGAGACAAGGAAAAGTCATTCCAGTT
>JAPXFY010000014.1:64488010-64490510 GCA_030674185.1 Monoplex corrugatus
GTGTGTGAGTGTCTGTGTACACGTGTCTGTGAGTGTCTGTGTACACGTGTGTGTGAGTGTCTGTGTACACGTGTGTGTGATTGTCTGTGTACACGTGTGTGTGAGTGTCTGTGTACACGTGTGTGTGTGTCTGTGTACACGTGCGTGTGAGCGTCTGTGTACACGTGTGTGTGTGTCTGTGTACACGTGTGTGTGATGTCTGTGTACACGTGTGTGTGGGTTTCTGTGTACACGTGTGTGTGAGTGTCTGTGTACACGTGTGTGTGTCTGTGTACACGTGTGTGTGTCTGTGTACACGTGTGTGTCTGTGTAACGTGTGTGTGTTTCTGTGTACACGTGTGTGTGAGTGTCTGTGTACACGTGTGTGTGAGTGTCTGTGTACACGTGTGTGTGAGTGTCTGTGTACACGTGTGCTCGAGTGTCTGTACGAGCGTGTATGTAATGCATACCCACATTCTGAGATAACATTCACTCGTTCACTCGCTGTATCCCTCTCACACTCCACTATGTTGTTGCAGTCTGCATCTTTGGTGGGCGTGCATTTTGCGCGATTTCATGTTTCCTTAAGACAGCCATTGACATGGCTAACAGGATCTTTAACGTGCGTATTCGATATTCTGCACGCATTCACATACGCAGAAGGATTATGCACTGGCAGATCTGCACATATGTTGACCTGGGAAATCGGATTTAACAAGAAACACCTCGAGAGTGCGGATGGGACCCAGAGCACCAATGCCTCGCCACTCTCCGGACAATCACCTCCCAAGCTCCCGACGTCAATTAATAATTATTTCACCAAGGGGCGGGGGGGGGGGGGGGGGGGCTGTCCATGCGTTGCATAACTATTCGGACCCAGTCACTACTTACCTTGTTAACAAACCGAATGGCAAGGTGGGGAGATGACAAACCCCGGGACATAGCCACACAACGCGCACCATCCAGGTCCAGCCCAGCCTCTGGACCAAGAGACAATGGAGGATCTCTCTCTCTCTCGCCCCGCTCCAGCTCCCAATCTCTCTCTCTCGGGCAACTTGCCCTGCCACTACCTCACATAGCCGCCAGCTGCTTTCCCCCCACTACAGTCTCGACACTTAGCAGTCAGAAGCTCCCAACGTTGCTCGTGAGATCGGTAAAAAAAAATCTACACCATGTTCTAGAGGTGTCTGGACGGATCGAACCCAGGACCTTCTGACTGCAAGTCCCACGTTTAACCACTCAGCAATCGCGCCCATAGGTATATTCCCCCCCCCCCCCCCCCTGTATACATGACGTGGTCTCTTTCAGTACAAACGGTATCCCCGCCTTCTGGAAATTCTGTGCTAGAAATTTCCTCTTTTCTGTCACTGTTTCTGGCCTGCAAAGGATCCTTCGCTTTCTGTAGTTTCTTCCTATCATTTTCTGCCTTGCTGGTCCAAAATGACGACTAAACAACACATATTTTAACACTCTCTCTCCCTCTGTCTGTCTGTCTCTCTCTGTATATATCTCTCTGTCTGTCTGTCTCTGTCCGTCTCTGTCTGTCTGTCTGTCTGTCTCCCCCCCCCCCTCTCTCTCTGTTTCTGGAAACTTCTATGCATGTTCCAATTTGAAAATGCGCGTGTGGATGTATGTGGGGTTGTGTTTGTATATGTATGCATATGCTGTATGAGTGTAAGTGCGATGTTGGTGTTGTGTGTGGGTTGTGTGTGTGGTGTGTGTGTGTGTGTGTGTGTGTGTGTGTGTTTACAAGTGTATGTGTTCGTGTGTGCGTGTGTGATGTGTGCGTGTATATGTGGGTTTTTTTGTTCACATGTGCATGCGCGTGTGTGTGTATGTGTGCGTGTGTGTGTGTGCGTGCGCTTGTGTGCACGCGCGTGCGTGCGTATGTGTTTGTGCACGTGCTAACGCAACGCGTGACTCCGAGCACGAGCGAGTGCGCGTGCCTCTGAGCGAGCGAAAGACACGTACACGGGCATCATAAAGTGTGTGTTTGGAATAATAATAATAATCTTTTCTTCTTTCTTTCTCTGTTTCATCTTTTTTTCTTATACAAACTTAACCCTTTGACTCCTGCCGCCAGCTTCCACCAGCTTCCTGCATTGTCAACCATGCAAACAAATCAAAAATTTAACCCTTTGACTCACTCACCCTATCCACCAGCTTCCTGCAGGAAGCTGGTGGATAGGGTGAGGGAGTCAAAGGGTTAAGTTTTTGCAGTTGGTGTATAGGGTGCGGGAGTTAAAGGGTTAAGTAGGTCATCAAAGTCTCCCTCAAATCACTGATACCAAAGCCCGTTTTGTACACGTTAACTCTTTGACTCCCGCACCCTATCCAACAGCATCCTGCATCGTCAACCATGTTTAGCAAAGCAAAAAGTGAACCCTTTGACCCCCTCACCTTATCCACCAGCTTCCTCCAGCAGGAAGCTGGTGGACAGTGTCAGGGAGTCAAAAACAGGAAGCTGGTGGATAGGGTGAGGACGTCAAAGGGTTCAGTTTTTGCTTTGCTAGCATGGTTG
>JAPXFY010000014.1:64495510-64498010 GCA_030674185.1 Monoplex corrugatus
CCGCACACAACAGCTGGTTGGAAAATAACGCTGGAGAAGAAACTTAAGTACAAAGATCAATGCATGCACACACATAATCTGAAAATACGCACGTGGTGTTCACCACTCCCTCCAACTTATCACCAGAGGATTAAAAACAAATAAATGTGAACATGAATGAGGACACTAAAACGTGTATGAATATATATATGTATATGTAAATATATCATCATCATGTATATGTAAATATATCATCATCATCATCAGGTGCCCTGCCGCATGGCGTTGGCGATCATGGACTTCCATCTGTCTCTATCTCTCGTTGCCCCTAGCATCTCCCCCACCCTCCTCGTCCCCAGCCACTCTGCAAGTCCGTCCAGCATTTTCTCCCTGGGTCTACCTGGTGCTCTCTTTCCCTCCAGCTTTCCCGTTGTGACCAGGTGCTCTAAATCCCCTTCCTCATAAAATGGCCTATAAATGTTGCCTGTCTTTTCCTAATCTTCCTTATAAGTGATCTACTTGTGTCTGCCTTCATGAAGACTGTCTCGTTTGTTTTCTTTGCTATCCATATATATACACACACACACACATATATATATAAAGGCCTATATTACCTAAAACTACTCCTGCACATCACATTTCCTTTGAGCCAAACATTCAGTCAATACATGTAACCGATTATCAGTCCTAAGAAAAAACATGCCAGACTTTACAGAACACGTACAGCTGAATGGACCAGTCAGGCAGGAAATGAAAGGAATAAATGACAGAAAGCAAAGAAGGAAGGAAGGAAGGGAAAAAAAAGAGAGTAACAGAAAAGAGGAAATTTCTAGCACAGAATTTCCAGAAGCTGGGGATACTATTTATACTGAAAGAGCCCCCCCAGCATCCCCACAGGGGGAGGGGGAAAATTTAACAGTTCTTATTTCTTTAGAGCACTTCACAGACGTACCCAATCAAGAATCCCAAGAGACAGAGAGTATATAATGCTTTATGGAAAACAGTATAATACTAAGTGAATGGACCAGCGAGGCAGAAAAGCATAGGAAGAGATGACTGAAGACAAAACGAGCAGGACAGAAACGAAGTGAATGACAGAAAAGAGGACATTTGTAACAAGAATTTCCAGGGATGGACCAGCAAGGAAAAAAATAGAACAGAAGAGATGACAAAAAAAAAAAAAGCAAAAAAAAAAGCAAAGAATAAAAAGAGAAAAAAAAGCCAAGACGGTGACAGGAAAGAAGAAATTTCTAGCACAGAATTCCCAAAAGGTGGAGTCAGATCAGCGAGGTTTTCTAGAAAACAGAACAGAAGATATGACAGAAAGCAAAAGGAACAAGGCAGAAACAAAGAGAATGACAGAAAAGAGGACATTTCTAATACAGAATTTCCAGAAGGTATGGATGGACCAGCAAGAAAGAAAATAGAACGAAAGAGATGACAGAAAGCACAAAAAAAGTAAAACAGAGACAAAGACAGTGACAGAAAAGAAGGCGGGGACAGATCAGCAAGGTAGAAAACAGAATAGAAGAGATGGCAGAACAAGACAGAAGCAAAGAGAGTGACAGAAAAGAAGGCGGGGACAGATCAGCAAGGTAAAAAACAGAACAGAAGAGATGGCAGAAAGCAAAAGGAACAAGGCAGAAGCAAAGAGAGTGACAGAAAAGAAGGCGGGGACAGATCAGCAAGGTAAAAAACAGAACAGAAGAGATGGCAGAAAGCAAAAGGAACAAGGCAGAAGCAAAGAGAGTGACAGAAAAGAGGACATTTCTAGCACAGAATTTGTAGAGGTAAGGATGGACCAGCAAGACAGAAAATGACAAAAGAAAAGAAAAATGACAGAACGCAAAAGACGTAAAGCAGAAACAAAGAGAGTGACAGAAAAGAGAACATTTCTTGCACAGAATTTCATTTCGATATAATGGGGATACTGTTTATAACGAAAAAGTTCTCACCTCACCCTGGTGTCCCCACAGGGGTGGGGTAAGGGAGGGTACGCCATAAGCTGTACTTACCATCATGTCATAGATGACCTCTTTGAAGATGAAGTGGCGAGAGCTGTCCAGGAGTATTCCCCTGTGAGGGAACCGGGGGTAGTCACTGATCACACTCTCCTTGACGTACAGCTGTGGACAGACAGACAGACACACACACACACACACACACATGCACACACACAAACACATACACATACATATATTAATTAGATATATATGTCTGTGCATATGTATGTATGTATGTATACATGTATGTATGTATGTATGTATGTATGTATGTATGTATGTATACATGTATGTACATGTATGTATGAATGTATGTATATATATATGTATATATATATACATATATATATATACATAATGCATATATATATGTATATATACATATATATATATATATATATATATATATATATAGAGAGAGAGAGAGAGAGAGAGAGAGGGAGAGAGAGAGAGAAAGAGAGAGATACACACACACACACAAACACGCACACACACACACACACACACACACACACACA
>JAPXFY010000014.1:64508010-64513010 GCA_030674185.1 Monoplex corrugatus
CCTAGGGGCAGGGGACGGAAATGAAGGGGGAATAGACTTGGCAAAAAATTAGGAGAAAAAGACTAAATTCCCTTTGATTCCGTCATCCTGAATTGTGGCTGGTGGGTAGGGTGAAGGAATCAAAGGATTAAGTATTTGCTTTGCTTGACAATGCAGGATGATGGTGTACAGAGTGCTGGAGTCAAGGGGTTAACAGAAAGCAAATCAGAGTTATCTTCGGCTTCAAAGCACTTTACTGTTCAGGGAAAGTAGTAGTATTAGGTCCCAACGCATCTCTCTTACAGCTAATCCTTGATATCTTCAGTTTCAAAAAACACTTTTTATTCACGGAAAGTAGTAGTGCTTGGTCCCGATGGAACTGTCTTACAGCTTGTCTTTGCTACTCTATACAAATAACAGAACATACAAAAACCAGAAAAAGTGTAATATACTCTTTCAAAACTTAACACATAAAATAACAGTGAATTGTAAAAGATATAAGTAAGCAAGCAAGCAAACAAAGAAACAAACACACACAAACAAACACAAACACAGACATACAAACGCATACAATTATACACACACAAACACACACAAATATGTACAAATACTGACCTAAATTACCTATAAAACATCCAAGTACTGGTCTAAATCACCTATAAAACATACAAGCACTGGCCTAAATTACCTATAAAACATACAAGCACTGGCCTAAATTACCTATAAAACATACAAGCACTGGCCTAAATTACCTATAAAACATACAAGCACTGGCCTAAATTACCTATAAAACATACAAGCACTGGCCTAAATTACCTATAAAACATACAAGCACTGGCCTAAATTACCTATAAAACATACAAACACTGGCCTAAATCACCGATAAAACATACAAACACTGGCCTAAATCACCGATAAAACATACAAGTACTGGCTTAAATTACCTATAAAACATACAAGTACTGGCTTAAATTACCTATAAAACATACAAGTACTGGCTTAAATTACCTATAAAACATACAAGTACTGGCTTAAATTACCTATAAAACATACACAAAATACTGGCCTAAATTACCTATAAAGCATATACCAAATTCTGTCCTAAACTATCAATAAAACGCAAACAAAATTCTGGCCTAATTTACCTATAAAACACACAAAATACTGGCCTAAATTACCTTTTAAACATACAAATACTGACCTAAATTACCTATAAAAATTTACAAAATACTCTCCTGAATTACCTATGAAACATACAAAATTCTGTCCTAAATTAGCTATAAAACACATACAAAATACTGCCCTAAATTACCAATAAAACATACAGAATACTGGCCTTAAGTACCCATAAAACATATACAAATACTGGCCTAATTACCAATAAAACATAAACAAAATACTGGCCTAAATTACCTATAAAACATACAAGTCCTGGCCTAAATTACCTATAAAACATACAAGTCCTGGCCTAAATTACCTATAAAACATACAAGTCCTGGCCTAATTACCTATAAAACATACAAGTCCTGGCCTAAATTACCTATAAAACATACAAGTCCTGGCCTAAATTACCTAGAAAACATACAAGTCCTGGCCTAATTACCTAGAAAACATACAAGTCCTGGCCTAATTACCTAGAAAACATACAAGTCCTGGCCTAAATTACCTATAAAACATACAAGCACTGGCCTAAACGACCCCGAAAATATACAAGTACTGGCCTAAATTACCTATGAAACATACAGAAATACTGGCCTAGATTACCTAGAAAACATACAAGCACCTTCCTAAATTACCTAAAATTGCTTCTGCAGATCAACCCACACCCACATAGCACCACAAGACACTGACCTTCATCTCGGAAGAGCCGTAGTTCTGGAAGGAGATGGAGAAGTCATCCCAGTCCCAGTTGATGTTCATGCCCCGATGTCTCTGACGGGCTGCTGAGGGGGGTAGGCATCCCTCTGCTCCGGCATGTTGTTCAAGTTGCTTTCCTCATTCCGGTACACCTTTTTGATCAACCCACGCCGGAACTCGTCCGACATTCCGTTGACAGCCGGATTATTGTTGTTGTTGTTGTTGTTGTTGTTGGTGTTGATTTTGGAAGCCCCAGCGCCGTGAGGAGCGTCAGGGACCTCGTCGTCGTCGTTGTGTTGTTGTTGTTGTTGTTGTTGTTTGTCCCTGCCCTGGTCGTTCCTGCGGACTCCGCGGCCGTTGTCCGGGTTCTGGCGGTTGACCAAGAGCCCCGCCCCACCCATGTCCCGCGGGGCCGGCGTCCTCTTGGCCACGTCGTCCTCGAGTTTCTGAAGTTGTCCGGGGGAAGGTTCACTCGGTGGAAGTTGGTGTTGCTGACTTTTTTGTCGTTCCTGTCATTGTTGTTGGCGTTGTTGTGGTTGTTGCTGTTGGCGTTGGCGTTGGCGTGGCGTTGGCGTTGACGTTCGGAACGTTGCCCAGCTGCTGGTTCCTCTGCTGCCGCAGTTTTTCCAGCTCCTGAAACTGTAGCTGATGACGATGCTCCTGGGCGATCTGGCGGAGTTTTTGCTGATGCTGTTCATCCAGTTCCCGCTGGCGTCGTTCCACTTGCTGTTTGTAAACCACTTCGTGAGCCTTGTGCTGAAGGTCGACTTCGTTGTTCTGGACCTTGACAACGTTGAGATCCTTCTTGTGGGCAGGCTGGGGGGTAGGCCAGCTTCTGCCTGCCGCCTGCTGGTGATCCCTCGCCTGACCTGCACAGCACAGTTTGCAAGTTGGTGTTAGGAGGGATTCTTCGCGCTAGGGCACATCCATACACGCTCCAACCTAAAATCTGCCAACAGCAATCGCGTGGCAGATCTCCTCACATCCTGAGCAAAAGCCTATACGCTGGCAAGCTCTTGAAAAACAGGGAAGTGTGGAGGAGGAAGGAAGAAAGGATATATGAAACACTAAGCTGGGGGGGGGGGATGGCAGAGGGAAGAAAGGATATATGAAACACTAAGCAGGGGGGGGGGAGATGGCAGAGGGAAGAAAGGATATATGAAACACTAAGCGGGGGGGGGGGGGGATGGCAGAGGGAAGAAAGGATATATGAAACACTAAGCTGGGGGGGGGGGATGGGGGAGGGAAGAAAGGATATATGAAACACTAAGTGGGGGGGATGGGGGAGGGAAGAAAGGATATATAAAACACTAAGCTGGGGGGGGGGGAAGAAAGGATATATGAAACACTAAGCTGGGGGGGGGGGAGGGAAGAAAGGATATATGAAACACTAAGCTGGGGGGATGGCAGAGGGAAGAAAGGATATATAAAACACTAAGCAGGGGGGGGGGAGGGAAGAAAGGATATATGAAACACTAAGCTGGGTGGGTGGGGGGGGGGGGAAGAAAGGATATATGAAACACTAAGCTGGGGGGGAGGAAAGAAAGGATATATGAAACACTCAGCTCGGGGGGGATGGGGGAGGGAAGAAAGGATATATGAAACACTAAGCTGGGGGGGGGGGGGATGGCAGAGGGAAGACAGGATATATGAAACACTAAGCTGGGGGGGGGGGGAGAGACAGGATATATGAAACACTAAGCTGGGGGGGATGGGGGAGGGAGGAGAAGGATATATGAAACACTAAGCTGGGGGGAATGGAGAGGGAAGACAGGATATATGAAACACTAAGCTGGGGGGGGGGGGGAGGGAAGAAAGGATATATGAAACACTAAGCTGGGGGGGGGGGAGGGAAGAAAGGATATATGAAACACTAAGCTGGGGGGGATGGGGGAGGGAAGAAAGGATATATGAAACACTAAGCTGGGGGGAATGGCAGAGGGAAGACAGGATATATGAAACACTAAGCTGGGGGGGGGGGAGGGAAGAAAGGATATATGAAACACTAAGCTGGGGGGGGGGAGGGAAGGAAAAGGATATATGAAACACTAAGCTGGGGGGAATGGCAGAGGGAAGACAGGATATATGAAACACTAAGCTGGGGGGGGGGGGGAGGAAGAAAGGATATATGAAACACTAAGCTGGGGGGGGGGGATGAGGGAGGAAGAAAGGATATATGAAACACTAAGCTGGGGGGGGGGAGGGAAGAAAGGATATATGAAACACTAAGCTCGGGGGGGGGTGGGGAGGGAAGAAAGGATATATGAAACACTAAGCTGGAGGGAATGGCACAGGGAAGAAAGGATATATGAAACACTAAGCTGGGGGGGGGGGAGGGAAGAAAGGATATATGAAACACTAAGCTGGGGAGATGGCAGAGGGAAGAAAGGATATATAAAACACTAAGCGGGGGGGGGGGAGGGAAGAAAGGATATATGAAACACTAAGCTGGGGGGTGGGGGGGGGAGGGAAGAAAGGATATATGAAACACTAAGCTGGGGGGGAGGGAAGAAAGGATATATGAAACACTACAGCTCGGGGGGGATGGGGGAGGGAAGAAAGGATATATGAAACACTAAGCTGGGGGGGGGGGGAATGGCAGAGGGAAGACAGGATATATGAAACACTAAGCTGGGGGGGGGGGGAAGACAGGATATATGAAACACTAAGCTGGGGGGGGGGGAGGGAAGAAAGGATATATGAAACACTAAGCTGGGGGGGGGGGAAGAAAGGATATATGAAACACTAAGCTGGGGGGGATGGGGGAGGGAAGAAAGGATATATGAAACACTAAGCTGGGGGGAATGGCAGAGGGAAGAACAGGATATATGAAACACTAAGCTGGGGGGGGGGGGAAGGAAGAAAGGATATATGAAACACTAAGCTGGGGGGAGGATGAGGGAGGGAAGAAAGGATATATGAAACATTAAGCTGGGGGGATGGCAGAGGGAAGAAAGGATATATGAAACACTAAGCTGGGGGGGGGGGAGATGGCAGAGAGAAGAAAGGATATATGAAACACTAAGCTGGGGGGATAGGGGAGGGAAGAAAGGATATATGAAACACTAAGCTGACACCACAGGAATGATGGAAACATTGAGATGGGCAGGGAACAGACCAGATTTTAAGGTTGCCGGCTGGGATTGAACTCGAGATATCAGATC
>JAPXFY010000014.1:64515510-64518010 GCA_030674185.1 Monoplex corrugatus
CTGTCTGAACGTCTGCCCCCTCCTCCCAGGGAACCTTCCGCCAAACTGATCAGGCGGCTGTCGTCTGCCTGCCTGATGACCCTGTTGCAGGTCCTGCCCTTCGTTCCGCCCGAGCTGCTGGCTGCCTCCTCGACGCTGATGAGCTTCAGACTGGCTTCCCAAGGGCAGGTTCGGATGACGATGTTCCTGGTTTTCAAGATGCTTCTGGACGGGTTGGTGAGGCTGCTGGTTTTCTGGCGGCTGGTTCGGGCCGTCCTGCTCCTGTCTGTGCCTGGGTATGTTGTGGTGGGCAGGAGGCTGGGGAAGGGGGATGTGAGGCTCCTGAGGGCGAGGGTGGGGGTCGAGGACGTTGGGGTAGGGCCGGTGGGCTGGCTGCTTTGGCGCCGCTGTTGACAACACAACCAACATAACCACAAACCAGCTCAACACACACACACACAACACACACACACACACACACACACACACACACACACACACACACACACACACACACACACACACACTCTCTCTCTCTCTCTCTCCCCTTTCCCTTGCTACATAATTTCTCTTCCGTTCGTATACGTCAAATGACACCAAAAATCAACGTCACAAAAAGTGACACCAAACACCCAACAAACAAGACGACATACTCAAAATCTCGCTATCATAGACATCCCGCAATTCAGCATAGGTCTTTGAAAACTGATACCTGACTTAGCCCTATTTCACAAACAGGACACAAACGGACACCTCGCAAAGCTTGTATATTTCCACCTCTGGCGGGCTGTAGTCTTTATTACAGTTTGTTAGCATACACCGTAAGTAAAGCTGTGTTTGGTGAGCATTTTAGTTTGTTAGCGTGAAGCTGAGTAATGCTGTGTTTGGTGAGTTGATGATTTTATTACAATTTAACAGCGTGACGCTGTGAGTTAACCTGCGTTTGGTGAGCAATTTTGATAGTGTGATATTGTGAGTAAAGCTGCGACTGGTGACTTAATGATTTCACTACAGATTGACAGCGTGACGCTGTGAGTAAAGCTGTGTTTGGTGAGCATCACAGTTTGTTAGCGTCAAGTTGTGAGTAAAGCTGTATTGTTGAGTTGATGATTTTATTACAGATTAACAGCGTGCCGCTGTGACTAAAGCTGTGTTAGGTGAGCATTTTTTGGTCGACAGCGTGACAATGTGAGTAAAGCCGGGTGTGGTGAGTTGATAATTTCATAACAGTTTGACAGCGTGACCCTGTGAATAATAAGGCCGGGTTTGGCGAGTTGATAATTTCATAACAGTTTGACAGCGTGACCCTTGTGAATAATAAGGCCGGGTTTGGCGTAGTTGATAATTTCATAACAGTTTGACAGCGTGACCTGTGATAATAAGGCCGGGTTTGGCGAGTTGATATTTCATAACAGTTTGACAGCGTGACCCTGTGAATAATAAGGCCGGGTTTGGCGAGTTGATAATTTCATAACAGTTTGACAGCGTGACCTGTGAATAATAAGGCCGGGTTTGGCGAGTTGATAATTTCATAACAGTTTGACAGCGTGACCTGTGAATAATAAAGCCGGGTTTGGTGAGTTGATAATTTCATAACAGTTTAAAGCGTGACCCTGTGATAATAAAGCCGGGTTTGGCGAGTTGATAATTTCATAACAGTTTGACAGCGTGACCCTGTGAATAATAAGGCCGGGTTTGGCGAGTTGATCATTTCATAACAGTTTAAAAGCGTGACCCTGTGAATAATAAAGCCGGGTTTGGCGAGTTGATAATTTCATAACAGTTTGACAGCGTGACCCTGTGAATAATAAAGCCGGGTTTGGCGAGTTGATAATTTCATTAACAGTTTACAGCGTGACCCTGTGACTAATAAAGCCGGGTTTGGCGAGTTGATAATTTCATTACAGTTTAAAAGCGTGACCCTGTGAATAATAAAGCCGGGTTTGGCGAGTTGATAATTTCATTACAGTTTAAAAGCGTGACCCTGTGAATAATAAAGCCGGGTTTGGCGAGTTGATAATTTCATAACAGTTTGACAGCGTGACCCTGTGACTAATAAAGCCGGGTTTGGTGAGTTGATAATTTCATAACAGTTTGACAGCGTGACCCTGTGAATAATAAAGCCGGGTTTGGCGAGTTGATAATTTCATAACAGTTTGACAGCGTGACCCTTTGAATAATAAAGCCGAGTTTGGCGAGTTGATAATTTCATAACAGTTTGACAGCGTGAGCCGTGAGTAAATCTGTGTTCGGTGAAATGACTGTTTGATTAAAGCTTCCTTCCCCCCTCTTCCCCCTCCCTACCCCTATGAACCACAACCTTGACATTGGGTTGGGAGGGTTGTATATCTCTGTGATCTGGACAGCTAAACTGACAAGAAGAGCCTTTTGCTTCTGGTAGGGTCAAGTAAGTCAGACAGGAACCAGAAACAACAACAACAATGACAACAACAACAGTAACAACAACAACAACAACAACAACAACACGAAAACAGAATCAGAACGCGTATTTACTATACAA
>JAPXFY010000014.1:64528010-64533010 GCA_030674185.1 Monoplex corrugatus
AGATCAAAAACACAATTGACTTTAAAAAAAAAAAAGGAGCACCTTAAAGTTCAAGATTATTTTCTTGATCTGCTTGTTTATTCATTTGATTATTCATTTCCTGAGACTGACAAAACTCAAACTTAAGACACACACACAGACGCGCACGCGCGCGCGCCTGCATAAACTTAAGACACACACACGCACGCATGTACACACACACAGACGCGTGCGCGCACGCACACACACGCACATACACACACATTCATAAACACACATTGGTCATAAATAAGACCAAATCTCTCTCTCTCTCTCTCTCTCTCTCTCTCTCTCTCTCTCTCTCTCTCTCTGTGTCTCTCTCTCTTGCCAATAAAACAGAAAATTCGTCAAACAATATAATTATGGTCGTTGAAAGCTCTCTCTGCTTATTTCTTTCTTAAGTGTGTGTGTGCGCGCGCGCGCACACACACACACACACACACACACACACACACACACACACACACACACACACACACACACACACGCACATACACACTCACACACACACTCAAAACGCGCGCGCACACGTACATACACACACACATGCACACACACACACTCACACATACACACACACAACACAACATAATAACACACACACACCACACCACACAACACAACACATAATAACACACACACACACACACAACACACACACACACACACACACACACACACACACACACACACACCACACACACACCACACCACATCACACCACATCTCACAGACAGACAGTCACACTAATATAACAACCTGTCTTTTCATACAAACAAATACTAAACCAGAACCCACCTTAACTGAACACACAGCGCAAAGCTTCCCCAAAGCTTGACCAAACACAGCGAAACGTTTGACAGTCAGCTCACCAAGACACCACAAGCACAGATACCTACCTATCTATCTGCGTTAGACATTCTGCCACACAACCACACACCAAGGACCCGGGTGTCCAAATAGGCTAACCCTTTGACTCCCGCACCCTATCCACCAACAGCACAAAAAAACTTAACCCTTTGAATCCCGCACCCTATCCACCAACAGCAAAAAACAAAACAAAACAAAACAAAAACAAAAATCAAAAAGAAAACAACAACAACAAAACAAAAAATTAACCCTTTGACTCCCGCACCCTATCCATCAATTGCCAAAAAAACCTTAACCCTTTGACTCCCGCACCAACTGCAAAAAAATAAACAAAAAACCAAAACAAACAAACAAACAAAAAAACAAAATTAATCCTTTGACTCCCCCACCTTATCCACCAAAATGCAAAATAACTTAACCCTTTGACTCCCCCACCCAATCCACCAACTGCAAAAAACAAACAAACAAACAAAACAACAAAACTTAACCCTTTGACTCCCGAATCCTATCCACCAACTGCCAAAAAACCCTTAACCCTTTGACTCCCGCACCCTATCCACCAACCGCAAAAAAACACCAACAACAACAAAAAACACCAACAACAAAAGCTTTTTGACAACCGCTCCCTATCTACCAACTGCAAAAGAAATTAACCCTTTGACTCCCTCATCCTATCCACCAGCTTACTGAAAGGAAGCGGGTGAGGGAGTCAAAGGGTTAAGTTTTTGCTTTTCGTTGGCTCATGGGTAAACGACAATGCGGGAGGCGGATGGACAGAGTGGGGGAATCAAAGGGTTAAGTTTTTGTTTTTGCTGGCTCAGGGTTGACAATGCGTCAGGCAGATGGACAGGGTGCGGGAGTCAAAGGGTTAAGTTTTTGTTTTTGCTGGCTCAGGGTTGACAATGCGTCAGGCAGATGGACAGGGTGTTGGAGTTCAAAGGGTTAAGTTTTTGTTTTTGCTGGCTCAGGGTTGACAATGCGTCAGGCAGATGGACAGGGTGCGGGAGTCAAAGGGTTAAGTTTTTGTTTTTGCTGGCTCAGGGTTCACAATGCGTCAGGCAGATGGACAGGGTGTTGGAGTTCAAAGGGTTAAGTTTTTGTTTTTGCTGGCTCAGGGTTGACAATGCGTCAGGCAGATGGACAGGGTGCGGGAGTCAAAGGGTTAAGTTTTTGTTTTTGCTGGCTCAGGGTTGACAATGCGTCAGGCAGATGGACAGGGTGTTGGAGTTCAAAGGGTTAAGTTTTTGTTTTTGCTGGCTCAGGGTTGACAATGCGTCAGGCAGATGGACAGGGTGTTGGAGTTCAAAGGGTTAAGTTTCTGTTTTTGCTGGCTCAGGGTTGACAATGCGTGAGGCAGATGGACAGGGTGCGGGAGTCAAAGGGTTAAGTTTTTGTTTTTGCTGGCTCAGGGTTGACAATGCGTCAGGCAGATGGACAGGGTGTTGGAGTTCAAAGGGTTAAGTTTTTGTTTTTGCTGGCTCAGGGTTGACAATGCGTCAGGCAGATGGACAGGGTGTTGGAGTTCAAAGGGTTAAGTTTTTGTTTTTGCTGGCTCAGGGTTGACAATGCGTGAGGCAGATGGACAGGGTGCGGGAGTCAAAGGGTTAAGTTTTCGCTTTTGCTACCCATGCGGGAGGAGGGTGGTGGTGGTGGTGGACATGGTGCGGGACGGGAGACAAAGGGTTAAATTAAAGCGAGCAAAGTGACCAAACTGGTTGGCAAGTTAGAAAGTCCTTCAGAGCTGTGTTTGCTCTTTCGCAAAGTGCCGTGTTTGCATTTGATCCTCGACGACTTAAACATCGGCCCGGAATCCCACTGTATGCTTGTTAACTGACACCCTATCGGTAAACTCAGCCCTACCGGTACATTCAGCCCTATCGGTACACTCAGCCCTATCGGTACATTCAGCCCTATCGGTACACTCAGCCCTATCGGTACATTCAGCCCTATCAGTACACTCAGCCCTATCGGTACACTCAGCCCTCGGTACATTCAGCCCTATCGGCACATTCAGCCCTATCAGTACATTCAGGCCTATCGGTACATTCAGTCCTCTCGGTACACTCAGCCCTATCGGTACATTCAGCCCTATCGGTACACTCAGCCCTATCGGTACATTCAGCCCTATCGGCACATTCAGTCCTATCGGTACACTCAGCCCTATCGGTACATTCAGCCCTATCGGTACACTCAGCCCTACCAGTACATTCAGCCCTATCGGTACACTCAGCTCTATCAGTATACTCAGTCCTATCGGTATACTCAGCCCTATCGGTATACCCAGCCTTATCGGTATACTCAGCCTTATCGGTACACCCAGCCCTATCGGTAAACTCAGCCCTACCGGTATACTCAGCCCTACCGGCATACTCGGCCGTATCGGTACACTCAGCTCTATCGGTATACTCAGTTCTATCAGTATACTCAGCCCTATCGGTCTACTCAGCCCTACCAGTAAACTCGGTCCCATCGGTATACTCAGCCCTATCTGTATACTGAGCCCTATCCGTATACTCAGCCCTGTTGTACACTCAGCCTATCCGTAAACTCAGTCCTATCCAAATACTCAGCCCTATCCGTATACTCAGCCCTATCCGTATACTCAGCCCTATCGGTATGGAAGCAGATCTTTTCCATCCCACACAACCCTACTCAGCCACCATACCCTGCAAGTCCGTCCAATATTTTCCCCCTGGGTCTACCTGGTGCTCTCTTTCCCTGCAGCTTTCCTGCTGGAAGATGTACTTGCAGCAACAAGAGATAGATTCTTATCGAGGGGCACATGATGATGATGACATCCCCACTGACAACTCCTCTCACGGAGCATTCAGCACTGGCAACCGGGTCTGTTACATGTATCTCATCACTGGCACCGGTGGTCAGCCAGCGCGCATAGCCATGCATAAATTAATACATACTACTTCACATTTTGTGAACATTCCTTCCGTTTTAGAAACACCACGAACTTGTTCATATAGAATGAATTTAAAAAAGATATTTTCTTTAGTGCACGTTATTTCGAAACAGGACTGACTGTCTACAGAAATGATGAAATGGCTTTGAATAATGTGTTGGGGGTGGATAAAAAAAATGTATCACCGTTCGCTGGAAAAGCAGACGAAACCAAAAATAGGTTTGGAATATGGAGGCAAAATTGTACCCAAAAAAAAAAAAAAAAAAAAAAAAAAAAAAATTAATAAGTGCATTTCTAAGTTAACGGTGACCTTTTACTTTTCATTGAGTACACGTTTATTCATAATCTTTCAATATGTTGAAACGTTCAGTTTGAGATTTCGTAAATATTGTTGTGGATGCTGTTTTCACAACGAAATATACCGATAGGGTTAAGTATACCGATAGGACATTAACAAACGCTCGGGGTTTGACACTGAGCTTACACAGATATAAACAGATAGATAGTCACATAATCCTGGGGTAGTAGGGGAGTGAGGTGGTAGAGATCTCAACTTGTCTCGGGGCCAGCATTATGAGGGCGGTGCCCATCTCCTCTCCCTCGATTCATATTTATATTTATATTCTAATTCATTTCTTTCTTTACCGAGACTTCAGAAAGGCAAAAATTTTAACTGATCTTCAAGGGGAGGGACCTGGAAAATCAACCTATCTCTCCAATGCTTTCGTACTAAGGCAGCAGGGGAATGCCCTGCTCTTCACGATTTTCAACTGCCGTGGGATCTTTAGCGTGCGCAGCCAGAAGGCACACGAATCCGACTCGTTTTTCGTCCCCTTCCGAAGGACGAGACGTTCAGTTCGATTTTCCGGTCAAACTGAGGAGAAAAGTCGAGGCTTCTGCGGGAAGCGAACCCTGGAACCTCGAGTTTAGTTACTGGCAGGCGAACGTCTGAACCATTGAGTCACTCTTCTCCCTACATCCACATATATAGACATCATCAAAAACGGCTGTGCAGTTTGTGGGCGGCACATATGTCTATTCGCTACTTGTATATATGTAAATCGATCTTGTATAACGGTGTTCTCAAAAACTCATTAAGACTCGCTGTGTACAGCATTACATATCATCAGACGGGGGCTGCTTTATTTTTCCTTTAATGGAGCATGGAGAACTCGAGCAGTTAGAAGAGCTGACCACA
>JAPXFY010000014.1:64538010-64553010 GCA_030674185.1 Monoplex corrugatus
AGTGTGTGTGTGTGCATGCACATGTACAACTGGTACGAGCGAGCGCGTACGCACGTGCATGCAAAGATTATGTGTCTGCAAAAAAGCATGTCGGCTGTTAATGAACGGATCTTTCTCCCCACATGTGGACCATTCTCCCACCGCAACAGGACTGCTATTGTCATTATTATTTTTGTTTAAAGCCCAGCCGACCGGGTAGAGCCATATCAGGGCTATAACCGTTTCAAAACATACACAATGCTTCAACAGGAAAAAAAAAGGAAAATAAAAATAAAAATAAAGTACACACATATAATTTTTGCATTCGCGCACAGGATCTAAGGAGACGCCATTCCAATTCCGTCCAATTTATCGCGTTTAAATGGACGCTCACCTATTGCTGTGAGGATGACTGCAATCCAAGCTGTGAAAATACTTCTTTGAGCATGTCTATTATTTTCGGATGATTATGAACATATTTCAAAAGCAAATTTGGGTTACAGGTTCGACAAATTATGACTTTTAGCAACCATTCAAGCTTTGAAGCTAGCATGTAAACGATACACTAGCAGTATAGCAGTATTTTGTGTGTGTGTGTGTGTGTGTGTGTGTGTGTGTGTGTGTGTGTGTGTGTGTGTGTGTGTGTTGTGTGTGTGTGTGTGTGTGTGTGTGGTGGTGTATGTGTGTTGTGTGTGTTGTTCTGTATGTGTGTCAGCGCGCGGGCGCGTGTTTGTTTGTGTGTGTGTGCGTGTGTATGCGTCTATGTATGCGTGTGCTGTGTGTGCGTGTGTGTGTGTGTGTGTGTGGTGTGTGTGTGTGTGTGTTGTGTGTGTGTGTGTGTGTGTGTGTGTGTGTGTGTGTGCGTGTGTGTGGTGTGTGTACTTTACAACGCAATCAGAATATCTAAGCATATATACAGGGGAGGGAACTCTATGCCTAGATGGCAATTTAGGCAAATATACAGAGACAAAACTCGATGCCTAGACGGCGATCTATGTAGGCAAATGTACAGGGGAGGGCACTCTATACATAGATGGCAATCTACCTAGGCAAATGTACAGGGGAGGGCACTCTATACATAGATGGCAATCTACCTAGGCAAATGTACAGGGGAGGCATTCTACACATAGATGGCAATCTACCTAGGCAAATATACAGGGGAGGGCACTCTATACATAGATGGCAATCAATATACAGGGGAAGGCACTCTATACATAGATGGCAATCTACCTAGGCAAATATACAGGGGAGAGCACTCTATACATATATGGCAATCTACCTAGGCAAATATACAGGGGAAGGCACTCTATACATAGATGGCAATCCACCTAGGCAAATAAAGAGGGGAGAGAACTCTATGCCTAGATGGCAGTATAACAGGGCAATCTCGCTGTGAATTGTTTCGCAAGCTGGGTAAGATACAAGGGACTGAACTCTATGCATAGACGGTAATCCATGGTAAATTAAACCCCTTCTGTTGGACACAGACTGTCCTCGATAGAATGTAATAGCATAGTCATATATCACAATCGGGTAAAGTCAAATGAAATCGATCTGTTTTCAAGGTCAAGACTCAGAACAGCAAAAGATATACAGAGTGCTTGGGTTATCAAAAACCAAACACACAAACAAACAAACAATTTGAGAAGTTCACAACATGGGAGATAATTCCTACGTGACTCTCAAGAGTTATGTCCTTTGGTTGATATTATAAAAATTTTCCCTGCTTCCCTCTTATTTCTTTGGTATTACATATATGCCTTGGAAGCAACCCTGTATATGTTCTGTCTTGTCTATGTGTGTGTGTTTGGTCAGTTCAAGAATAAAAGACTAAGTCAATCTTGAACATAAGACCAATATATTGTATGTATTTCTCTCCTCTCTCATAGTTGTGTGTAGGGTAGTTGCAGAGTATAAAGGTAGGCTTGGGCGCTCCTTTTTTGAGGAGTGTTCTGAGCTTGCCGTTTTTGTGCTTTGTGTCTGCCTCTATGCTAGCTGAATGGGTAGCGCAAACTATGTTAGATTTGAGAAGTTCACAACATGGGAGATAATTCCTACGTGACTCTCAAGAGTTATGTCCTTTGGTTGATATTAAACAAACAAACAAAAGCAAAAGCAAAACAAAAACTGCTTATCTCGTCATCACGGCTTTTATAACTCTTGTAGCACGTTTTTGTTTTCCCTCGATAAGAAGGAGATTACTAGCGTGGCTTTTCATGTTTTAACCCTTTGGCTCCTTCACCCTATCCGCCAGCATCCCGTATAATCAGTCAAGGCAGCAAAGCAAAACGTTAACCCTTTCGTTCCCTCACCAAAGCAAGAACTTAACCCCTTTAATTCCCTCACCCTATCCGGATCCACCAACTTCCTGCAAAAAAAAATTAACCCTTTTCTCTCCTTCACCCTACCCACCAACTTCCTCCTGCAGGAGTAAGCTGATGGATAGGGCGAGGAAGTGAAAAGGGGTTAAGTTTCTCCTCCTGCTGGCGGACAGGATGCCTGGAGCGAAAGGGTTAAAATTCCAGACCAGGGACAAGTCAATTTATCCTCGCCCCGAGTATATTATTAGTCCGTCTGGCCGTCGTAGATTCTCAGCCACCTCAACCACCCCCACCTGCCACCCCTTCCCACCCACCCTCTTCTTCCGTCAACCCGCGCGTATGGGCTAAAAATAGTTCAACAAATCTATCATCATCGTACTGCATTCCCCCCACCTTACAGCAACCCACCTCTTACACAGTAGGCTCTACGAATGGCGTCTGTGCCTTGGTCAGAGACAGTCTACCTTTGGCTTTATTTTTTTATTATCATTACGGCATACGGCCCAGCCGACTGCGCAGAGCCAGACCAGGGCTTTATATAACCACACACTACTTCGGTGACCTTGAAAAAGAAGTAAAAATAAGAAAACCCCAATGTAGAAAAGAGTCTTTATCATTATTCCTGTTTAACTTGCATAAAACCCAATCGACCGGGCAATGCCATATCAGGGCTATAAACACATTTCGCTGAACTTGAAAAAAGAAAATAAATAAATAAATAAATAAATAAATAAATAAATAAATAAATAAACACATAGAGAAGAATCATTATTCTTGTTTAAAACCCAACCGATTGCGTAGACCCACCATATCAGGACTATAATCATCTAAAACATACACAATACCATGTTAACTATTAAAAAAAAAAAAAACATGGAAAAGGAAAGTAAGTGCACATATCAATGCATCATCATCATCATCATCATCATCATCATCATCAGGTGCCCTGCCGCATGGCGTTGGCGATTACGGACTTTCATCTGTCTCTATCACTTGTTGCCTCAAGCATCTCTTCCACCCTTCTTGTCCCCAGCCACTCTGCAAGTCCGTCTAGTATCTTCTCCCTGGGTCTACCTGGAGCTCTCTTTCCCTCCAGCTTTCCCGTTGTGACCAGGTGCTCCAATTCCCCTTTCCTCAGAAAATGGCCTATAAATGTTGCCTGTCTTTTTCTAATCTTCCTTATGAATGATCTACCTCCATCAAGACTGTCCCGTTTGTTTTCTTTGCTGTCCATGGAACTCTCAACATTCTTCTGAGAAACCACATCTCGGCTGTCTCAATCTTGTTCTGGCTTTGCTTGTTGACTGTCTACGCCTCGCAGTCGTACAACAGTATTGGTTCTAAATAACACAATGCATCAGTGCACATAATCTAAGGATACGCTCATTACCATGTATAAATGTTATTTTTGTTCTAGTAAGCGTCCTTGGTTGAAACCGTCTTCATCACAACCATGTTTAACCCTTTGACTCCTGCACCCTGTCCACCAGCATCTTGCACTGTTAACCATGCTAGCAATGCAAAAACTTGACCCTTTGACTCCCTCTCCCTATCCACCTGCTTCCCTGCAGACAGCTGGTCGATAGGGTAAGGTTTGAGGTTTTTTTTCAATTGGTGACAGGGTGCCGGAGTCAAAGGGTTAAGTTTTCCTGTTGGTGGATAGGGTGAGAGAGTCAAAAGGTTAAGTTTTTGCAGTTGGTGGATAGGGTGAGGGAGTCAAAGGGTGAACTTTTTGCAGTTAGTGGACAGAGTGCGGGAGTCAAAGGGATAAATATTATTTTTGTTCTAGTATGCGTGCCCCGTGGTTGAAACTGTCTTCACACTCATCGGAGCTATAGTTGCCACTAATGAAAACCTGAAAGTGTCTGAAGCTGCAGCATATGAAAACTTTAAAAACTGAATACGACACTAGTGCTATCTATTACACCAGGAAAGATTTAACTGCTGGGATGGCCTAAAGAAACCTTCCTGCATCGCTGCAGGCTTGTCACTTGAACAAAGAGAATTTGGGTGGTAAAAAAAACCTCACAGGAAATGATGATTTCTGCAGAGGCAGTTGTCACACCTGCGTGAGATTATTAATTTCACACGGTACGTATTCTACAATTGGTTGGGGATAGGTCGGGGGAGGGGGGGATGGGGAGAGAAAGAGAGAGGGAGAGAGAGAAGAGTGTGTGTGTGTGTGTGTGTGTGTGTGTGTGTGTGTGTGTGTGTGTGTGTGTGTGTGTGTGTGTGTGCATTTGATTCATTAACCTTTCCATAAACAACTGCTACGATAAGAGAGAGAGAGAGAGAGAGAGAGAGAGAGAGAGAGAGAGAGAGAGAGAGAGAGAGAGAGTCGTGCATTTCATTCATTAACTTTTCCATTAACAATTGATAAGTTTAGAGAGACAGGTTGCGTGCAATCGATTCATTAACTGTCCCATTAGCTGGTGATAAGCTGAACCTGACGCAGTAGTGATCACTCATATTTTACACTGCTCTCTGTTGGGACATTGACAAGCAAACCATTCGATTTCATAAGTGGCCGCCGCCTCCTGGTCCGACAGTGCACAATCAACATTAAAGCCAAA
Source organism: Monoplex corrugatus (assembly GCA_030674185.1). Lineage (NCBI taxonomy): Eukaryota > Metazoa > Mollusca > Gastropoda > Littorinimorpha > Ranellidae > Monoplex > Monoplex corrugatus. The sequence goes on from JAPXFY010000014.1 coordinate 64,542,884, forward strand.
CCTCTCTCTCCTTCTCTGTCTCTCTCTCACATAACCCCCCCCCCCCAACACACACACGCGCACACACACACACACACACACAAAACATACACACACACACATACACACACACACATACAACACACACACACACATACACAACACACACATACACATACACACACACACACAACACACACACACACATACACACACAACACACATACACACACACACACACACATACACACACACACACATACATACAACACACACACACACACATACACACACACACACACACACATACACACACACACACAACACATACACACACACACACATACATACACACACACACACATACACAACACACAACACACACACACACACACTACATACACATACACACACACACACATACATACACACACACACACACATACACACATACATACACACACACACACACACACACATAAACTCTAGAGATCTATGACCTGTCACGCCACAGCTTTAATTCACGTATAGCCAGCACTCCCATACCCCCCCCCCCCCCAACACACACACAGACACAGAGGGTGGGTAGATAAAGACAGATAGAGTGAGTGGGTGAGAGAGAAAGACAGAGAGAGACAGACAGACAGACAGAGACAGAGACAGCGACACAGAAAGAAAGAGGGAGAAATAGACGGGGGGTGGGGAGGGAGGGAGAGAGAGAGAGTTAAAGCCACACACAGAGAGAGAGAGAGAGAGAGAGACTTAGACAGAGACAGAGACAGAAAGACAGAGAGCCACATACACACACACACACACAGAGAGAGAGAGAGAGAGAGAGAGAGAGAGAGAGAGAGAGGAGAGAGACAGATAGCCACAGAGAGAGAGAGAGAGAGAGAAAGAGAGCGACACACACACACACACACACACACACACACATACACACACAGAGAGAGAGAAAGAGACAGACAGAGACAAAGAAAGACAGACGGACAAAGGAAGAGAGTCAGGGACAGAGACTGAGGGAGATCTATCGCCTGTCAAATCACAGCCCTATTTCACACATACCGAAGCCAATCACCGAGCAACGACAAATCAAAGTGAAATCCGCTGTCGCTCGCCTTCACAGATAGATTTAGTTTTCAGCTCAAAGCTTCCATAAACTTCTTTTATCTCCTTGCTGAAACGGGGCTACACACACTTAATGTTGAAACGGGTCTTAAACAGAGACGCACATTGAGAGACATACATACACACACTTATGCACTCATGCATGCGCGATCGCTTGTACGCGGTCACGCATGCACATACACACACACACACACACACACACACACACACACACACACACAGACACAGAGACAATCAGAAAGACATACACACACACACACACACACACACACACACTCAATCTCGCTCACGCACATGCAGATTTGGCCATAGACACATGGACACACACATGCGTGCGCGCGCCACACACACACACACACACACACAATATATATATATACACACACATATGTATACAGACACACACACACACACACACACACACACACACAACACACATACACACACACACACACACAGAATCTCGCTCACACACATGCAAATTTGGTCTCACAGACACACAGACACACAAACACACACACATACACATGCACGCACGCACACGCACGCACGCCACACACCCCACACACACACACACACACACACACACACACACACACACACACACACACACACTCACACACACGCAGCACGGCAGAAGATAACAGGAAGAAATGACAGAAAGCAAAACGAACAAACCAGAAACAAAGAGAGTGACAGAAAAAAAAGAAAGTCCTACCAGAGAATTTCCAGAAGGTGTGAAACACTATTCATACTGAAAGAGCCACCGGCATCCCCACGGGGGGGGGGGGGGGGGGGGGGGGACGACGACATTCATATGGCACCAAATCTAGACACACAAATCAAATCAAAGCGGAACACTCTCAGTACTCACCCAAAGCAGTCACTCACAGTGCCAGACGAAAGGGCACAAAGCACACGTACGTCAGGAGGGGGAGGACAGGAGAGGGAGGACAGGAGAGGAGTGAGACAAGAAGAATGGACACATAGATGGGGTGAGGGGGGGATCACTGCTGGACAAAAAGCAATGTCTTCAAGTTAGACTTGAAGGAAGACAAGAGTATGTGACTGTCAACTAAACATGGGACAAGCTCATTCCGTTTGTATGAACCAGACACGATAGAAGAGCGGTGATCGGCTGTGGACTATCTGTATCAAGAAACTTCTAAACAACTTCCAGTCTGGACTGAGACTGCGTGACAGGGCTGTACTCTACGCTCGTTTTCATGATGAATCCTGGCGTCAACCAGGCCCGAAAGTTACTGACACATGATGTGCTGGTGGTCAAGAAAATGGAGCAAAAGCCTCAAAGACGCATCCGTGCAGTGGATTAGACGTGACTGTGAGTTTCCCGGTCTTCCCGATGACCCCACAGCATGCTCAAGACTTGGCAGGAACTGGTTGGCGCCAAAAAATACCCACAATGATTTTTACAATACTGAGGGGGATTCTAACTCACAACGTTCAAGTTGGCAGGAAATTTCTAGCACAGAATTTCTAGAGGGTGGGAGTACTATTCATACCGAAAGAGTCCCCAGTATCCCACGCGGATATCACGAAAGGATCTATGGCCTGTTAGAACTAAACGCTTACTTCACAAACTGGTATCACTTACCTTGCAACAGCAAAGCAAAGACAACATTACCAATCGCACTGCAGACTCCACTTTATATCTCCCACCACTTCATCAATAATGTCTTCCTGAAATCGAGATCCGCGTACTACGTCTATTATCTTCGATAAAATAGACATCCGCTATCATGTCTATTATGACATAGGCGGAGGCAATTTTAGGTATTTTAGGACCGCTTTTATTTGTGAATTAATGTCCTTGGTTATGTTTAAATTTATATTCAGGTATTTTTGTTTTAAAATCCCCTGTGTGATAAATTGGACGAAATGGTCGACGCCAGAGGCACCTTCTTAGATCATGTGCGCGAATGCATTGATATATGTACTTGTACTTCATTTTCTTTTCTTTTTTCCCTGTTGAAGTGTTGTGTATGTTTTTGAAACGGTTATAGCCCTGATATGACCCTATGCAGTCGGCTGGGTTTTAAATAAAAATAACAATAACAGCAACAATCTTCACCGAAACAGAGATTCATGCACTATGTCTATTATCTTCACTGAAATAGAGATCCACACACAATGTCTATTATCTTCACTGAAATAGAGATCCACACACAATGTCTATTACTTTCGCTGAAATAGAGATCCACACACAATGTCTATTATCTTCACTGAAATACAGATCCACACACAATGTCTATTATCTTCACTGAAATACAGATCCACACACAATGTCTATTATCTTCACTGAAATACAGATCCACACACAATGTCTATTACCTTCGCTGAAATACAGATCCACACACAATGTCTATTATCTTCACTGAAATACAGATCCACACACAATGTCTATTACCTTCGCTGAAATAGAGATCCACACACAATGTCTATTATCTTCACTGAAATACAGATCCACACACATGTCTATTATCTTCACTGAAATAGAGATCCACACACAATGTCTATTACCTTCACTGAAATAGAGATCCACACACAATGTCTATTATCTTCACTGAAATACAGATCCACACACAATGTCTATTATCTTCACTGAAATAGAGATCCACACACAATGTCTATTACCTTCGCTGAAATAGAGATCCACACACAATGTCTATTATCTTCACTGAAATACAGATCCACACACAATGTCTATTATCTTCACTGAAATACAGATCCACACACAATGTCTATTATCTTCACTGAAATACAGATCCACACACAATGTCTATTATCTTCACTGAAATACAGATCCACACACAATGTCTATTACCTTCGCTGAAATAGAGATCCACACACAATGTCTATTATCTTCCCTGAAATACAGATCCACACACAATGTCTATTACCTTCGCTGAAATACAGATCCACACACAATGTCTATTATCTTCACTGAAATAGAGATCCACACACAATGTCTATTACCTTCGCTGAAATAGAGATCCACACACAATGTCTATTATCTTCACTGAAATAGAGATCCACACACAATGTCTATTACCTTCGCTGAAATAGAGATCCACACACAATGTCTATTATCTTCACTGAAATAGAGATCCACACACAATGTCTATTATCTTCACTGAAATACAGATCCACACACAATGTCCATTATCTTCACTGAAATACAGATCCACACACAATGTCTATTACCTTCGCTGAAATAGAGATCCACACACAATGTCTATTATCTTCACTGAAATAGAGATCCACACACAATGTCTATTACTTTCGCTGAAATAGAGATCCACACACAATGTCTATTATCTTCACTGAAATACAGATCCACACACAATGTCTATTATCTTCACTGAAATACAGATCCACACACAATGTCTATTATCTTCACTGAAATACAGATCCACACACAATGTCTATTACCTTCGCTGAAATACAGATCCACACACAATGTCTATTATCTTCACTGAAATACAGATCCACACACAATGTCTATTACTTTCGCTGAAATAGAGATCCACACACAATGTCTATTATCTTCACTGAAATACAGATCCCACACAATGTCTATTACCTTCACTGAAATACAGATCCACACACAATGTCTATTATCCTCACTGAAATAGAGATCCACACACAATGTCTATTATGTTCACTAAAATAGAGATCCACACACAATGTCTATTATGTTCACTGAAATAGAGAATGCACCAGGTCCATTATCTTCACTGAAATAGAGATCCACACACAATGTCTATTATCCTCACTGAAATAGAGATCCACACACAATATCTATTACCTTCACTGAAATACAGATCCACACACAATGTCTATTATGTTCACTAAAATAGAGAATGCACCAGGTCCATTATCTTCACTGAAATAGAGATCCACACACAATGTCTATTATCCTCACTGAAATAGAGATCCACACTCAATGTCTATTATGTTCACTAAAATAGAGAATGCACCAGGTCCATTATCTTCACTGAAATAGAGATCCACACACAATGTCTATTACCTTCACTGAAATAGAGATCCACACACAATGTCTATTATGTTCACTAAAATAGAGATCCACACACAATGTCTATTATCTTCACTGAAATAGAGATCCACGCACTATGTCTATTATCTTCACTGAAATACAGATCCACGTACAATGTCTATAATCTTCACTGAAATAGAGATCCACACACAATGTCTATTATGTTCACTAAAATAGAGATCCACACACAATGTCTATTATCTTCACTGAAATAGAGATCCACGCACTATGTCTATTATCTTCACTGAAATACAGATCCACGTACAATGTCTATAATCTTCACTGAAATAGAGATCCACACACAATGTCTATTATCCTCACTGAAATAGAGATCCACACACAATGTCTATTATCTTCACTAAAATAGAGAATGCACAATGTCCATTATCTTCACTGAAATAGAGATCCAGGCACAATGTGTATTATAAACAGAGTGTGACCTTGGCCTCAAAAACCGTGCAGTCGTCTTGTTCACTTCAAATCGTATCAACAAGGCTGACACACGTCTGGTAACCTACTCTTCATCTTACAAATGTCACAGACGACAGACTGACTGATCATCATCAGAGAGAGAGAGAGAGAGAGAGGGAGGGAGAGAGAGAGAGAGAGGGGAGGGAGAGATAGAGAGAGGGAAGGAGGGAGGGAGAGAGAGAGACAGACAGACAGACAGAGACAGACAGATAGACAGACAGAGACAGACAGACAGAGAGAGTTCAGATTTGAGAGAGAGGCAGAGAAAGAAAGAAAGAAAGAAAGAAAGAAGAGAGAGAGTGAGAGAGAGAGAGAAGAGATTAGGAGGGAGAGAGAGAGAGGGCGAGAGGGAGAGACAGACAGACATAAAGGAGACAGAGACAGACAGACAGAGAGACATAGAGAAAGACACACACACACACACACACAGAGGAAGAGAGACAGAGACAGAGAGACAGAGACAGAGAGTTCAGAGTTGAGAAAGAGAAAGAAAGAAAAGAAAAGCAGAGAGAGAGAGAGAGAAAGAGAGAGAGGAAAGAGAAAGAGATAGAGGAGGGAGAAGGAGAGAGAGGGGGGATGGGGAGAGAGAGAGAAGAGAGAGAGAAGGAGAGAGAGAGGGGGGGAGACAGAGGAAGGGAAGGAGAGAGAGAGAAAAAGGGAGAGAGAGAGAGAGAGAGAGAGAGAGAGAGAGAGAAAGAAGGGCAGGGCAAAATGGCAATGCATTTAGTCAGTGGCCTTAATACGGTTGACTACAAAGAAGAAGTAGTTACTTATATACAAGGAAAAGAAAGGGGGGAAGAAGAAGGAAAAAAAAAAAAAAAAAAAAGAAGAAGAAAAAAAAAAAAAGAAAAACCCATACACAATGACAAATCATGCAAAGAACAATAGTATGACGGACAATAGCTATAATATATCCCCACGGATATATCATGGTCAAACACAACTTTCCGTTTCATTCTGAAAATAAAGTAAGTTAGCAACGCCCTTTATTTGCCCATCTTTTTCGATACCATCAGTGTGTTCAGCTTAATGGTATTGGGTTGTCTTTGGGATTTAGGCGGGCCCCAGTAGCTCAGTTGGCTGAACGTCGGATTCACATGCTAATGGTTGTGGGTTCGAATCCCGGGGAGCGCTACATTAAAACTGGCCTTCTTACCGTACCATCTTAACATCTTCTTGTTTGGGTGGTGTCGGTACAGAATTAGATAGGTCCCACTTCCCCCACTTCCCTGGGATGGTTATTCCCGTCGGCCATATCACCTGAGGTGGGTGTCGACGTAAAAACTGAACCAAATTGGGATTAAGCAGTTTTGATGTGCATCGTTCAATGATGGACAGAATAAATTTCAGTGTACTGTTACTGTTATTGTTGTTTTAAGCCCAGCCGACTGCGTAGAGCCATATCAGGGCTATAACCGCTTCAAAACATACAAAACTTCAACAGGGAAAAAAAAAAGAAAAAGAAAAGAATAGGTACACATATCAATGCATTCGCGCACATAATCTAAAAGCATGCCCCTAGCGTTGACTTCTTCGTCCAGTTTATCGCACAGGGGATTTAAAAAACAAACCTGAATACAAATTTAGGCATACCTAAGGACACCAAAACATATAAAACAGGCATAAATTACCTGAAATTGCTTTCGCATATCTCACCTTCCTCTAGCCAAAAATACACTTAATACATGTACCTAATTATCAATTCTAAGAAAAAGTATGTAAGACTTTATCAAACACATACAGGCGAATGGACCAGCATGGTAGAAAATGACAGGAAGAAAAGACAGAAAGCAAAGGAACAGGGCAGAAACAAAGAGAGTGACAGAAAAGAGGAAATTTCGAGTACCGAATTCCAGAAGGTGGGGATAATATTTATACTGAAAGGGCCCCCAGCACTCTTTGCTTAACCCTTTGCCTCTTGCACCCTGTCTGCCAGCATACTGCATTGTCAACAATGCTAGCAAAGCAAAAACTTAACCCTTTGACTCCTTCACCATAGTCACCAGCTTTCTGCAGGAAGCTGGTGGACAGGGTGAGGAAGTGATAAAATTACGTTTTTGCAGTTGGTGGACAGGGTGCAGGAGTCAAAAAGTTAAAAACAACATACAAACAAATCAGTAGAGTCAACACCTTAGTTTAATCGGACATAACCAAAGCCATGTTTAAACACAGATATCAGTTACACTACTGTGTTTTCCTGTTTGTTTAATTTGAACAGGCTTTGTTACACAGATATCAGTTACACTACTGTGTTTTCCTGTTTGTTTAATTTGAACAGGCTTTGTTACACAGATATCAGTTACACTACTGTGTTTTCCTGTTTGTTTAATTTGAACAGGTTTTGTTACACAGATATCAGTTACACTGTGTTTTCCTGTTTGTTTAATTTGAACAGGCTTTTATTACACAGATATCAGTTACACTAATGTGTTTTCCTGTTTGTTTAATTTGAACAGGCTTTGTTACACAGATATCAGTTACACTACTGTGTTTTCCTGTTTGTTTAATTTGAACAGGCTTTGTTACACAGATATCAGTTACACTACTGTGTTTTCCTGTTTGTTTAATTTGAACAGGTTTTGTTACACAGATATCAGTTACACTGTGTTTTCCTGTTTGTTTAATTTGAACAGGCTTTTATTACACAGATATCAGTTACACTACTGTGTTTTCCTGTTTGTTTAATTTGAACAGGCTTTGTTACACAGATATCAGTTACACTACTGTGTTTTCCTGCTTGTTTAATTTGAACAGGCTTTATTACACAGATATCAGTTACACTACTGTGTTTTCCTGTTTGTTTAATTTGAACAGGCTTTGTTACACAGATATCAGTTACACTACTGTGTTTTCCTGTTTGTTTAATTTGAACAGGCTTTGTTACACAGATATCAGTTACACTACTGTGTTTTCCTGTTTGTTTAATTTGAACAGGCTTTGTTACACAGATATCAGTTACACTACTGTGTTTTCCTGTTTGTTTAATTTGAACAGGTTTTGTTACACAAATATCAGTTACACTACTGTTTTCCTGTTTGTTTAATTTGAACAGGCTTTGTTACACAGATATCAGTTACACTACTGTGTTTTCCTGTTTGTTTAATTTGAACAGGCTTTGTTACACAGATATCAGTTACACTACTGTGTTTTCCTGTTTGTTTAATTTGAACAGGCTTTGTTACACAGATATCAGTTACACTACTGTGTTTTCCTATTTGTTTAATTTGAACAGGCTTTGTTACACAGATATCAGTTACACTACTGTGTTTTCCTGTTTGTTTAATTTGAACAGGGTTTGTTACACAAATATCAGTTACACTACTGTGTTTTCCTGTTTGTTTAATTTGAACAGACTTTGTTACACAGATATCAGTTACACTACTGTGTTTTCCTGTTTGTTTAATTTGAACAGGCTTTGTTACACAGATATCAGTTACACTACTGTGTTTTCCTGTTTGTATAATTTGAACAGACTTTGTTACACAGATATCAGTTACACTACTGTGTTTTCCTGTTTGTTTAATTTGAACAGACTTTGTTACACAGATATCAGTTACACTACTGTGTTTTCCTGTTTGTTTAATTTGAACAGGCTTTTATTACGCAAACGCTTTTCGTCCACTCAAAACCTTCTAATCCAGTATTTGCTTACGTTCACGTCTGCGCTCACATACACATGGCATTTGCTTGGAAAAGACATGCAACATTTATAGGACATTCTATGAGGCAAGAGAAATATGAGCATCTAGTCACAACAAGAAAGCTGGAGGGAAAAAGAGCACCAGGCAGACCCAGGGAGTAAATATTTGACGGGACTTCCGCAGTTGATGAAAACAGAGAGGGTGGGAGAAGTACTTGCAGCAACAAAGGATAGCTTCATATGGAGGGCCATGACCGCCAACGCCATGCTGCAGGGCACTTGATGTTGATTCGCCTGTCTTCATACATCATTGTCTTCGGAATTCTCACTCAAACGTCAAGAAAACGTTTCAATGCATATAAATGTTGTTGTTTTTTTCAACACAAGAAGAACCATTTTACACCACACATTTTCGAAGCATACGACAGAAGCGGATGTACTTCAACATCGAATAATTTCTCTATTATTTCGACCGATGATATTTCAAACTTGTGCATATTCCCCAAACAGTTGTTTATTAATTCTAGTGACTAAATCATCACAAGGAAGTCTAAGGCCAGATCCTGTTGTGAAATACAGCCCACATATTTCCACACTTTTACACCCTGTATTTTTAGAATCGCAAAAGTACCATTTTTTCACGAGCTGAAAATTATAACCTCCCTTGCCAAAAATAATCAAAATTACTGTCATTCATGTTTACTTTAAGCAGCATCAGTCTTATCGAATCGTATAAACTTTTCTGTAGATTTCGTAAACCTATTGGGGGTTCAGTTAAGAGCATAATGTTGTCTGCAAACAGTAGGATGAAAAATAAGACCAACGCAGAAG
>JAPXFY010000014.1:64560510-64563010 GCA_030674185.1 Monoplex corrugatus
GGTCAGCTTTTTTCTTTTTGAGTACAAGGCGTGCAGCATTGTTTTGAATGCGCTGTAGGATGTGAATGGTGGAGGCAGGAAGACCAGACAGGAGTGAATTGCAATAGTCAATGCGAGACATTATGAAGGAGAGAACGAGTTTTGCAGTTGTTTCCACAGAGAGATACTTCCTGATCAGGCTTATACGATGGAGGTGATAGTAGCAAGATCTGGCAGGTCTGCACAATCAACGATCAAAAAACCAAAACAAGATCGAGCCAGCTGAAATGTGATTTCTACGAAAAATGTTCAAGCGTTCCATGGACATCACAGGAAACAAACGAGAAAATTTTGACAGGAGCAAAGACCAGATCATTAACGAAGAAGAACAGGAAAAGACAAGCAACAATTATAAGATATTTTATGAGGCAAAAGAAATTTGAGCACCTAGTCACAACAGGAAAGCAGGATGGAAAAAGAGCAACAGGTAGACCCAGGGATAAAATCTTAGTTTTTGCATAGTGAGTGGGGACGAAAAGGGTAGGAGATATACTTGCAGCGACAAAAGATAGATTCATATGGATGGTGGTGGTGGTGGTGGTGTTGTTAAAAAATAATAACAAACCTGAATACAACTGCATAAACTAAGTGTGTTCGTGCGTGCACGTGTTTGTGTTTATGTGTCTTTTTAAACATGCGCAAGTTTGTGAATGCGTGTTTTAAATGTACGTGTCTGTCTATGCGCATGCGTGTTGCGCATAACCGTACATGCGTGTGAGCGTGTGTGTTGCGCGCACGAGTGTGTGAGTGGTAGTGTGTACAGAGAGAGAGGGGGGGGAGAAAGAAAGAAGGAAGGGAAGAAAGAAAGAAAGAAAGAAAAGAGAGAGAGAGAGAGAGAAAGAAAAAAGAAAGAGCGAGAAGAAAGAGAGGGAGGGAGAGAGAGAAAGAGAACTAGAGAGGTAGAGACAGACAGACAGACAGACAGTACAGAGTCAGAGACAGACAGACAGAGACAGAGAAACAAGAAGACAGAGAGACAAAACATTTCCTCTTTTGTTTGACGGCAAAAACATTAAAAAAAAAAAAAAAAGATTCGCAAGCAAATCAATTCCTCCTTCACTACTTCTCCAACTCGCAGTCTCGCGTGCCTGTCTTCTTTTTTTTTTTTTTTTTTTTTTATCCCTGGACTGTCTGCTTACAGCAACCACCACCACCCTTCCACGTCATTATCCCCACCCTCCCCATCCCCCTTATCTCCCTAACCATTTTATAAATATGAGCGTCGCAGACTAGAAGCCAACAACAACCCTTACAATCACGATTGGCAGTGTGACCGAAATGACCTTGCGCAGAGCAACGCAGTACGGACGTCGACAGGACAAAAAAATCTGCTTTGACATTTCAACTCTCACTGTTCCTGTCTGTCTGTATGTGTGCGGCGCTGGGAAAATGACATGCCGGGGCAATAGGCTTTATGGCAGCACTGCAACCCTCACTTGAGTAGAGAGAAACGATCATATTGTGATGTGGGCAATAAAAGCGAGGGAATGCGGATCAAAAACAACCCACATCGATCAATGCGCCATAAAAAGTAATGGAATGCACATTGAAAGCATCAGCAAGCAGAAACATTTACAAGGTATTAAAACACTGAGAGATCAGCGTAATTTTACGTGTGCACAAATTCACACGCTCGATTGTGTGCCAGTGTAAATGCTCTCTCTCTCTCTCTCTCTCTCTCTCTCTCTCTCTCCTCTCTCTCTCTCTCTCTCTCTTCTCAAATTTGAACTCTCTCTCTTTCTCTGTGTCAAGATTGAAGTCTCTCTCTCTTTCTCTGTGTCAAGATTGAAGTCTCTATCTCTATCTCTCTCTCTCTCTCTCTCTCTCTCTTCTCAAATTTGAACTCTCTCTCTTTCTCTGTGTCAAGATTGAAGTCTCTCTCTCTCTCTCTCTTTCTCTGTGTCAAGATTGAAGTCTCTATCTCTCTCTCTCTCTCTCTCTCTCTCTCTCTTCTCAAATTTGAACTCTCTCTCTTTCTCTGTGTCAAGATTGAAGTCTCTCTCTCTCTCTCTCTTTCTCTGTGTCAAGATTGAAGTCTCTATCTCTCTCTCTCTCTCTCTCTCTTTCTCTGTGTCAAGATTGAAGTCTCTCTCTCTTTCTCTGTGTCAAGATTGAAGTCTCTATCCTCTCTCTCTCTCTCTCTCTCTCTCTCTTCTCAAATTTGAACTCTCTCTCTTTCTCTGTGTCAAGATTGAAGTCTCTCTCTCTCTCTCTCTCTCTTCTCAAATTTGAACTCTCTCTCTTTCTCTGTGTCAAGATTGAAGTCTCTATCTCTCTCTCTCTCTCTCTCTTCTCAAATTTGAACTCTCTCTCTTTCTCTGTGTCAAGATTGAAGTCTCTCTCTCTCTCTCTTTTCCTCTCTCTCTCTCTCTCTCTCTTCTCAAATTTGAACTCTCTCTCTTTCTCTGTGTCAAGATTGAAGTCTCTCTCTCTCTCTCTCTCTCTTCTCAAATTTGAACTC
>JAPXFY010000014.1:64570510-64588010 GCA_030674185.1 Monoplex corrugatus
GTCTTGTCTTGCCTAGGGTATTGTCTTGTCCCTTGTCTTGTCTTGCCTTGCCTAGGGTCTTGTCTTGTCCTTGTCTTGTCTTGCCTTGTCCTTGTCTTGTCTTGCCCTGTCTTGGGCCTTGTCTTGCCTTGACTTGCCTTGCTTTGCCTTGTTTGATTTGCCCTTGCTTTGCCTTGTCTTGGGCCTTGCTTTGCCTTGTCTTGTCTTGGGCCTTGCCTTGCCTTGCCTTGTGCCCTTGCCTTGCCTTGTTTTGCCTTGGGCCTTGCTTGCTTTGTCTTGTCTTGGGCCTTGCCTTGCCTTGTCTTGTCTTGGGCCTTGCCTTGCCTTGTTTTGCCTTGGGCCTTGTCTTGTCTTGTCTTGGGCCTTGCGTTGCCTTGCTTTGTCTTGTCTTGGGCCTTGCCTTGCCTTGTCTTGTCTTGGGCCTTGCCTTGTCTTGTCTTGGGCCTTGCGTTGCCTTGCTTTGTCTTGTCTCATCAAATACGCGTTGTGATTCTACTTTTGCTTATTTCTGGTTCCTATTGGTTTGAACAGTGACCGTCAGTTTGACTCAGGTTTCAAGTTTTTTTTTAGTGATTTTATTTTAAAGACTTCCCCACGTGTAGTTAAACGTATCTCCTACGTTGTTAGCATTTATGCACATACGCAGATCCTGTGTTGAATATGCTGACTGTATGTATCTTAAAACAAAAACAAAACACAAAAAAAACAAAAAACCCCAAAACAAACAAACAAAAAACAAAACAAAAAACCCAAACCACTCTAAACAAAAATTAGGAAAAAAAAAATAAAAGCAAAAAATTTAGTCCTTCATTAAAATTATTAATCATCCATTTACCTACTTACCCTTTTTAAAAAAAAATTCATTCGTTTATGTATCTATCGTTCTATGTACGTGACTATCTTCACATTTATACGCAACACAACACACCCAGGAAACTCGTTCAGATTTCAGGAAGACAGGGGGGCGTTTAGGGGAGCAACATTTATTAGGTCTAGCACAGTTGTTGCAACCTCTGCCACACAGCCCCTACCCCCCACCCCTCACCCCCCAATCACAGCACACACACACACACACACACACACACACACACACACCACACACACACACACACACACACACACACACACACACACAGCCAATAAAGCAAACAACAGAGAAGGAACGGAACCCCACAATTACACTGCCATCATCCCAGTGCAACTGAAGTACGCTGACCTTTCCCGGCCCACGCTTCGTGTGCGAGGGATAGGAGGTTTCTGGCCGAGTGGTAGTGGTCCATGACGATGGGGGATGGGGGATGAGGGGCGGGGAAGGGGGGAGAGCATGGCATGTGAACATGACACCAGTTTGTGCGTGTCACATATGCATGCGCGCGCAAACACGTCACACACACACACACACACACTCACACACACACACACGTATATGTATAAAACACACACAATATATATACATATAATATATATATATATATATATATATACATACATATATATGTACATATATATATATAATATATATATATATATAATCTACCCCCCCCCCCCCACACATATATATAAACATACACACACGCACATACCCTCACACACATACGTACACACATACGGAGAGAGAGAGAGAGAGAGAGAGAGAGAGAGAGAGAGAGAAGAGAGAGAGAGAGAGAGACAGAGGCAGACAGACAGACACTGAAACAGAGAGAGATAGAGAAAGAGAGAGAGAGAGGCAGACAGAGACGACAGAGGCAGAGAGATACAGAGAGACAGAAAATAGAGAGAGAGACAGAGAGAAGAAAGAGAGAGAGAGACAGAGAGAAAGAGAGAAAGAAGAGAGAGAGAGAGAGAGAGAGAGAGAGAGAGAGAGAGAGAGGAGAGACGGAGAGAGTTGCACACAAAGCCCAAATAAACACGGCTCAGTACTTTGACTCCTAAAGTTAGAATATCCACATACAATGACAAAACAAAAGCAAACAAACAAACAAGCACACACACAAAACAGACCAAAAAAAACCACAAAAACCCCCCCATAATAAACACACAGATAGGTTCTCAACTACCTACGAACCGAATTCATTCGTTATTTTCCTAATACTAATGAGAAACAAACCGCTGAAAAAACCCCCCCCCCCCCCCACTCTTGACGTAAGTTGTTTTCAGCATTAACTACAACTTCAAACTTAAACACACACACACACACACACACACACACACACACACACACACACACACACACATACACACACACACACACACACACACACACACACAAACAAACAAACCACTATATATTACTCAAGGGCGGTAACAACTGTCTAACATGACCTGTCTTACAGCTGTTCTTTCGTTCGTTCTTTAATTTCGTCAGTGGTAGCTTACCGGCAGCCAAGCGCGCGCGCCTATTGAACGTCTTTTCACTATAAGTGATATTAGACGGGGGAGGGGGGGAAGGGGAAATTTAAAAAAAAAAAAAAAGTGAACAAAATAAAATGTAGAACGATAGTTGGACGGGTTGGATTTGGGCAGAGGGAAGACAGAGGAAAAAGACATTAGCAGGTGGGGGAACAGCAAAATGGAACGAGAACTTAACACTAACAGTTAACTTCAACAACGTGAAGGGAAATTGTAACACTAAAATACAAACCGAATAAAGTTAAAGTAATGCATTAACAGGACTGTGAACTAATGATTCTGAAATTCTAACTAACAACGTTTGATCTGATGTAATTTTCTGGAAATGATTTTCAGAATACTTTTCTTGAGTAAACATTTTCGGTAAAAAAGAACGTAGCATTTTGCAGTAGAATAAAAAGTGAAACAGTGTGAACTGTTCGCCGCAAATACACTTGACATTTTTACAATATTTTGTTTTCAATGCGTTTAGCTGAATACGAAAACAAACAGCAACAATCGATCTCAAATGATACATGGAAGAATACTGCAATTTTTTACATACATTTTGAACGGTAAGTTTTATCATTTGTTGTGACACAAACTGTTCATCTGAATGTTCATGAAATCGAGTCCATGAGGCTGATTCGAGCAAGTTGCAAGCTTCTTTTACGGAGGTATGAACATGTAATTCTATAGCATTATCAGCATTCTGGGCGCCTTGCTTAGCTGCTCTGTCAACTACTTCGTTGCCGTGAAGACCAACATGAGAAGGCACCCAGCATAAACTGATATCTGTACCTTTGACCCTTAAACGATGTATAAGATGATTTGCCTCAGTAATTAAATCAGGTCTTTTGTCGGCATTAAAAGACCGTAAGGCATATAATACAGATTTTGAGTCAACAAAGAGAACTACTTTGAAAGACATGGGTTTAAGATTTACTAGATAATGCAATGCTTGATTAATAGCGACTAATTCCGCTGTAAAGATCGATAAGTTTGCCCCAACGAAAAATGATTTTTTTATCTTAAATTTTGGAACATAAAATGCTGCTCCAGCACATTTATTTTGTAAGACTGATGCATCGGTAAAAATGTGAAGGTGGGTACGGTATTTTTCATCGATGTGTTCTCTTGCTGTGGATATCGAAATGTTGACGTTTTCAGATTTCTTAGCGTCTGTATAATCAATATCAAAAGAGGCTTTTTGCATTTCCCATGTAGGGATAGGCGTTGTTGATGGTGTCTCAGCTATTTCATCCATATTTATGTTAGGCTGTTTGACCAAGTCAGATATGTAAGTTGCAACAGTCATTTGTGATGAAATGCTTTTTGCTCGCTTTGGAAAGTCAACATCAGACCTGATTTTAATTTCCTTACTCACAAAATTGTCCGTTTGTGAAGTAGTTCTAACTGCAAATTTTGCTGTCGCTAGCTCACGATAGTTGTTCAGAGGCAGAATTCCAGCAACTTTGTACGTTTCCAGATTAGAGGCATGAGTAGGGACACCTAGAGCAATTTTAATACTTTTGCAGTCTAAGCTTTGTATCTTCTTTAATAAATATTTTGGTGCACTGAAGAACACTTCTTGCCCATAGGATAATTTAGATCGTACAAGTGCTGTTGATAGATGAATTAGTATGTTCGTATCCATTCCCCAAGGTAATCGGCTTATTATCTTTAGAAAATTTAGGGCTTTTCTTGCTTTTGTTGAAATATAATCAAAATGGACATTCCAGTTTAATTTCGATGTCATAAAGACTCCCAGAAATTTTACAACCTGTTTGTAATGTAACACTTCACCAAGCAATCTGAAAGTAGGCAAGTTACTTAAAGTACCACCAGCTATTCTTTGCTACTCTACACATGTTTAAAAAACCACTTTATTACTCAAGGACAACAATGGGTCTTACAGCTGTTCTTTGCTACTCTACACATGTTTCAAAAACCACTTTATTACTCAAGGACAACAATGGGTCTTACAGCTGTTCTTTGCTACTCTACACATGTTTCAAAAACCACTTTATTACTCAAGGACAACAATGGGTCTTACAGCTGTTCTTTGCTACTCTACACATGTTTCAAAAACCACTTTATTACTCAAGGACAACAATGGGTCTTACAGCTGTTCTTTGCTACTCTACACATGTTTCAAAAACCACTTTATTACTCAAGGACAACAATGGGTCTTACAGCTGTTCTTTGCTACTCTACACATGTTTCAAAAACCACTTTATTACTCAAGGACAACAATGGGTCTTACAGCTGTTCTTTGCTACTCTACACATGTTTCAAAAACCACTTTATTACTCAAGGACAACAATGGGTCTTACAGCTGTTCTTTGCTACTCTACACATGTTTCAAAAACCACTTTATTGCTCAAGGACAACAATGGGTCTTACAGACCTGCCTTACAGCTGTTTTTTGCTACTCTTCACGTATGACGTAAACATATTTAACAAAACAGACAGATGATGATGATGATGATGACGATGACGACGATGATGATGATGATGACGATGATGATGATGATGATGATCATCATCATCATCATTCTTTGTCATATTCTTCTAATCAGTATTCTTAATATCATTAGTTCCCGATGTTTCCCACTGAAGGCCAAATGACCTCTGAGTTTTGGTAAAAAAAACAAACAAACAAAACTGTAGACATATATATTTTTTTTCAAATGGGTGGTGCTCCACGGCAGTGACGGGGACAGCAGCCCAAGTTTCACGGTAAAATCCACTGTGATAAAATAAATATGAATGATGAATAACGATGTAATAATGATGAATGATGAGATGATGATGATGATGATGATGATGATGATGAGATGATGATGATGACGACGACGATGATGATGATGATGACGATGATACTATTACTACCACTGCTATCTCTACAACTATTACTACTACTACTCCTACAACTACCACCACTACTACTACTACTACTACCGCTTCTACACTTCTACTATACTACCATCACCACCACCACCACCACTACTACTACTACTACAACGACCACTACTTACTACCTCTACCACTACTGCTACCTCTACCACTACTACTACACCAACACTACTACTACCACTACCTCTACTATTATTATTATTACTACTACTACCTCTAACTACTACTACTACTACTACTACCACTATTCATACTGAAAAAGCCCCCAGCATCTCCATGATGATATAGAACTGACCATCAAAAAAATTTTTTTTAGATAATGTTGGAGTTTTGGTTTGACAACTGCCGACACTTATTAATTCAACACGAAAATGAATATTATCTCATACCGAAAGCACTTCTGTTGTTCTGTTCATTAGTTTACAAAAAACATTCCTCATTGTTCTTACCAAATAACTGAACAGCGATCCCCGTCGGGATGCCAGGGACTCTTTTCTTTCAGGATAAATAGTACACCCACCTTCTGGAAATTCTGTGCTAGAAATGGCCTCTTTTCTGTCACTCTCTTTGTTTGTGCTCTTTGTCATTTCTTCCTGGCATTTTCTGCCTTGCTAGTCCATTCAACTTTTCGATAAAGTGTTAAGTACTTTTTTCCTAGGATTAATAATTAGGTATAATATTTATGCATTAAGTGCATTTTTGGCTCCAGGGATATGAGATATGCGAAAACAGTTTTAGGTGATTTATGCCCGTTTTTGTATATGTTTTGGTGTCCTTAGGTATGCTGCTGATGATGATGAGGTATGCTTAAATTTGTATTCAGGTGTAGTTTTTAAATCCCCTGTGTGATAAATTGCACGGAGGTGGTCAACGCCGGGGGGCATGTCCTTAGAAATATGCGCGAATGCATTGATAGTGGTTTGATTTTTTTTTCTGTTGAAGTTTTGTTGTTTTGAAGCTATTAAGCCCTGATATGTTCTACGCTGTCGGCTGGGCTTAAACGCAATACAAGAACTGAATACAGCATGGACCAGCACGACAGTAACGTCTCACGACAATAACCCAGGTGCACCCCTAGAAATTACAATGTGACCTTAATACAGAGTGTGGGACTCGGTGGGGGTGGGGGTGGGGGTAGAAGGAGGGCAAAGGGGGCGGGGTGGGTGAGGGTGGGTGGGTAGCTACACCTGTACAGCTTGACTCAGACACGTCGTTATATGAGTGCAGTTCTGTGTTGCAGCCCTTGCCTGCAAATAGCAGACTACTACAATTACAAAGTACATGTAGCTCAGCGATCAAACACTCTCGTCCCTCAAAACACTGCGAATCTTTGTCTTCTTTCAAACATAATCTCTCCACACACACATACGCTCACGCCCGCGCCCGCGCCGCGCGCGCGCGCTAGCACACACACACACACACACACACACACACACACACACACACACACACACAACACACACACAACACATGCAACGCACGCCACACACACACACACACACACGTCATTACTTGGCTTTTCCTATGTTCTTTCATCTGTTTAATTCTATTAATGGAGACGAAGACAGGGAAAGAGAAAGATAAATGCAGAGGAGAGAGAGAGAGAGAGAGAGAGAGAGAGAGAGAGAGAGAGAGAGAGTGAGAGTGAGAGGGAGAGAGAGTCAGACAGATAGATAGACAGATAATAGATAGATAGATAGATAGATAGATAGATAGATAGATAGATAGATGGATAGATAGATAGATAGTAGATAGATAGATAGATAGATAGATAGATAGATGGATGGATAGATAGATAGATAGATAGATAGATAGATAAAGAAAGAAAGAAAGAGAGAGCGAGAGAGAGAGACAAATAGGAAGAGAAACGGAAAGAGATACAGACAGAGACAGAAACAAACAGACAGACACAGACAGAAACAAACAGACAGACAGACACAACAGACAGACACACAAAGACAGAAACAAACAGACAGACACAGACAGACACAGACAGAAACAAACTAACACAGACAGACAGACACAGACAGACAGAGAGAGACAGAAACAAACACAGACAGACACAGACAGACAGACACAGACAGACAGAGACAGACAGACACAGACAGAAACAAACAGACAGACAGACACAGACAGACAGACAGAAACAAACAGACAGACACAGACAGACAGAAACAAACAGACAGACAGACACAGACAGAAACAAACAGACAGACACAGACAGAAACAAACAGACACAGACAGAAACAAACAGTCAGACACAGACAGACAGACACAGACAGAAACAGACACAGACAGAAACAAACAGATAGACACAGACAGACAGACCCTGACAGAAACAAACAGACAGACAGACACAGACAGAAACAGACAGACAGACAGACAGACACAGAAAATGACAGACAGACAGACACAGACAGAAACAAACAAACAGACAGACAACAGACACAGAAATGACAGACAGACAGACACAGACAGACACAGACAGAAACAAACAGACAGACAGACACAGACAGACAGACAGACAGACACAGACAGAAACAAAGACAGACAGACACAGACAGACACAGACAGACAGACACAGACAGACAGATACAGACAGACAGACAGACACAGACAGACAGACACAGACAGAAACAAACAGACAGACAGACACAGACAGAAACAGACAGAGAGACACAGAACAAACAAACAGACAGACACAGACAGAAAATGACAGACAGACAGACAGACAGAAACAAACAGACAGACAGACAGACACAGACAGAAAATGACAGACAGACAGACACAGGCCTGTCAACACCGACTGATCTTATTCACGCCGGTAATGGGTGCCGGCCGGACGTTTCGGTCCCTGGACATTTCCTGCCCCGGACAATCTGGTCATGGTTTGATAGACCGGCCGTTGTTTCACAATTATTTTCTGGTATCTGGAGATCAATGCTACCACACAGCATGACAACTGGCTGTTTCCCCTTCCATCTCATTGACTGACTGACGGCATCTCGGCCTATAGTTTAACCCTTTAGACTCCCGCACCCGCACTCCATACACACACACACACACACACATTATTATTATTATTATCATTATCATTTGTTATTATCACTATCATCAGCATCATCACCCTTATAATAATCATTATCAGCATCAGCATCGTCATTACTATAATCTTCATTATCATTATCATCATCATTATGTTCACCTTAACCAATTTTTTTGAAACACTACAAAAAATGGTACTGCGGTTAAAGAGTGTCAACAGCTTTAAATTTCCGGGGGTTGAAATACCCGCGGAGCAAAACTATACGGGGTCCGTGTCAACCATAGTGTTAAACCGGACCGTCGAGCCCTTGTAGTTTTTCTCTAAACAGAGGGGGAAAAACTTACGCCAAATTACACCTCTAACGACTTGTTTGAAAAACTAAAAAACTAAAAAAAAAAAAGACGGATTGACTCTGCCTGCCATTTTCATAATTAAGTGGTGTCATAATTGTATACCGCCCACACCTGCTGAACACACACACACACACACACACACACACACAAACACACACACACACACACACACACGTACGCACATACGCATGCACGCACACACACTCACCTAAAAGCACACATATGAACAGAAGTTGAAAGAAAAAGCGAACGAACACATACACAAACACAGACACACAAACACACACACACACACACACAAGACTAGAGATAACTTAAACTTACAAATTATCTCTCAACTCACTTTGAACTAAATTTCGTAAAACCATCAAATGGATCTGTAGTGATTTTATAACAATTAATACCTTTTGTGTGTCAGCGAGTGCGACCTTATTTCCCTGCGTCATTTACAAACATAAAACAGAAACATACTGATTTCACTCTGTATTTACACATTGCTGGGCGTTTATTGCAGAGTCTGGTCCCGTAGATCGTATTCTTTGATTCTGCCCGATTGTTTTAAACCTGTAACTCCGACCTACTTTTTTTTTTTTTGTTTGTGTGTTTTTTTCTGTTTGTTTTGTTTGTTACAACGCTTTTAATTCCAAAGGAAATAAGAGGGAAGCAGGGAGAATTTTGAATATCAACTAAGTAACATAACTCTTGAGTGTCACGGAGTTATCTCCCATGTAGAGTTTCTCAAACCCAACACAGTTTGCGCTACCCATTCAGCTAGCATGGACGCAGCCACAAAGCATAAAGTGGTAAGCTCAGAACATTCCTTAATTCGATAAGACAATTCTCTTCTCCCCCTTCTATCTCACCAGATCATAACAGATGACTTGGCATACGCCAGCACAAGACCTCACATACTCATAGCACACAGACACACACGTCTACACACACATGCATGCACGCACGCATACATACATATACACAACCCCGAGCAAACCGATGAAGCCTGACCATTCTAATGTTCTGATTGTTTTTCTCTTGTTCGTTAAATTGTTTGATGTTACCTTATATGCCTTCATGATTTCATAGATTCATTCACTCCATAGACACCTCTTTATCTTATTTATTTATTTGTTTATTCATGCATTTATTTTTTATTTTTTGTCTAAAAGCACGTATGTGAATAGACGTTAAAAGAAATAACGAACACACACACACACACACACACACACACACACACACACACACACACACACACACGTACGTACGTACGTACGCACGCACGCACGCGCACTCTCGTCTCAAAGCATCTATTTGAATAGACATGAACAGAAGTAGCGAACGAACGCGCACACAGACATACACACAAACACATACTAGCGCATACACACACACACACACACACACACACACACACACACACACACACACACACACACACACACACACACACACACACACATAGGGTACAGGAAGAAAAGACCGACGCATACAAGGATCATGTCCCAGATAATACGCACTACGTAAATGCACCAATCACGCTCCAAGAATTAAAAGATGCCATTAAATCAATTCCAAATAAAAAGACATCAGTAGGATTTGATGCAATTTCCAATGAGATGTTGAAAAATTTACCAGAAAATTATTTAATCTTGCTACATAATATGTTTAAAAAATGCTGGAATAGCGGCAAACTGCCCGACTATTGGAAACAATCAATTGTGGTTCCTGTACTAAAAGCAGGTAAATGCAATATTGACTTGAAAAACTATAGGCCAATTGCATTAACATCACACGTATGTAAACTTATGGAGAAAGTAATTTTAAAGAGATTGATGTACTACTGTGAAAAGAACAACATATTACCAGTGAATCAGGCAGGGTTTAGAAAAGGCAGGTCACCAGTGGAACTCCTAACAAAGCTAACCACTAATATCAAACAACAATTTGCCAGACGCCAATGTGTTTTAGCTACATTCTTTGATATAACTAAAGCATACGACCAAGTATGGCACTCCCGATTATTATTCAAATTGAAAAGTATTGGGCTAACAGGTCACATTTTTGATTATGTCAAATGCTTCTTAGAAGACCGCGTATTTCAAACGAGGATCGAAAATGTGTATTCTTCAAAACGATCTCTTCAAATGGGTATCCCTCAGGGATCCGTTATTGCTCCCCTTCTCTTCATGATATTATTGCATGACTTACCCAGTAAAATTTCTAAACATGTAACTTTAGCTCAATATGCTGATGATTTATGCATGTGGATGCAGGTCAATATGAAAAGAAAAACTCCTTTGCGCTGTCTTAATTATACGCGTAAATGTTATCAATTAGAACTCGATAAAATAGCACGATATATGGTAGAAAATGGACTACATCTATCCGTGGAAAAAACAAAGATAGTTTTGTTTAACAGTGGAGCTAACCCAGCAAATGTTCCCACGTTCAAACTGGGAGATACTCTTCTTCAGTATAATGAGTCGATTAAATTCTTAGGAGTTTTCCTTACAGCCAAATTATCTTGGAATCAGCATATTGAATACTTATTAACAAAAGCTCAAAAAAGTTTAAATTTCTTGAAAATAGTTCGCAAACAGATATGGGGACAAGATGCATCAACACTTGTTCATCTCTGTAAATCGCTTATTAGATCTAAATTAACCTATGCCCAAGAAATATTCTTCAGCGCACCAAAACGCTTACTCACAAAACTGCAGAGCATAGATTGTAAAGGTTTCAAACTTGCGCTGGGTCTTCCAATCCATGCCTGTTGCCATCGTACATACAATGCAATCAAATTGTTGCCACTTGATGAACAAAGGAAAGTCGCTTCTACTAAATTTCTGTTAAGAAACACTACCATAGAAAACAGCATCAAAACAGAGACAAAAGTAAGATCAGACACCGACTTTCCAAAAAGAGCTAAATCAATATCCTCACAGGTCACGCTTGCAACATTTACAGCTGATGTTATGAAAGGCTCTGGAATTGATTTAGACACAGGTCCTGTAACTTTAAGACCTTCGTTTTCACCAGTACCCAGTTGGGAACTTCAAAGAGCACGATTTGACATACACCACACTGACTTAAAAAAAGAAGATAATATCAATTTACTGGCATGTCACGTTAAATGTCATATAGAAGACTTTTATTCCGATCACTTGAAAGTTTACACTGATGGTTCAATAATTGAAAGACAAGCAGGTTCAGCGTTTTTAATACCTGCTCTCAAAATTGAGAAATCTTTCTATATAGGACTTTATAAATCTATCTTTACTGCAGAACTCTTTGCAATCTTAATGGCTTTGAATTGTATGATAAATCTTCCTAGGACAATTCCCCAGATACTTTTTTGCGTTGATTCAAAATCTGTACTTCAAGCTCTTGAATTATCAAAATTACAAACAAGATCTGAAATGATATTGGAAATTACTCACTTGATTAATAGTTTATCCTTAAGAGGCACTGATATTACTTTCTGCTGGATACCATCTCATAGTTCTTTTCATTACAATGATATGGTTGATAGGGCTGCCAAACGGGGGGCAAAGAGCTCACCAGATTCAAATCATATACAACTTTCCCTCTCACTGCATGAGTGTTATACCTTAGTGGACGCCTACGTATGGAAGCAGTTTCAAGATAAACAGAAAAAGTATGAAAAATGTTACATGAATTTTGAAATTAGCAAAACACCTAAGCGGTTCCTTGCCAGCAGAAGTATACAATCCCTTATGTATAGGTGGAAACTTGATGCATTCAAAACAAAATACACCAGGAATGTAGTGTGCCTGTGTGGAAAGAAGATAACACATAGTCATATTCTTTCATGCGTTCGGGTAAAACAACATATACCTACATTATCAACGAAGACAGTTTCTGACATATTTGCCTCACCATCCTTAACATATGAATTTTTTGTTAGCCTGTCAAAAAGTCCGATAGCGAAATATATTTAACGTGCCGTTACTTCTCATGTTCAGTGTTATGGTTAGCTAATTTTACTGTTTCAATCGTTAATTATGATAACGTCATTTGTGAATTTTTCTTTCTTGTCTTGTTTTTCTGGTTCATTTTTTTTTCCTGAAGATTAACCTTTTCCAAGTTTGTTTGTTGTTGGTTTTTTTGTTTTTTGTTTTGTTTTTGTTTTTTGTCTAAAATCACTTTAGTGAATAGACATTAAATCAAAGACCACCACCACACACAACACACACACACACACACACAACATCACAGAGAAATGGAAGATTACAACCCAATCTACACTGATCCAGTACCACAGAATGATCTCTGGTTTAATTCTCTCAATCACCTTAGAAGAGCTAAAAAACACAGTACTGTCTCTACACAACAAAAAGAGTTCGGTAGGTGTTGATGCAGTTTCGACTGAAATGATTAAACAGCTCCCTGAAAACTACCTTATTTTCCTACACAAAATATTGCAGAAATGCTGGGTTACCGGAACTGTGCCACAAATCTGGCAAAAGTCTATAGTTATACCAATCTTAAAAACAGGAAAATCGAAAACCGATAAAACCAGTTACAGACCTATTGCTTGACGTCCCACACAAGCAAACTAATGGAAAGATTGGTCTTAAACAGACTTTTACACTACTGTGATAAAAATAACGTTATTCCGGTAAACCAGGCAGGTTTTAGAAAAGGAAGATCCGCAGTTGAGCACCTAGTTAAACTTACAACTCAGATCAAACAACAGTTTGCCCGCAGAAAAAGTGTTTTAGCTACTTTCTTTGATGTAAAAAAAGCTTACGATCAAGTTTGGCATAAACGTTTATTGTTCAAGCTAAAATCTGTTGGTTTATCGGGCAATATGTTCAATTACATTAAATCTTTTTTAGCTAATAGAACAATTCAGGCAAGAGTGGGAGCTAGTTATTCTTCTTCACGATGCCTCGACATGGGGATTCCACAAGGTTCAGTGATAGCACCTATTTTATTTAATATCCTTATACAGGATCTTCCTAAAGTTCTTTCAAATCGTGTTGTTTTAGTACAGTACGCTGATGATATATGCACTTGGATGAATATCACTTTAAAAAAGACAACTCCACAGAGAACGCGAAATTACATCAGGAAGTTGTATCAAATTGATCTTGATAATCTTGGAAACTATATGTTAGAAAATGGGCTGTCGTTGTCAGTAGAAAAAACTAACATGATGCTGTTTGATCCTGGTGATAACTCAAATAACTTGCCTACTTTCAAATTGCTTGGTGAAGTGTTAAATTACAAACAGGTCGTAAAATTCCTGGGAGTTTACATCACGTCCAAATTAAGCTGGAATGTCCATTTTGATTTTATTTTAACAAAAGCGCGAAAAACCTTAAATTTTCTAAAGATAATAAGCAAATTACCCTGGGGAATGGATACAAATGTACTGATTCATCTGTCAACAGCGCTGGTCAGGTCTAAATTATCCTACGCGCAAGAGGTTTTCTTCAATGCACCCAAATATTTACTAAAAAAGATTCAGAGCTTGGACTGCAAAAGTCTTAAAATTGCACTAGGTGTACCAACTCATGCTTCTACTCTGGAAACGTACAAAGTTGCTGGAATTCTACCTATAAACAACCATCGTGAGTTAGCTACAGCAAAGTTTGCAATTAGAACTACTTCACAAGTGGATAATTTTGTGAGCAAAGAAATTAAGATCAGGTCTGATACTGACTTTCCAAAACGAGCAAAAAACATTTCATCACAAATTACAGCCGCAACTTACATATCTGGCCTGATCAAACAGTCCAACATAACAATGGATGAAATAGCCGAGAAACCAACGATAACGCCTATCCCTACATGGGAAATGCTAAAGGCCACATTTGATCTCGATTATGCAAAAGTTAAAAAAGATGATAATGTCAACATTACGCTATCCACAGCTTGTGAACACATCGATGAAAAGTACCGTACCCACCTCCACATTTTTACCGATGGGTCAGTCTTAGCAAACCAGAGCGCTGGAGCAGCCTTTTATGTTCCAAAATTTAACATTAAAAAGTCTTTTTTCATTGGGGCAAATGTATCTATATATACAGCAGAATTGGTCGCTGTTGTTCAAGCGTTGCATTATTTAATAAGTCTTCGGCCTGTGTCATTCAAAGTAGTTCTGTTTGTTGATTCAAAATCTGTATTATATGCCTTACAGTCTTTTGATACAGACACAAGACCTGACTTAATTATTGAGGCAAATCATCTAATACACTGTTTAAAGATAAATGGTTCGGAAATCAATTTATGCTGGGTGCCTTCTCATGTTGGTCTTCATGGCAACAAGCTGGTG
Organism: Monoplex corrugatus; assembly: GCA_030674185.1. NCBI lineage: Eukaryota > Metazoa > Mollusca > Gastropoda > Littorinimorpha > Ranellidae > Monoplex > Monoplex corrugatus. Next base: position 64,585,518 of record JAPXFY010000014.1, read on the forward strand.
GATAATATCGAAAGCCGGTGGATAGGGTGAGGGAATCAAAGGATTAAGTTTTTGCTTTTGCTAGCATGGTTGACAATGCAGGATGATGGTGAACAGGGCGATGGAGTCAAAGGGTTAATAGATGGATACACAGATACACACGTCTTTACAATGTCACCACCATCATCATCATGTGCCCTACCGCATGGCGTTGGCGTTCACGGCCCTCCATATGTATCTATCCCTTGTCGCTGCAAGTACATCTTCCACCCTCTCTGTCTTCAGCCACCCTGCAAGTCTGTCCAATATTTTCTCCCTAGGTCTTCCTGGTGTTCTCATTCCCTCCAGCTTTCCTGTTGTGACCAGGTGCTCTAATTCCCCTTTCCTCATTAAATGGCCTATAAATGTTGCTTGTCTTTTCCTAATCTTCTTTATCCATGATCTTCTTGTGTCTGCCTCCATCAAGACTATCTCGTTTGTTTTCTTTGCTATACAATCCACCCATTACAAAAGCTTAACTCTGCAGCAAGCTGGTGGAAAGGGTGAGGGAATCAAACGGTTCGGTTTCTGCAGTTGGTGGATAGGGTGCGGGAGTCGAAAGGTTAATGTCCCCCATGTCAGCTCAGCAGAAGTACAAGATGACACAACACGCCAGGCTCTCACGATGACCTTGACATAAGAGCAATACGTAAAAAAGGCACGGATACACGTTACACCGATGGTTCAGTCATCAGTGATGTGACCAATAGGGAGCTTATATATTCTCATCAACTTCCAAGGGACTCAAACCCCAACTGGCAGTGTTCCTTTGGGCAAGTACTGCTTCAACTACCGAGAAGAGACAGAGGCACTTATGCAAACTGCCTCCATGAAACATAATACAGATGACACATGTGCTATCGTGTGATCTTCCTCCTAGATGCCCTCTCTGTTCTTCATTCTAGGGAATGACAAACTCACCCACCAGACCAAGGCTTTCCAACAAGTCATGAAGAACCAGTAGAGAAGTCCTCCAGTGGATCCCTGCTCACTGCAGAATACCAGGAAACCAGACAGTAGATAAGCTAGCAAAAAGAGGAGCCCAGGAAGACCAATCAGACAACAGCGTCAGCTACAGCTAGAAAAGGAGCATCATCAGATCATTCCTTAAGCCACGGAGAGAAAGGGATGATTACCGTATACCACTTCTGTCTAGAGAGCAGCAAGTGATCCTGATGAGACTCTGCGATGATCAGAACCAGCTCAATGACCGTACAAACCATAACTTTAATTGATCCTTTGACTCCCTCACCCTATCCACTAGCTTCCTGCAAGATTCAAAGGGTCAAGATTTTTGTTTTGCTAGCATGGTTCACGATGCAGGATGCTAGGGGACGCGGTGCGGGAGTCAAAGGGTTAAACTGATGCCTTCACCAATCTTTCCCTGCAGTCAAGAGGACCAGACAGCCGAACACTGTATTGTATCGGCTGTCCTCTCTCTCTCTCTCTCTCTCTCTCTCTCTCTCTCTCTCTCTCTCTCTATATATATATATATATATATATATATATATATATTATATATATATGTATATATATATATATATAAATACATATACATACATATACGTACATATATCAAGTGGAGCGACAGGAGACATGGCAGACTACAACTTCTCTGACCACCAAGCTCCATGGCAGCCCGTAGGAATTAGAAGAAGAAGAAAAAACAAAACAAAACAAAACAAAAACCGGTTACATTCATCGCCAGATGTGGCCTGACGATGCAGACCGCGAACAGGATTAGAAAACAAAAAAAAAGGGGGGGGGGGAGGGGGGGAAATAACTGCGAGACTAGCAATCAGATAGCGACGGAAATGAGTGTTAATGGCCGATCATATCGCAAATGGCGAAGCCTTATTCAACACGTCGTGAAGAATGCCATTTCAACTCAGGCATTCAAAAGTGGCCACCTGCATCAATAAAACACACATACCCTTCATTTACACAGCGCGACAATCCACACATTACTTACTATACGGGAAACGGTTGGATTCATACATTTTAGACCATCACTTTTTTTTTCATGTGTATGCATGGTTAAATATTTCATTCAGTATGTATTCATGTGTGCATGTTTGCTGATATGTGTCGTTCTGGTGTGTGATGTGTGTGTGTGTGTGTGTGTGTGTGTGTGTGTGTATGTCTGTGTGTGTATGTGTGTGTGTGTGTATGTGTGTGTGTGTGGTGTGTGTGCGTTTGTGTGTGTGTGTTTGTGTGTTGTGTGCCTGTGTGCGTGTTTTGTGTGTGTGTGTGTGTGTGTGTGTGTGTGTGGTGTCTGTGTGCGTGTGTGGTTGTGTGTGTGTGTCTGTGTCTGTGTGCGTGTGTGGTTGTGGTGTGTGTGTGTGTGTGGTTGTGTGTGTGTGTGTGTGTGTGTGTGTTGTGTGTGTGTGTGTGTGTGTTGTGTGTGTGTGTGTGTGTGTGTGTGTGTGTGTGTGTGTGTGTGTGTGTCTATGTCTGTGTTCGTGTGTGTGTGTG
>JAPXFY010000014.1:64595510-64598010 GCA_030674185.1 Monoplex corrugatus
TGAATAAACACAGTGGGGTTTTTTTTCCTACACAATGTCACTTCATAACACGTTTCAGATCAAGTGGAGGGGGAGAGAGAGAGAGAGAGAGAGGATGGAGCTGAGAGAGAGAGAGAGAGGGAGGGAGGAAGCGAGAGAGAGAGAGGGAGAATACAGGGACACAGAGACAGAGAACAGACAAGAAAATAGGAGAGGGGAGAGAGAGAGGAATAGAAAGAAAGGGAGGGAGAGAGGGAGCGAGAGAGAGGAAGAGAGAGACAGACAAACAGACAGACAAACAGGCAGGCAGACAGACAGACAGAGAGGGATGGAGGGGGAGAGAGAGAGAGAGAATGACAGAGACACAAACAGACAGACAGGGAGGCAGACAGACAGGGAGAGAGACAAGACAGACAGAGAGACAAGACAGAGAGAGCAGACAGGGACAGAAGACAAGACAGAGAGAGACAGACAGACAGAGACAGAGACGAGGAACAGGGACAGACAGACAGAAACAGAGAGACGCGGGGAGGGAGAGCGTATAAATTTCACGAACATTCAATTCACCGTTGTACCATTTGGTCCAAATGTCAACAACGTGAGTGACAATAGGAATACATCACACTATGACAATGTCATCCTGTTCTCTTGCCGTAAACATGTAACACAGTACATATTGTGCTGCCTCCTCGTCTGCATCCCCTGTGTCACTGGGGGTGGGGGGTGGGGGGGAGGGGTAGGTGTGTGCTGAGGCCAAAAAAGTCCACAGTGATACCTGATATGGACTGATGGGGATTCGAACCTGCAACCTCCCAGTGATACTCTCGTTGCGCCCCGTACTTTGCCACAATGACGGGGGTGGGGTGGGTGGGGGTGGGGGTTGTTTCTGTCATGTGAGACGAGCCCCGTACTTTGCCACAATGACGGGGGTGGGGGGGGGGGCGTTTCGTCATGTGAGACGAGCCCGTACTTTGCCACAATGACGGGGGGGGGGGGGGGGGCGCGTTTCTGTCATGTGAGACGAGCCCCGTACTTTGCCACAATGACGGGGTGGGGTGGGGGGTGGGGGGGAGTGTTTCTGTCATGTGAGACGAGTTCATATAGAATAGTTAGTTGTGTTGTGACTCGGACCTTCAATTATCTATTTATTTACTTTATATATATATATGTTACTTTTTAAGGTAAGATTCACAGATACATATGTCATTTACATGTAACCAAGATTATTCCAGTGGTAGGCTGATACAGATACAATACCAGTATAACATATAGACTAGGTAAAACACACGCTAGATAGGGCCTCAGGACCTGACCAGCTCATGGGTTTATGTGTGGGATTAAGGCTTGTGCCATGATCACCATACACATGGCACCTGTGACGTTAGTACATATGGAATTCATTCCGAGCGTGGAGACGTCACCTTGAGAAACTGACACTGAAACTGACTCCGGATATCTTCTCGGGGTTGACACCAAAAGCCTTTCCCATAGATGTGTATGGCCACAAGGCAGCGGAGGTTTGAAATCAGAGTTTATCTTCTTTCTGGATGGGCCACCCTCCCAGACTGGCAAACCCCATCGCCCCGGATTGATCACGAACAAGCAGTATCGGATTGTACAGATGCCAAGCATAGACAGTCAACACGCAAAGTCAGAACAATATTGAGGCAGCTGAAACGTGGTTTCTAAGAAGAATGTTAAAGAGCTCCATGGACAGCAAATAAAACAAACGAGACAGCGTTAAAAGAGGCAAACACACACACACACACACACACACACACACAAAAAAAAAACATTAATAAGGAAGAAGATTAGGAAAAGACAAGCAAGGACATTTTATTTATGAAGCAAAAGAAATTTGACCACCTATTCACAACGGGAAAGCTAGAAAAAAAAAAAAAAAGCACCCAGAGAGAAAATATTGGACAGTTCTGAGGAGTGGACGAGTTCAGAGGTGGGAAGATTGTGCTTGCAGCGACTGAAGTTAGATGTGTGTAGAGAGTCATGATCGCCAACGCCATGCGGCAGGCAGGACACAGGATGATGATGAGTATCGATTACAAGAGGCCTGGCCTTGACCTTGACTCTGCAACAAACCCTGGGTTATGTATGCCACACAACCTTCTCTCCCCTTATATCATGTATCAACATGTGACTTCGTGCTTGATCTACTAAAGTACTGCCATACACCACAACTTGCTTTTTCACTCTTTGCAATAATTATTACGACTAATAACAACAATGAACATTTATGACGCTTAATCTTATAATAAAAGCCTTACAGAAAACAAAAATGTACAAACCAAACATTACCAACATCATACGTTTACCAACTCATGCTATAATTACATTACAAACAGACAGAGAGAGAGAGAGAGAGAGAAACAGAGAGAGAGAGAGAGAGAGAAACAGAGAGAGAGAGAGACAGACAGCGAGAGAGTGAGAGACAGACAGACAGACAAACAGACAGACAGAGAAAGAGAGAGAGAGAAAGACACAGAGACAATGAGAGAGAGAGACA
>JAPXFY010000014.1:64603010-64635510 GCA_030674185.1 Monoplex corrugatus
CACAGATACAAACACAACGGGAGAGAGAGAGAGAGAGAGAGAGAGAGAGAGAGAGAGAGAGAGACAGACAGACAGACAGGCAGACAGAGACAGAGAGAAAGAAAGAAAGAGAGAGAGACACAGAGAGAGACACACACAGAGACAGAGACAGAGAGAAAGAAAGAGAGAGAGATACAGAGACAGAGAGAGAGAAAGAAAGATGGAGAGACAGAGAGAGAGACAGACAGACAGACAGAGACAAAGAAAGAAAGAGACAGACAGACAGAGAGACAGAGAGAGAGAGAGAGAGAGAGAGAGAGAGAGCTCAGACCACATCTATTAGCCACCACAGCCCTAGACAGGGTTGCTAGACACAGGATAATAATAAACATAATAACAGAGGATAATAACAATTATATAACAATGACATTTATATGACGCCAAATCTTGATATATGAATCAGATCACTTTAATACTTCACCTTTTCCTGACAACTCGTGAGTACAAAACACACAGACCATAGACGGGTTGTAATATCGATATTGATTTCCACATTTATTGATCTTACGTCATCGTCATCGTCGTCGTCATCGTCATCATCATCATCAATTGACAGTCACACACACACACACACGCACGCACATACACACACACACACACACACACACGCACGCATACACACACGCACTTTCTGTCTGTCTGTCTCTCTGTCTCTCTCTGTCTGTCTGTCTGTCTGTCTCTCTCTCTCTCTCTCAACAGTTACTGATTTTACGTCATCGTCGTCGTCGTCGTCATCATCATCATCATCATCATCATCATCATCATCATTACCACAGACGGACAGACACACCACCACCACCCTCTCTTCTCTCTCTCAAGAGTTATTGATTTTACGTCATCGTTATCATCATCATCATCATCATCATCATCATCACCATCACCACCACCACCACCATAAACAGGCATATAGACAGACACACACACACCACTCTCTCTCTCTCTCACACACACACACACAGACACACACACACACACACACACACACACACACACACACACACACACACACACACACACACACACACACACACACACACACACACACAAGAGTTACCGATTTTACGTCATCGTTATCATCGTCATCATCATCACCAACACCACAGACAAACAGACCGACAGACAGACAAACAAACACACACACATACACACACACACACACACACCTCTCTCTCTCTTTCTCTCACTCACTCACTCTCTCTCAACAGTTATTGATTTTACGTCATCGTCATCATCGTCGTCGTCGTCGTCGTCATCATCATCATCATCATCATCATCATCACCACCACCACCACCACCACCACCACCACCACCACCACCACCACCTACTACCACCACCACCACCACCACAACGGGAACATGAATGTATGAGTGACTAACGATATTTCAGTTTTCCCAAATGGAGGCTATCATAGACATATTGCAAAGAAGCACTTGAATTTATTTTTTCGTTAAATAAGTCACTTGGATTCGGAGTAACAGATTGGAAATGTATGTGCGCGCGCGCGCGTGCGTGAGCGTGCGTGTGTTTGTGTGAGTGTATATATATATATATATTATGTGTGTGTGTGTGTGTGTGTGTGTGGTATAAGTGTGTGCGTCTGAGTGTGTATCTATCTATCCAGCTATCCATGTGCATGCGTGTGCGTGCGTGCATGCGTGTCTGTGTGTGTGTGTGCCTGTGTGTGTGTGTGTAATCTATCTGTCTATTTATCCTCCTACCTATCTATCGATCCATCCACCCACCCATCCATCCATTCATCCATCCACCATCCATCTATCTATTTATCTATCAATCCATCCATCTATCTATCCATCCATCTATCTATACGTACAAATGAATGTGTGTTTGTGTGCGTGCGTGTGTGTGTGTAAGAGAGAGAGAGAGAGAGAGAGAGAGAGAGAGAGAGAGAACAGGGAGAGAGAGAAAGAGAGAGAGGGAGGGAAGGAGAGGGAGGGAGGGAGAGAGAGAATGTGAGAGAGAGATAGAAAGAGAGAGAGAGACAGACAGACAGACAGAGAAGATAGAGACGACAAGAGGGACGACATGCCTTAAGGCCACAACAGATCCTATCCTCACTATTGCCCGCCACTGGACGCTAACATCCCCCCCCCCCCCCCCCATCTCAAAAAAAAAAAAAATCGACCTCCGATAATCAATCGCCGTGGTGTAGTGGTTAGCGTAACAGACTACTGACTAGAATCCCCATCAGTCCCTTCAAAAATCATTGTGGGATTTTTCGACTCTAACCGGCTCCTACCTAGAGCTGAGCGAACGATTGGGATGTTACAGGTTCGAATCCCCATCAGTTCCCTTCAAAAATCATTGTGGGATATATTTTGGCTCCAACCGGCTCCAACACAGAGCTGAGCGTGCTATAGTCTCGTTGGGAAGACTGGGACTACACGGTCGAGTCTCATCCAATTCATGGGATGCGTCACTAATGATTTGTACTGACCAAACCACTCGCTGCGGTGTAGTAGTTATCATAACGGACTACTAACTGGAAGGTTGCGGGTTCGATTCCCCATCAGTCCTTTCAAAAATCATTGTGGGATTTTTAGGCTCCAACCGGGTCCTGCCCAGAGTTGAGCGTGCTAGGGGCTCATTGAGAAATCTGGAGACCACACAGTCGAGTTTCATCCACTTCACGGATATATTATTGAGGGTGTTGCTCGAATCTTCTGACCAACATCGCAGGTGTCTATCTCTCAGGACTGGTTGACGCCAGGATATGTTGTGATAATGAGCGTAAGAGTACAGCCTTACCACGCAGTCACAATCCTAGACGCCCCCACCCCATCCCCACCCCCACCCCCATTACCCACCCCATCCCCATCCCACCTCATCCCCCACCCCATCCCCCACCCCCAGCATTATGGCAGTCATCTTCGTCATCATCATGACATTGTGCCAACATGTGGCCATAAAGTTGGGGTAGAAAATCATACCCCCCCCCCCCCTTTAAAAATAGACCAGGGATAAAATGACAGAGAACATTTGGTTTACCACCACAGCCTACGCTACGTGCCCAAGTACGAGTACAATAAAACGTTGTTAGCACACATTCGATTACATGTGCACACATGTATATATTCACTGGCCAGATACGATCAGCAACATCGATCAGTGAAAGAAGATATATCAACAGCCGGCAGAAAGCCAAACTGGAAGAAGAAGGTGGGAGATGGGCCGGCCACACACAGTAGGCCTACAAAAACCAGCGTCATGTATCACCAGACAGGCCCCGACACGGAAAACCAAGGGAAAAGAAAGACAGGCCGGTCGAGAAACACCTGGCGAAGAGACTTCCATACAGACACAAGGAGGACAGGCCTTACTTGGAGGCAACTAGACACAAAAACATAGGGCACAGGACTATGGAGGTCTTCTGTTGATGGCCTGTACCTCAAGACACCTCCAGACAGACACTACGAGTACTGGCCTTACCTGGAGACACCTAGACACAAAAACACAGGACACAGGACTATGGAGGTCTTCTGTTTATGGCCTGTACCCCCAAAAGACCTCCAGACAGATACTAGGAGTATTGGCCTTACCTGGAAACAACTAGAAGCAAAAAACACAGGACTATGGTCTTCTGTTGATGGCCTGAACCCAAACAGACCTCAACACAGACTCTAGGAGTACTGGCATTACATGGAGACAGCTAGTGGCAAAAACACAGGACGCAGGACCACAGAGGTCTTCTGTTGATGGCCTGTATCCCGAGAGACATCCAGACAGAGACTACGAGGATGGGACATTACCCAGAGACAGCTTGAAGCGAAAACACAGGACACAGGACTATGGGGGTCTTCTGCTGATGGCCTGTACCCCAACAGACCTCCATACAGACACTAGGGGTATTGACATTACCTGAAGACAACTAGAGGCAAAAACACAGGACTGTGGTCTTCTGTTGATGGTCTGTACCCCAACAGACCTCCAGACAGACACTAGCAAGATGGGCCTTATCTGAAGACAACCAGAGGCAAAAACACAGGACTATGGAGGTCTTCTGCTGATGGCATGTTCCTCAAGACACCTCCAGACAGATAGTAGGAGTATTGGCCTTACCTGGAAACAACTAAAAGCAAAAATCACAGGACTATGGGGGTCTTCTGTTGATGGCCTGTACCCAAACACACCACCACACAGACACTAAGGGTACTGACATTACCTGGGGACAACTAGCGACAAAAACACAGGACTGTGGAGGTGTCTCATTAATGGCCTTGTCCATGTAGAGGGGTGGAAACCTTTAACCCTTTGACTCCCCCACTCTGTCCACCAGCATCCTGCACTGCCAACCATGTTAGCAAAGCGAAAACTTAAACCCTTTGACTCCCTTAGCCCATCCACCAGCTTCCTGCAGGAAACTAGTGGACAGGGTGAGGGAGACCAAGAGTAAAGATTCTGCAGTTGGTGGAAGGATGTGGGAGTCAGAGGGTTAAGAAAAGTTAAAATGGTTGAATGTGTGCATTGTGATACGTGTATCAGTATGATATACGTCATAGCCTTGTCTCTACACATAACGTGCAGTGAGTCTAAATGAATGTAGAGAAATGTGCTATACGACAATGGCTTCGACAAATCAACACGAAAGCGTCCATCATATTCACACACCCAAAATGGAGTATGACTGCCTTAAAGGCGGCGCAGAAAACACACACACACACACACACACACACACACACACACACACATACACACACATACGCACACATACGCACGCACACACACACACACACACACACACACACACACACACACACACACACACACACACACACACACACACACACTCGTATATGACAGATACCCAGGCTTTGGCACACAACCGACATAACTGGAGGAATCTGATAAACAGTTCTTCAGTGCGGTGCCCAAATCACTCTTCATGGAATTAAGGGGCAAGAAGAAAAAGGCAGAGACAGCTAATGCAACAATAGGCTGACGTGAAGCAGTGTATTCATTTCTTTCTTTCTATCTTTCTTTTTAAGAACACTCGAATGTATGAGTGGGCTTGGAGCTTTTACGTGTGTGTGTGTGTGTGTGTGCGTGCGTGCGTGCGTGTGTGTGTGTGTGTGTGTGTGTGTGCGCGTGTGTGCGTGCGTGCGTGCGTGAGTGCGTGCGTGCGTGCGTGTGTGTGTGTGTGAGTGTGTGTGCTTGTGTGCGTGCGTATGCATGTGTGTGTGTGTGTGTGTGTGTGTGTGTGTGTGTGCACGCGAGTGAGTGTGTTTGTGTGCGTGCTCATATATATGTGAGAGAGAGAAAGAGAGAGCGTGTGTGTGTGTGTGCGGGCGCGCGCGCGCACGTGTGTGTTTTGTACACCGCAGTCACAGTCCCCTTTGTAGGGACGGGGTGTGCACAGCGGGGTGTTTTCCTGTTGTCATATGCCATTGAACATTGACCCGGCGTGCAAGGGTACCCAACTTTAGCAGTCCATGTTATATGTGCCTTTACACAGGAAATGACCTGGCTGATGGGGAAAGTCTCCACCTTTATTTGCCAAACCCCGCCTTTCATTCATTCATTCGTTTACTTATCTATATGTATATATATATGTATATATAATATTATATATATAAATTATATATCAATTAATTCGTTTATTCATGTATTTTTCCATTTTTTCCATTTCCATCCTTTACATGCCAAACACCGTCCTTTTTGTTAATGAATTTATTAATTAATTAACTAATTAATTGATTGATTAATAACCAATCAATCGATCGATCGATCGATCAATCAATCAATCAATCAATTCATTCATTCATTTCCGGTCTTTATTGGCCAAATCGCGCCCTTTTATTTATTCATGCATTTATTCGCTATTTCTTTTGACGTCTTTTCACATATGCGCTTTCAGACGATATATAGTTATTTGTTTATTCATGTACTTATTTATATATTTATCTATTTATTCACTTACTTATTTATGTATTTATTCATTAACGTATTCCCTATCTATTTTCTTTCATTTATCTTTTTGTTGTTGTTTTTTTCTTTTTTCTTTTCATCCAATTGTGTTCCAAAGGGATTCATCGCACTCGCACAAATCAACATGCGCTCCATCCGAATCTGCCGCCCAATATCTATTTGGCATGCAGGTTCATGAGCAAAATCCCATGCAATGGCAAGGTTTTGAAATGGGAGAAAAGAACAGGGCGGTGGGGGTGAGGTGGGGTGGGGCGGGGAAGGGTCCAGCCTTTAGCTACCAGGCGGTACCCAAACGTGTTTGAACCCCATCCTTCCAGTTGGAAAACCAGCGGCCAAACCCCGGGGACCTGACAGTCGCGCACGTCGCTGAAAGGATGGCCTTAAGTTGGACGTAAGAAACTCGGATCTGTATCATGGATCAGATAGCGAATTCGTTCTCTCTGTCTCTGAGCCTGTCTGTCTGTCTGTCTGTCTGCTCTACTCTATGTCTCTATCTGCCTCTCTCTCTCTTAATTACTCTCTCTCTCTCTTCTCTCTCTCTCTCAATGTACCTGCCTCTCTCTATATATATTAATGTACCTCTCTCTCTCTGTCTGTCTGTCTGTCTGTCTGTCTCCTTCTCTCTCTCTCTCTCCCTTCTATTTCTCTGTCTGTTTCTATCTCTGTCGGTCTGTCTCTTTTGTCTTTGTCTCTTTGTCTGTTCCTTTTTGTATCTGTCTCTGTCTCTCTGTCTGTGTCTGTCCCTTTCTGTCTATGTATGTCTGTATGTCTGTGTGTCTGTCTGTCTCTCTCTACATGTATGTCTCTGTCTCTTTCTCTCTCTAACTCTGTCTGTCTGTCTGTCTCTGTCTCTAACTCCGTCTCTGTGTTTTTCTGTCTCTGTCTGTCCGCGGCTGTCTGTCTTTCTGTCTGTCTCTAATTCCATCTGTCTTTCTCTATCTCTGTCTCTATCTCTGCCTGTCTGTCTGTATCTCTCTCTCTAACTCCGTCTTTGTCTGTCTCTCTGTCTCTGTCTGTCTGTCTCTTTCTCTCTCTCTTCCTCCCTTCTACTACATATCAACAAACAAAAAACAAGCAAGCAAACAAAAACAAACAAAAACAAACAAAAACAAATACAAATACATGAATAAGCAGATACGTAAAACATTCACTGATCCCGCCCCCTCTCACACATACACGCGCACACCAGAGATCAGAATGGGCAACGAGTCAAAACCTGCCATCAAAGCCCAACCACAAAAGTGGGGCAGAAAGCTAACCCACTCAAACGCTCGTAGGTCGTTTTATCGGGGCGAGGGCAGTGGTGGTGGCAGTGGGACGCATATACCCAGTTTTTCTTTCCTGATTCCTTTGAAACCTGCCAATTATGCGCACGGGATAGACATCAACGTTACACAAATCCAGATCCTGTATCGTGGTCTGAATGCCAATCTTTTCGAATATCATTATCATCATTATTATAATTATTATCATTTACTTAACTCGTTACCTCCCTTGGGGATGCCGGGGGCTCTTTCAGTATAAATACTATCCCCCTACCCTCTGCAAATTCTGTGCTAGAAATTTCCTCTTTTCTGTCAGTCTCTTTGTTTTTGCCTTGTTCCTTTGCTTTCCGTCATTTCTTCCTATCATTTTCTGCTGGTCCATTCACCTGTATGTGTTAAAGTTTTATATACTTTCTCTTAGGATTGATAACTGGGTACATGTATTAAATGCATTTGTTTGGCTTTAGAGAAATGAGATATGCGGAAGCAATTGTAGGTAATTTAAGTCTATTTTTATGTATGTTTAAGTGTCCTTAGTTATACCAAAGGAAATAAGAGGGAAGCAGGGAGAGTTTTAAATATCAACTAAGTAACTGCGTTGGGTTTGAGAAATTCTACATGGGAGATAACTCCGTGACTCTCAAGAGTTATGTCCTTAGTTATGTTTAAATTTGTATTCATATATATGTTGATTAAATCCCCTGTGCAATAAACTGGACGGAGTGGTCAACGCCAGGGGCGTTTCCTTAGATTATGTGCATTGAGACGTGTACTTAATTTTCATTTTTTTTTTTTTCCTGTTGATGTATTGTGTATGTTTTCAAACAGTTATAGCCCTGATATGGCTCCATGCAATCGGCTGGGCTTTAAACAGAAATAACAGTGACTTAACTCGTTCTTATATAGCGCTGTTCTCGAAATGCAGTTGGACTAACTGCGCCTTACACACAATCAGACTTTATATTGGAGCACGTAGAACTCAGGCTGTTAGCCGAGCTGACCACACTCCACTATGTTGTTGCACAGTCTGCATCTTTGCCAGGCGTCAAGCTGGTATTTTACGTTGTTTCCATAAGCCATCTACCGACTAAAACCAACGCAGTAGAAATGTTGCTCTACAGACTTTTTCTCAGAGTCAAATGGACAGACAGAGTAACAAACGAGAGCGTGTTAAAAGGAATTGAATGACAAGCGTCAGGTGCTGACAAGAGATCAATAAAAGAAAGCTGAAACACGTAGGCCATGCGATCAGAAACATCTGATGTCAACGGTCCTACGCACCTCCTATTTCAACAACATCGCTGAAGTTTGTGGTCTATGTCTCAATCGTGTGACACGGAGAAGACTTGTGACGTAAACGTGGCTCCCTGTCTAAACCCCCTCTGTGTGTATAAGGGGAGAGGTGAGAGGTGAGGTGATCCACTGGCATGACGTACAAAATCCCTGACGTGCATATCTGATAGAGGGGGTGTGAGCACAGGTTACATAATCATGTATAGACACAGAGCTTGTTTAGGAACACCATACATGTGTGTATACACACAGAGGGGGTTTACGCACAGACTGCATGTTTATACACACAGACGGGGTTTAGACACAGGATACATGTGTATACACACAGAGGGGGTCTACGCACAGACTGCATGTTTATACACACAGAGGGGGTTTAGACACAGGCTACATGTGTATACACACAGAGGGCGTTCAGACACAGACTGCATGTGTATACACACAGAGGGGGTTTAGACACAGACTACATGTGTATACACACAGAGGGGGTTTAGACACAGGATACATGTGTATACACACAGGGGGTATAGACACAGCTACATGTGTATACACACAGAGGGGGTTTAGACACAGGATACATGTGTATACACACAGAGGGGGTTTACGCACAGACTGCATGTTTATACACACAGACGGGGTTTAGACACAGGATACATGTGTATACACACAGAGGGGGTTTAGACACAGGATACATGTGTATACACACAGAGGGGGTTTAGACACAGGATACATGTGCATACACACAGAGGGGGTTTAGACACAAGGTACATGTGTATACACACAGAGGGGGTTTAGACACAGCTACATGTGTATACACACAGAGGGGGTTTAGACACAGACTACATGTGTATACATACAGAGGGGGTTTAGACACAGGATACATGTGTATACACACAGAGGGGGTTTAGACACAGGGTACATGTGTATACATACAGAGGGAGTTTAGACACAGACTACATGTGTATACACACAGAGGGGGTTTAGACACAGCTACATGTGTATATACACAAAGGGTATAGACACAGCTACATGTGTATACACACAGAGGGGGTTTAGACACAGCTACATGTGTATACACACAAGGGTATAGCACAGCTACATGTGTATACACACAGACGGGGTTTAGACACAGGATACATGTGTATACACACAGAGGGGGTTTAGACACAGGATACATGTGTATACACACAGAGGGGGTTTAGACACAGGATACATGTGCATACACACAGAGGGGGTTTAGACACAGCTACATGTGTATACACACAGAGGGGGTTAGACACAGACTACATGTGTATACATACAGAGGGGGTTTAGACACAGGATACATGTGTATACACACAGAGGGGGTTTAGACACAGCTACATGTGTATACATACACAGGGGGTTTAGGCAGAGGATACATGTGTATACACACAGAGGGGGTTTAGACACAAGGTACATGTGTATACACACAGAGGGGGTTTAGGTACAGGTTGCATGTGTATACACACAGAGGGGGTTTAGACAGGATACATATGTATACACACAGAGGGGGTTTAGACAGGATACATGTGTATACACACAGAGGGGGTTTAGACACAGCTACATGTGTATACACACAGAGGGGGTTTAGACACAGCTACATGTGTATACACACAGAGGGGGTTTAGACACAAGGTACATGTGTATACACACAGAGGGGGTTTAGACACAAGGTACATGTGTATACACACAGAGGGGGTTTAGACACAAGGTACATGTGTATACACACACAGGGGGTTTAGGTACAGGTTGCATGTGTTTACACACAGAGGGGGTTTAGACAGGATGCATGTGTATACACACAGAGGGGGTTTAGACACAGGATGCATGTGTATACATACACACAGAGTGTTTAGTCACAACTACATGTGTATACATACCCACAGAGAGTGTTTAGTCACAACTACATGTGTATACACACAGAGAGTGTTTAGTTACAACTACATGTGTATACACACAGACGGGGTTTAGACACAGGATGCATGTGTATACACACAGAGGGGGTTTAGACACAGGCTACATGTGTATAATACACACAGAGGGGTTTAGACACTGGCTACACGTGTATACACACATAGGGGTTTAGACACAGAATGCATGTGTATACACAGAGGGTTTAGACACAGACTACATGTGTATACACACAGAGGGGGTTTAGACACTGGCTCCATGTTTATACACACAGAGGGGGTTTAGACAAGGCTACATGCGTATACACACAGAGGGGGTTTAGACACAGGCTCCATGTGTATACACACAGAGGGGTTTAGACACAGGCTACATGTGTATAATATACACACAGGGGTTTAGACACAGGCTCCATGTTTATACACACAAGAGTGGGTTTAGACACAAGCTCCATGTTTATACACGCAGAGGGGGGGGGGGGTAAGCACAGGTAGCGTGCATATACACACATGAAGGGTATTAAGACACAGGCTGAGTGCCACAGGCTGAGTGCACACTCGTCGACCTCTCAGTTTGGAAGAGAAGTCTACATCCTTTACCCACCAGGCGGAGCTGTCTACACCGTTTGACGAACAGAGAGAGACAGAGAGAGGGGGATGGAGAGGGAGAGAGAGAAAGGGAGAGAGAGAGAGAGAGAGAGAGAGAGGGAGAGAGAGAGCACTCACAGCACAAACACACACACCAGCACACATACACACATATCACAGACATACACACACACCATACACATGCACACACACACACACACACACACACACACACCACACACACACACACACACACACAACACACACACACACACAACACTACAAATAGACAGACAGACACACACACACAACACACACACACACATACACACACACACACACAGCACACACACACACACACACACACACACAGACATATCACAGACATACACACACATCACACACATGCACATACTCACACACCACAAACACAGAAAGACAGACAGACACACCTCGGACAAACACACACACACACACACACACACATCACACAGGCAGACGAACACAACACACACACACACACACACACACACACACACACACACACACACACACACACACACACACACACACACACACACACACACACCCAACAACATCCCACAATAGATTACCACTTACAAATGGGAAACAACGAACACACACAACAACATCATCAACATCAACAACAACAGTAACAACAATAGAACACAATAGATCAGTAACACTAACAAACAGGAAACAGCGAACTGAAGAAGCAGAGGCTCATACTAACAGCAGCGATAAGAGCCAACGATGGACCAGGAAGACAGCCAGTGAACACGGATATTGTTGTGAACAACTCAGTCAAGTGGGGGGGGGGGGGGGGGAGGAGGGAGGGGGAGAGGGGGAGAGGGGAGGAGGTCCTGGAGTGTGATTGAAGTGGGTCCTATGTACACTATCGTGAATGGATCATCAGTACTGACTCTTCAGACTCTGTGTGTGTGTGTGTGTGTGTGTGTGTGTGTGTGTGTGTGTGTGTGTGTGTGTGTGTGTGTGTGTGCGTGTGTGTGAGTGCGTGACAGAGAGAGAGAGAAATTAAGACAGAGGGAGACAGAGAGAGAGAGACAGAGGGAGAGAGAGAGAGAGACAGACAGACAGACAGAGACAGACAGACAGACAGAGACAGAGAGACAGACAGAGACAGACAGAGACAGAGAGAATGAGAGAATGAGTGAGAGAGAGAGAGAGAAATAGAGACAGACAGACAGAGAGAGACAGAGGTGATGGAGAGGGAGAAAGACAGACAGAGAGAAAGACAGAGAGAGATGGGGGAAGGAGAGAGAGAGAGACAGAGACAGACAGAGAAAAAGACAGAGAGAGAGATAGAGAGAGCCTGAGACAGTGACAGAGAGACAGAGACACAGAGAGAGATGGGAAGAGAGAGAGAGAGAGAGAAGACAGACAGACAGACAGACAGACAGAGAGAGAGACAGAGGGAGAGAGAAGTAAAGAGAAGAAAAGATCAAAGGCCAACTGTATCTGGACAGTAATTCAGTAAAACTAGGTAGGTATAGTTCAGCAGTGGTCACGTCAGGAAAGCTGGAGGGGAAGAGAGCACCAGGTAGACCCAGGGAGAAGATACTAGATGGACTTGCAGAGTGGCTGAGGACAAAGAGGGTGGAAGAGATGCTTGAGGCAACAAGAGATAGAGACAGATGGAAGTCCATGATCGCCAACGCCATGCGGCAAGGCACCTGATGATGATGATGATGATGATAGTTCAGCAGACTAACGCGGAGCGCCGAATCAGGAAGCATAGGATCTTACCGTCGAAGGATCTAAACACTGATTCGGCAAAATCATCGGGGGAAAATAAACACATTTACAGCAGACGTAAGTACCATGTGTGATGAAGTGGGTCCCTACGTACACAGTCGTGAATGGGTCTTCAGTATTGGCTCTTCAGTCTGTGTGTTTCCTGCACTAATTCAATCTACTGAGGTATAAGTGGTTGGTAGTCGAGTGGCCTTGGCGAAACACAAGACTGTTTGAGAGAGACAGAGAGAGAGAGAGAGAGAGAGAGAGAGGAGAGGAGAGCGAGAGAGAGAGTGTGTGTGTATGTGTGTGTGTGTGTGTGTGTGTGTGTGTGTGTGTGTGTGTGTGTGTGTGTGTGTGTGTGTGTGTGTGTGTGTGTGTGCGTGCTTGTGTGTGTGTGTGATTGGGTGTCTATGTGTCGGTGTGTCTATATATCTCCGTTCGTATTGTCCTCACATACACACACGTTCATGAAATCCAAACACACATACACAGACACAGACAACACCACACACACACACACACACACACACACACACACACACACACACACACACACACACACACTCACTCACGGGCATACACTAACACACACACACATACAGACGGGGACACACACACTCACTCACTCACACACACACACACACACACACACACACACACACACACACACACACACACACACACACACACACACTATAAAACAAACAAACAAACAAACAAACACACACACACACACACACACACACACACACACACACACCACACACACACACACACACACACTGGAGGGAACGAGAACACCAGGCAGATATGGGAAGAAAATATTGGACAGACTTGCAGAGTGGCTGAGGACAGAGAGGGGTAGGGAGATGTACATGCCCCTGGACAAGGGATAGATTCGTATGGAAGTCCATGATCACTAACGCCATGCCGCAGCCACATGATGATGATGATGATGATGATGATGATGATGATGATGAAATCGCTTTTGTATCGCGCTGTTCTCTGAGCTCCTTTGGACCCATTGTTCCTAATACATAACGAGACATTTTAGTGGAGTATAGAGAACTCAAAGCTGTTAGGCGAACTGACCACACTCCACTATACTGCTGCACAGTCTGTATCTTTGGTGGGCGTATATTGAGTGTGTTATCATGTTTCCCACAAGCCAGCCACTGATACGCCTTACAGGGTCTTTACTGTGCATATGAATAGATTAACACCAAAGTGAAGTACATCTTATTGGTCTGTTTGTCTCTGATTTCTTGTTTTGTTTCTTTTTGTCTCATCATTCTTGTTTATTCTCACCTTTGCAAGAAAACAAACAAACAAACAAACACATCTAGTCTGTTGTGCAGGTAAGCTAACCTGCTGCCAGGTTTTAACCCTTTGATTCTCGCACCCTGTACACCAGCATCCTGCATTCTTTGTTTCTTGAAAATATTAACACTGACATTTCTCTCTTTCCTTCTTTGTTTAAATACAAATAAAAACATTTTTTTTCTTTCCTTCGTTCTTTGTTTCTTAACCCTTTGACTCCCATATCCTGCTCACCAGCATCCTGCATTGTCAAACATGCTAGCAAAGCAAAATCTTAACCCTTTGATTCTTAAGTGCTCTGAAAAATTTCGCAAAGATACAACTTTAAGGATATGCCCTTGGCGTTGATCATTCCTCCCTAAGTATTACCAGCAGGTTAAAACAAACTGAATACAAATGTATAAACATAACTAAGAACACAAAAACATAAAAAGAATGTACGCAAATTACCTAAAACTGCCTCTGCACATCACATTTCCTGAGGGCCAAAAAATACAGTTAATACATGTTCCCAATCATCAACCCTAAGAGAAAATGTCACCCGTTCTGACAAAAGGTACAATAAGTCGGACGAGACCTTTTGCTGCTGTGGGCTGAAAACTCTGAACAGGGACACATTTGTCAATTTTGAGTTTTCTGCATTTTCATACCCTATAACCACTTTTACACCATGTCCTAACACAATAAAGTCAAATTCAATCGATAAGTATAATTTTTGTGTGTTTCAATGTGTGGTAAGTGCTACTATCTCCTTTCAAAATATTCACAAGTTCCGTAACATTTTGGTGATTACATTACGCTTTTCTTAAATTCATTTTTCTTTTTGTTGTTTTGGATGGATGGACAATTAAGTAAACAAGGGAAGTATGGAATTTCAGCTGATTTGGTTGATATTTAATGCTTGTTGCTAAGAAGTTTCTGACCATACCCTTTCAATTCAGACCTATTCTCTTCAACACTGTTTTTCTCAAAATGGCTGACTTGACCCCTCTCATCTTTGAAAGCCCATAACTTTTTTGTTTTTGTAGCCTGAAACTCAACTTTAGTACCATTTGAAAGCTGAGATTCTAAACTTTATAGTGATACCAAAACCTAAAAATGCCTAAACTGAGACTTATTGTGCCTTTTGTGAGAATGGCTTTGATTTCAGTCAAAGGGTTAAGTTTTTGAATTCGTGTATAGTGTGCGGGAGCCAAAGGGTTAACAACACTTCCTCAATTTCTTTTTTTTTCCCTTCTTTGAAAATCAACACGAACTTCGTTTTTTTTTCTCTTCGTTAAGAAAATCGATATAAACATTCCTTTCTTTCCTTCCTTCTTTAAATATCTTTCTCTCTACCTTTATTTCTTTAAGAAATCAGAATAAACATATTTTTCATTCTTTCTTGAAAAAAAAAAGACTGTCGACATGGCTTTTCTTATTTCTTTCTTATATAAAAAAAGATCAGTAGTGACAGGCGATAGAGAAATCAAACGGAAACGGAAAAGACTTGAAAATGGTGTCCAAACACAGCAGGTGTACAGTTCCGCGTGACAGCCGATCCTGAAATCTTGGCAGGAAACGAGCCACAAATTTCTCAAAGCCTCCATAAACTACCTGGTGTCCTCTACTTTTATTTCACCCTACCTTGACAAAGATTCTCTGACCTCGAATAAAACTGCGATGCTAAATAGTCTGCCCCGCCTTCCTCCCCCTGTCTGTCGTGCAGGTAAGCTACCCTGCTGCCTGGTTTTAACCCTTTCACTCCCGCACCCTCTCCACCAGCATCCTGTACTGTCAACCATGCTAACAAAGCAACACAACAACAACAACAAAACCAAAACAAACAAACACAAAACAAAACAAAAAACAAACAAAAAATCCCTATATTCCCGCACCCTGTCTACCAGCATCCTGCATTGTCAACCATGCTAACAAAGCAACAACAACAACAACAAACACACAAAAACTTAACCCTTTGATTCCCGCACCCTGTCCACTAGCATCCTGCATTGTCAACCATGCTAACAAAGCAACAACAACAAAAAACGTAACCCTTTGACTCCCGCACCCTGTTCACCAACATCCTGCATTGTCAACCATGCTAACGAAGCGAAAACTTAACCCTTTGATTCCAGCACCCTGTCCATCAACATCATGCATTGTCAACAATGCTAACAAAGCAAAAATACTTAACCATTTGACTCACGCACCCTGTCCACCAGCTTCCTATATTGTCAACCACGCTAACAAAGCAAAAACTTAACCCTCAGCCTGATAATTGCCAGGTTTATGCTTAACCCTTTGACCCCCGCACCCTATCCACCAACCACAAAACTTAACCCTTTGACCCCCTCACCCTATCCACCGGCTTCCTGAATTGCAGGAAGCTGGTGGACAGGGTGAGTGAATCAAAGGGTTAAGCTTTCGTTTTACTAGCATGCAATGCAGGATACTCGTGGACAGGGTGCAAGGAGTCAAAGGGTTAAGTCTTGATCATATCGGATATTTTCCTGCCCAGCATTTATGGCACTTTTTTTTTCATTTGATCGAGCGAGGATAGATATATCTCAGCACACAGCCTCAGGTGATTGCAGTCTAACGGAGATAAGAATCCTGGGAACATGGGGAAGAAAAAAAAAAAAAGGGGGGGGGGGGGCTACAGGGAGGGGGGAGGAAGAGGAGCGATGGTTGACGATAATGGACACCAGAGAACCAGGACATAGTGTGAGATGGTGATCCGCACTCGTGGCGTTGGTGGGATAAGAGTTTTATAACCAGGAAGGTCGTGGGTTCAAATCCATACCACTCCTTTTAAAACCCGTTCCGGGATTTCCCGTCTCCAACTACCCGGCTCTTATTCAGAGCTGAACGGTGCTATGAACTCATTAGAAAGACTGGGGGATCAAACACAGTCGAGTCTCATCCGCTTCACGGATGCGTCAGTGAGGGTGTTGTTGCTCAAATCCTCTGACCAACACAGCAGGTGCCTGTATCTCTCGGGCCTGGTTGACGCCAGGATATAATTATTATAATAGTAAGCGTAGTAGTTCACAGTCTCAATCCTAGATGAAATTTCACAGCATCATGATCTCATCCTCCTCGTCACCATCACACTGTGAAAAGTCTGCCAGCTTCTGTGGCCGTTAATGTGGCGTAGTAGAAAATGGGGAGGACGTATTGGGGGGGGGGGGTGGGGGGGGGAGGGGGGGGGAGGGGGAAGAAGACAGTCAGCACAAAGGACATCACCCTACATACGATGACCAAGAGTTTATTATTCCAAGCGTAGGAAAAAAAAAAAAAAAACTGTTGTGAGAAAACTGAAACCGAATCTGAATATGTTGGGCAGCGACCCAAGACTATAAAAGCCAACACCTGTTAGTGAGATATTGCCCATGCAGAAATTAATGTGTGTGTGTGTGTGTGTGTGTGTGTGTGTGTGTGTGTTCGTTCGTTGTGTATTTGTGTTTTGCCGTGCGTGGTGTGTGTGCGTGCGTGTGTGTGCGTGCGTGCGCGTGTGTGTCTGTTTCAGCGCTTAGATTTGATTTTATCAAGATTTTGCGCTATATAAATATTGTAATTATTATTATTATTATTATTATTAATGTCCTCTCCGGTTTTGGAACCACAGGCAGGGGCTATCACTTTGCTTCTCGGTAGTTTAGGGTTTCCCACTTTCCTGTCACGCTGTCTTTGTCCTCACAAGACTCTTTCTTATTTCTGCCTTCAACATCATTCGCTTATATTTATTCCAGATTCTCTCTCCTAGCTCCCCAAAGACGGACGAGTATACTGCCTTTAAGGTGAGATAAAGAACGGTCATGCACGTAAATATCCGATCCCTCTGCTAGGTAGGTAGGTTTGTATGGGTTTATAATTCTGCTTAGGTAGGGAGTGATCGCTGTAAATCTACCCTCAGGAGAAAAAAGTAAAAGAAGAAGAAAGGCAACATTGATGTCATCTCCTTTGCTTATTTTTCCTTCCCGAAACCTGAACCTGGGTCAGGTATCCGTTTACGGTTGAAAATTCACTTGTCGATTCAAACGCACTCTTGTTAATATGTACACCAGATATACATACGCTCGCACGTCGCGCGCGCGCAAACACACAAAACACACGCACACGCATGTCTATGCATACACACATACATACACACATACACAATCACACATACGCGCGCACACACACAAACTCACACATACACAAAACACACACATACACAAACTCTCTCTCTCTCTCTCTCTCTCTCTCACACACACACACACACACGCGCGCACGCACACACTACATGACACTAGCATCCTGTGTAGACACCACTTTTACAAACATACACACCACACACACACACACACACAACACACACAACACACACACACACACACACATACACACACACACACACACACAAACACACTGCATGACACTAGCATGTTTTGTAGCCACTACTTTACACACAACACACACACACACACACACACACACACACACACACACACACACACACACACACACACACACAACACACACACACACAAACACATACACTGCATGACACTAGCATGTTTTGTAGCCACTATTTACACACACACACACAACACACACACACACAACACACACACACACACACACACATACACACACACACACACTCACACACACACACACACACACACTCTCACGCACGCACACTCCCCCCTTCCCCCACATACAAACACACACACTCCATCACCCACCCACCCACTCCATCCCCACCCGACCCCACCACACATAAACAAAGCACACACATTTATCTACAGGCTTTGTAGCCATCCCCCTGACCAAACTGACCACACATGACGTGGTCAGTTCCCTGCAGCTGACTATCACACAGTTAATTAGTTCTGGTCCGGCAGGAAACAAAGGACAACTGACCGTTACATGTACACAAGAGCCCATCTGACTCTTTTCACAGAGGGACGAAGAGGCGGTCACATTAACCCTTTGACTCCTGCACCATGTCCACCAGCATCCTGCATTGTCAACCATGCTGGAAAAGCAAAAACTTAACCCTTTGATTCTCTTACCCTATCCACCAGCTTCCTGCAGGAAGCTAGTGGATAGGGTGCGGGAGTCAAAGTGTTAAGTTTTTGCAGTTGGGGGACAGGGTGCAGGAGTCAAAGGGTTAACCCGCACCATATCCACTAGCATCCTGCATTGTCAACCATGCTAGCAAAGCAGTAGCGTAACCCTTTGACTCCCTCACCCTCTCCATCAGCTTACTGCAGGAAGCTGGTGGAGATGGTGAGGGAGTGAAAGGGTTAAGTTTTTGCAGTTGGCGGAGAGGATGCCGTATTTAAAGGGTTAACAAGTTAACAGAAGATGGATTAAATACAATCTGCGGACTTGCTGGAGGTGAATTTTATTTCCTAAAAAAAAAATTTAGCAGATGTAAAGACGCAAGATCAAAACTGTTACAAACAATATTCAGGACAAAAAATACACATATTCTAAAATTCCTTATACCAAAATATAGATATAAAACGATACGTCTTTTTACGTATTTTTAATCAGTTCATGTGTATGTGTAGGGGTGGGGGTGGGTGGGTGGGGATGAATGGGTGGGTGGTGAATGCTGCGCGTGTGCGAGAGAGACAGGCAGGACAGAAAGAGAGAAAGAGAGAGGGAGAGAGAGAGGAAGACAGAGAGAGACACAGAAAGAGACAGAGTGAAAAAGCGAGAAAACGGAACACACACACACACACACAGAGAGAGAGAGAGAGAGAGAGAGAGAGAGAGAGAGAGAGACAGACAGACAGACAGACAGAAAGAGAGAGAGAAACAGAGAAGAGAGAGAGAGAGAGACAAAGACAGAGACAGAAGGAGACAGAAGACAGACAGAGAGAGAGAGAAGAGACAGAGACAGAAAGAGAGAGCGACAGATGACACACACACACTGAAAGACAGATACACTGAGAAAAACAGACAGATGTGTAAACAGGAAAGCACACAGCCAGCCAGCCAGCCAGCCAACCAACCAACCAACCAGCCAGCAGCCAACCAGCTAGCCAGCCAACCAACCAACCAGCCAACCACAACCAACCAGCCAGACCAACCAGCCAGCCAGCCAGGGCCAACCAACCAGCCACCAGCCAGCTGGCCAACCAACCAGCCAACCAACCAACCAACCAGCCAGCCAGCCAACCAACCAGCCAGCCAGCCAGCTGGCCAACCAACCAGCCAGCCAGCCGGCCAGGCCAATACGCTTAACAGAAAAGTACACATGCATTATTTAGTACACATGCATTATTTATCGCCACTCGGACAGATACAGATGAAACGCACACATTAAATGATCTCAGGCAAGGTACTTAACACAGTTTACTGTATAGGCGTCAATAAGAAGGAAAAAAAACAACCCCCAAAAAATCCAACCTCAGGTGGTCAAGCCATACTAATATTGTCCCTGTTTTATACACCAGAAAATCCAAGAGTTCGTGGTACCTCGGATCACTGCGGATGAAACAAAACTTTAAAATGATGATGATGATTATAGTAATAAAAAAAAAACCCAACTAATAATGATGATAAGAAGAAGAAGAAGAAAAAGAAGAAAAATGGTAATGATGATGATGACGATGATGGTGATGATGATGATAACATCATCCATCATCATCATCATCATCATCATCAAGGCTCCAAATCTTGATTCAGGAATCAAACCATGCCGTGCACTCTCATCATTCACCGAAGCAATCACCAACAACGACCAAATATCCAGGGCACAAAGCACACTCCAAATTGGGAGGCGGAAACAGGAGTGGAGAAGGGCGTGTGACCCCTGACTAAAACCGTCATCCTCCCTCTGCCTGTCTGTCTGTCTGCCTGTCTGTCTGTCTGTCTCTCTCTCTCTCTGTCTCTCTCTGTCTGTATGTGTGTGTATCTGTGTGTTTGTGTTTGTGTGTGTCTGTGTGTATGTGTGTGTGTCTGTACTGTGTCTGTGAGAAAGAGATAGAGAGAGAAGAGAGAGAGAGAGAGAGTCAGAGAGAAAGAGAGGCGGAGACAGAGACACAAAGAGAGACAGAGTCAGGGGCAGAGGGAGACAGAAAGAGAAAAAAGAGGGAGAAACGGAGAAGGACACAGACAGAGAGAGGGGAGAGAGAGAGAGAGAGAGAGAGAGAGAGAGAGAGAAAACAGAGACAGAGAACAGAGCAGAGACACGGGAAAAAGAAGAGAAAGGGGGAAGAGGGGGAGAGAGGAGAGAGACAGACAGAGAGAGACAGGCAGAGAGAGATGAACAGACAAAGAAGTGGACAGGAGAGAGAGAGAGAGGGAGAGAGAGAGAGAGAGAGAGAGGAGAGAGAGAGAGAGAGAAACACAGAGAGGGAGACAAACAAACAGGCTAACACGATAAGAGTATTGTCAACAGTTCCCAAGTAAACCTTGTATTTGCACGTTCATGAAAAACTGCTGAGTTTAGGATTTTGTCTATGTGTGTCGACATCAGCGTCATACACACACACACACACACACACACACACACACACACACACACACACACACACACACACACATACAGAGAGAGAGAGAGAGAGAGAGGGAGGGAGGGAGGGAGAGAGAGAGAGAGAGACAGAGAGAGAGGGAAGGAGAAAAAGGGGGTGTGAAAGAAAAAAAATTAAACCGAGGTTTGAGAGAGAGAGAGAGAGAGAGAGAGAGAGAGAGAGAGAGAGAGAGAGAGAGAGAGAGAGAGAGTGCGTGTGTGTGTAGAGAGATAGAGAGGGTGGAGGTGGGAGAGAGGGTGAGGGTGAAGACATACACTTCTGTCCTGTCGATATCAGCATACACTTCTCGTTTGTCAACATGAAATATATAATCTCCCTTTAACAAATTGGATGGGGGAGGTGGTTGGCGGTACGGTGGAGGAGGTTAAAAAAAGGCCCCTGTAATGTGATCTGCTTGGGTATAAAGTACGCGACCTCGCACTCTTTCTTTCAATACCCACCAACAAAACGAAAAAAGGAAGGTAGCCTACCCAGCCTTACTCGTATGGTACACTTAGTGCCCAAAAGCCAAACATTCCCTTTTCACAGAGTAACATCATCTGAAAGCTCCACAGTACATCGCACACGAAATAAAAGAGTCAGACAAGTGCTAAAATTGCCATCTGTGAGACGCGTTCATGCAGAAGAACTGCCATGAAGACTAGAGGCGACACGATCAGAAACATTGTGGTCTCAGAAATGGTGGGAACAAGACTTCCTAAGTCTATCACTGTATTCATCAGCGGTGCTTTGCTCATCTGATCAGAACGCAATCCCATCAGCTGGATCTACAAGCATATATAGCAAAAATGATACCTGAGTTATTGTTATTGTTCCTTTTGTTTAAAGCCCAGTCGACTGCGTAGAGCCATATCAGGGCTATAACCGTTTCAAAACACACAATACTTCAACAGGTGGAAAAAAGGAAAAGAAAATTAAGTACACGTATCAATACATTTGTGTACATAATCTACGGAGATGCCCTTGGCGATGACCACTTCGTCAAATTCATTGCACACGGGATATAAAACACACAATTGAATACAAATTTAAACATAACTAAGGACACTAAAACATGTGTAAAAACGGGTTTAAACAACCTAAAATTGCTGCCGCATATCTAATTTTCCTAGAGCCAAACATGCACTTAATACATGTACCCAATTCTCAATCCTAAGACAAAGCACGTAAGACTTTATCGAACACATACAGGTGAATGGACCAGCAAGGCAGAAAATGATAGGAAGAGACGACAGAAAGCAAAGGAACAAGGCAGAAACAAAGAGAGTGACAGAGGAGAGGAAATTTCTAGCACAGAACTTCCAGAAGGTGGGGGATACTATTTATACTGAACGAGTCTCCGGCATCCCAGGAGAGGCGAGGGCTGGGGGGCTGGAGTCAAAACCAGAGGCGGAACAAGAAAACCTGGATCATTATTACTATCATCGCTGTTGTTAAGAGCACAGCCGACTGTGCAGAGCTATATTAGGGCTATTACTATTGCAAAATGTACGCAACACTTCAACGATAAAAAAAACCCAAACAAACAAACAAACAAAAAAACCACAACAACAAAAACAAACAAGCAAACAAACCTGGAAATGAAAACTAAGTAAACATACCAATGCCCTCGTGCACATTCACATCTAAAGACAGGTGATGGCGTTGACCATTCTGCCCAATTTATCGCCAGATGGCTTAAAAACAAACCTGAACATAAATGTAAACTAAGGACAATGAAACGTACATAAAAGTGGACTTAAATTATCAAACACTGCATTTGCACATCACATTTCTTCAGAGCCTAAGATGCGGGTAATACATGTACCCAATTATCAATCTGAACAGAAAGTATATAAGACTGCATAAAAAACGTTCAGGTGAATGGGCCAGCAAAGGAGAAAATGACAGAGATGACAGAAAGCAAAGGACGCAAGACAGAAACAAAGGAAGTGAGAGAAAAAAGGTCATTTCTAGCACGTAACTTCTTTTACGGATAATGTTTACATTGGAAGAACCTCGGCATCTCCGCTAGGTGATGGCGTGAAAGAGACCTGGACGTCACAAGGCATTTCTCTACTTTAAGCCGTCTGCCTTTCAGTGTGTCAGCTTTTTCTCCCCACAACTCTCATGACGGAGTACGAGCAGACGAACAAATAAAAGAAAGAGGGAGAAGAAACAGGTCCTTAAATCACTTGAACATCAGTCAAGGACGGCCAACGGAAACGGAACTGGCCACACAGCAGACACATCGGTGCAGGGGTAGTCTCAGGACAAGGCGGAAATTTTGTTACCATAAAGAAACCATGGATCCATCAACACAAGTGGCGAAGGCGAGGGGGGGGGGGGGGGGGGGGGGTGCTATGAAACGGACGTGAAGCAGAAGCAGATTTCGGCGGGCCCCAGTAGCTCAGTTGATTTGAGCGTCGGATTCACACGCTAATGGTTGTGGGTTCGAACCCCGGGTGCGCTACATTAAAACTGGCCTTCTCACTGTCCCATCTTAACATCATTGTTGTTCTGGTGATGTCAGTATAGAATTAGATAGGTCCCCCTTCCCCCACTTCCCTGGGATGGTTATGCCCATCGGCCATATCAACTGAGGTGGGTGTCGACGTAAAAACTGAACCAAAGCAATCAAAAGTAGATTTCCGCCAAAGTGCAGCGTTTCGGACTTGCAGGGAGGCTGCGGACAGAGAGGGTGGGAGATGTACTTACAGCGACATGGGATAGATTTGTGTGGAGGGTCATGATCGCCAACGCCATGCGGCTGGGCAAATGATGATGATGATGATGATGATGATGATGATGATGATGATGATGATGATGTGCAGGAGATTGTTTTACAATACAAAACGCAGCCGTCATCAAACACAGAGGCCATTGGCACGGCCGCCAACTTTATACCTCGCCGTAAAGATCCTCTCATTGCTACCTAGCGTTACCTAGCGAATACCTAGCCACGCTTGCCACTCATCATCATCATCATCAGGTGCCTTGCCACATGGCGTTGGTGATCATGGCCTTCCATCTTCCGCTTGCCACTAGATGGAACAAAGAAACGCTTTTATCTCGTGTATCACGCCAAAACCTCGCCTACGTAGTGTGTAGTGACGGCTACTGATCATCATCTTCTTTCGCTCGTTGCCGTCTACATCATCAGGGGCGACCTGTGACCCCACTGAACAGGTGACCTACACCGTGAAATGAACTGACCAAATGACCATAATCTCATAAAATGAAGTCTGGATGTTATGTGACAGTTGCATGTTACACAAACAATGACCACTAGGTTTGCATGTTTTGAAGCGGTTATAGCCCTGATATGGCTCTACACAGTCGGTTGGGCTTTAAACAACAATAATAATATAATCAACTACAGTCATTCTGACCATAATGTTTCAATGATTGCAAAGCGGTTCGTCTACCATATCGCTTATGTGGGTGCGGACGTTAAACCGCAAGCAACGAACAGATCACGTAACAGCTAACTCTGCCAAAACCAGACAGCATACACAAACCAAGTCTGAATATAAGAGATTGGTTTTGCCCCTTTTTTACCATACGCATTAAATCATGACACTTCCGTCCCTTGGACGATGGGCCGGAAAAGCGTGGCCTCATCTAAATAAACTGGATAGCTGTACGTAATCTTATGGAAAAGGTCGATACTTAACCCTTTGACTCCCGCCCCCCATAAAAACTTAACCCTTTGATTCCCTCACTCTATCCACTAGCTTCCTGCAGGAAGCTCGAGGATAGGGTGAGGGAATCAAAGGGTTGCAGGAAGCTGGTGGATAGGGTGAGGGAATCAAAGGGGGCTAAGTTTTTGCTTTGCTAACATGGTTGGCAACTGCAGGATGCTGGAGGACAGGGTGCGGGAGTTAAAGGGTTAAATGTTATACAAAATACACTCAGCCGTTCGGACTATATCAAAAACATACACAAAGAAACCAACTTGACTGGTTTTCAACATCGTGAATAGTTTGCCTTTACTTGCCTCAAACACACACAGACATCCACGTCTGCTGATGAGACAACTGACATCTCCCTATTTGTTCAGGTTGATTTTTTTCCTCATTGAGTGACATCTGCCACCTTCTCCTGCCACGTCAGGGAAGTGGTGAACTTTTTGTCCCTACTGACAGTTGTGCATTTATTGTTTGTTGTCTTTTGTATACGTTTGGCAAATGTCGGTTGACCGAAATGTGCACCTGTCTTGTTTTGTTATACTGAATAAGCTTTGTGATTCTATTTTTTCGTTTTCTTTGTGCTTTTTCCTCCATTTCTTGGGATCGATTTTCCTCATCTGTTACTGTACAGTCCGCAACGCTCAAGACTGCAACATGAAGTGGTAAGATCAAGTAATCAACGTTAGATTGATTTCCCCCCTTTTGTTATTATGCAATCCACTGTGTTCAAGATCTGCAACATCTCGTGGCAACATCTTTTTCCAACAATGAATTCTATGACTACTTCTTTCCATCAGTCTGTGTATTCAACTTTGTAAGGTGTGTCTTTGTCGATTGTATGCGTATGTCTGGTGCGTGAGTGCGCTTTGATTTGAATTGTCAAGATTTGGTGCCGTATAAATAGTGTAATTATTATTCTTAAAATCGAGATTCATCCTTAGATTGATTTTCCCCATTTGTCATTATACAGTCCTCTGGGCTCAAGATCTGCAACATAATGTGGTAAGACCGAGTAATCAACTTCTAAATTTTAGTGACTTATTAGTTCAGTTACCAGAAAAAACACGAAAAAAAAAATAAGAACGCGTATTCAATACAACCAGACAAGACAGGCACAAGGTTTTGGCCAGTTTTAAGATCACAAACAAACAAACACCAGATACAAAAATTAGGAGAAAAAGACTGACACTTTCCTGCTGCTCCGTCCAGTGTGAGAAAAGGAGACACGAACCTCCGTGACTTGCTGGTACGTTCAAGACTCAGAAAACCAGCCAGCCAACCTACAGGAACCTTTCCATGTAACAAACTTAAATGCAGGACATGTCCTTTCATGTGCTCAGCACAAAACAGTTTAATTGTTAAACCTATAATATTGTCTACTTCATCAGTGATTCATCAGTGATTCCTAATCTCACACTGGACAGAGCAGCAGAGAAGTTTCAGTCTTTTTCTCCCAATTTTTGTATCTGGTGTTTGTTTGTTTGTGATCTTACGCTTCACAAAGGCCAGTTGGCCGAAAATTTGCGCCTGTCTTGTCTGGTTGTATTGAATGCGTATTCTGATTCCAGGACAGATCAGCAAATCAATAATAGTACCAGGACAGATCAGCAAATCAATAATAGTACCAGAACAGATCAGCAAATCAATAATAGTACCATTCATCATCATCATCATTCTCCTGCCCGTGATGGGCGTAGAGGAGAGATGAGAGACACTCTTGAAGCCAGCCGTCGCCAACCGGTCCTGTCCTCCGCCTGTCGCACCAGCGTGGGGCCATCCAACCTGGTCCATTCTTTGATGTTGTCCATCCAGCATTTGGCTTGTCGTCCCCTTCGTCTGCCGCCTCCCAGTGTACCCTGGAGGACCGTTTTGGGCAGTGAGTTGTGGCGTGTGACATGCCCAAACCACGACAGCTTCCTGTTCTTGACTGTTGCCAGGAGGGGTTCTTGTGGGCCTGCGAGTGTTGATATTTGGCTCCACACAAAGTCGTTTGTCTTCCGATCTTGCCAAGAGATCCCGAGCAAGCGCCTGAAGCATTTAGTTTCAAACGTCTGGATTCTCTTGGTGGTCTCTGCTGTCATGGTCCAGCTCTCGCATCCATACAGCAGGATGGGGAGCACCAGGGACTTGTACAACTTCATCTTCGATGGAAAGCCGATCTCTCTGCTCTTCCAGATCTTGTTTAGCTTTACCATTGCTGCTGTTGCGATCGCTAATCTGGTCTTGATTTCTGTTGAAGAGCGACCATCTTTGGTGAGAGTGGCGCCAAGGTATTTGAAAGCGTCCACTTCTTCAAGCTGTTGCCCGTTCATGTAGATTTCAGCATGGGTGTTGGTTGTGCTGTTGACCAGGACTTTGCTTTTTTCTGTGCTCACTTCCATTCCGTGTGCACCTGCACTTTCTTCCAGTCTCATGGTCAGGTCTTGTAGTTCTTCGTTGCTGCCTCCCATCAGGTCGATGTCATCTGCGAACCTCAGGTTGTTGATGGTTCTTCCTCCGATGGAGACAGTGGAGTGGAAGTCATGGAGGGCTTCACGCATGATGTTCTCCAGGAAGAGATTGAACAGCACGGGAGAGAGTAGGCAGCCTTGACGGACTCCAACTGTGGTCTTGAAGTAGTCCCCTATCTGGTTATTGAGGAGAACTGCGCTGCTGGCAGTGTTATACAGCGCCTGGATGGTTTGGACGAGACCTTCCTCTATGCCAAACTTTCTTAGCACCTGCCACAAACCCTTATGCCACACCCTGTCGAATGCTTTTTTAAAGTCTATGAAGTTGTGGAACAGGTCTCTCTGATGCTGCAGATGTTTCTCCATCATTATCCGGCAGGTGAAGATCTGTTCTACTGTGCTTCTGCCCGCCCTAAATCCAGCTTGTTCTTCCGCAAGGTGTTCTTCCGCTTCTTTCTTCAGTCGATTCAATATGACTCTGAGCATGATCTTGCTGGTGTGGCTAATGAGACTTATTGTTCTGTAGTTCTGGCATTGGCGCATATTTCCCTTTTTGGGCAGGGGGATGATGAGTGATCGAGTCCATTCTGTGGGCCACTGTTTTGTCTCCCAGATCTTCTGACAAATCGATGTTACACGAGTGACCAAATCATTCCCTCCATGTTTGAGCAGCTCTGCTGGGATATTGTCTGCTCCAGGTGATTTCCCTGCTGGTAGGCTGCGGATGGCTTCTTCCACTTCTTCTCTCATCACTGGTAGCGGTGAGGATTCCCTCAATGGTGTTGAGTCCCCCTGAAACAAACTGTCATCTGGCTGTATTGGGTAGTTGTATAGTTCTTGGCAGTACTGTGTCCATCTGTTCAGAACAGCGGAGCTTTCTGTCAGCAGCTCGCCTGAGGTATCCTCGATGACTGACGATCTGTTTTGCTGCGTCTTGGTAAGGTTTTTCAGTGTGGTGAAGGCATGTTTGCTGTTTCCTTTTTTCATGCCTTTCTCGATGTTCTCACACTGGTTGCTGATCCATTGTTCTTTGGCTTCAATCATTTTCTTCTTTACAAGGTTGTTGGTTTTACTATACTGTGCGGCTTCTTCAGGGCTGGAGTTTTTCGTCTTCTTCAGTGATCTTCTGTTGTCGCAGAGGTCAAGGATGTCATTTGAGATCCATGCTTGGTGTTTCTTCCTCTGTCGCCCCAGTACCTCCTCTGCTGTTTCGCGGACTGCCTCACCAAAGTTGTTTGTGAGGTCGTTGATGTCGCTGTCCAGGAAGTTGAGTGCCGCGAACCGCCCCCCGAGCTGTGCCTGGAATGCCTCTTCTATCTCTGGATCTTTTAGCTTTTCCAGGTCAAACTTGATGCGTGGCTGCGCAGCTCGGTACTTCTTTTTCAATTTGATCTTCATTGTGAGCAGCACGAGGTCGTGGTCGCTGCCTATATCAGCTCCAGGGTATGTCCTCGACTTTGCTTTATTAATGCTTGATTTGAAGCGCCGCGGTGTGAGGACAAAGTCGATCTGGTTGTGAGTCTTTCCGTTCGGCGCATGCCAGGTTGTTCTTCTTGACAGTTTGTGGGGGTAGAGGGTGTTGGCAATGGTGAGCCGTTGAGTGCAGGCAAACTCCAGAAGGCGAAGTCCCCTGTCATTAGTTTCCCCTGTGCCAAATTGACCCACTGTTCCAGCCCAGTTTTTGTAGGCATCTGGGCCGACTTTGGCGTTGAAGTCCCCCTGAACTATGATGATGTCTTTCCTGGGGGCTTTTCCGATGGTGTCTTCTATTTTCTCATAGAATTCTTCAACCACCTGGTCTTCGTGGCTGGTAGTTGGAGCATACACTTGTATGATGGTGATGTTCTTTGGTTTGGCTGACACCCGAATGCTGATGATTCTGCTGTTGACAGGCGTGCAGCTCATGATGCATCCAATGACTTCTTTGCGTACGATGAAAGCTACGCCATTTTCATGTAGTGACTCTTCGCCACTGTACCACATCTTGTGTCCTTCCTCTGTGATTGCCTCTCCGAAGCCTGTCCATCTTACTTCCGATATACCCACAATGTCCCATTGGTAGCGTCTCAGCTCGTGTTCTAGTTCTTTTACTTTGCCACACTGATGGAGTGTACGGACATTCCAGGTTCCAATGGTAGCTTTTTCCGTTGGCAGTTTGAATGATGTCTTTGCCCCAGTAGCTGACTTTTCACTTCCACCCTGGTGCTTGTCAGTGGTAAGCGCGGTCGTTTGTAACCCGGGCCCCGACCGATCCGGTATGTTGTTGGCTATAGTGTCTCTCATATCTTTTCTGTGGGCTTAGGTTAATCCTTGGTGGCGCCAATCCCCTCTCCAAGTCTCCTGCTGTGACAGGTAGTACTGGGCTACAGCTTGCCAGTAGCAGACCTATTTGTCTGACCTGACCTATTTGTACCATTACAGATCAGCAAATCAATAATAGTACCAGGACAGATCAGCAAATCAATAATAGTACCAAGACAGATCAGCAAATCAATAATAGTACCAGGACAGATCAGCAAATCAATAATAGTACCACTACAGATAAGCAAATCAATATTATACCAGGACAGATCAGCAAATCAATAATAGTACAGGACAGATCAGCAAATCAATAATAGTACCAGGACAGATCAGCAAATCAATAATAGTACCATTACAGATCAGCAAATCAATAATAGTACCAGGACAGATCAACAAATCAATAATAGTACCAGGACAGATCAACAAATCAATAATAGTACCATTCAGATCAACAAATCAATAATAGTACCATTACAGATCAGCAAATCAATAATAGTACCATTACAGATCAGCAAATCAATAATAGTACCATTACAGATCAGCAAATCAATAATAGTACCAGGACAGATCAGCAAATCAATAATAGTACCAGGACAGATCAGCAAATCAATAATAGTACCAGGACAGATCAGCAAATCAATAATAGTACCAGGACAGATCAGCAAATCAATAATAGTACCAAGACAGATCAGCAAATCAATAATAGTACCAGGACAGATCAGCAAATCAATAATAGTACCAAGACAGATCAACAAATCAATAATAGTACCATTACAGATCAGCAAATCAATAATAGTACCAGGACAGATCAGCAAATCAATAATAGTACCACTACAGATCAGCAAATCAATAATAGTACCATTACAGATCAGCAAATCAATAATAGTACCACTACAGATCAGCAAATCTATAATAGTACCACTACAGATCAGCAAATCAATAATAGTACCAGGACAGATCAACAAATCAATAATAGTACCAGGACAGATCAGCAAATCAATAATAGTACCACTACAGATCAGCAAATCAATAACAGTACCACTACAGATCAGCAAATCAATAATAGTACCAGGACAGATCAACAAATCAATAATAGTACCAGGACAGATCAACAAATCAATAATAGTACCAGGACAGATCAACAAATCAATAATAGTACCAGGACAGATCAGCAAATCAATAATAGTACCAGGACAGATCAACAAATCAATAATAGTACCAGGACAGATCAGCAAATCAATAATAGTACCAGGACAGATCAACAAATCAATAATAGTACCACTACAGATCAGCAAATCAATAATAGTACCAGGACAGATCAACAAATCAATAATAGTACCAGGACAGATCAGCAAACAAATATAGTATCAGGATACATCAGCAAACCAATAGTACTGTCTGTATTCATCAGCGAATCGATAGTACTATCACTAATTCATCAGTAAAGCAATAGTACTATCACTACTTACTACTCACTACTTATCAGCAGATCGATAGTACTACCAGTCCAACGTCACACACCAGTGGCCACAAAGCCAGCCAATGGACAACAGGACACATCTATTCCACAGCCACCACCAGACTGTGAAGGTTGATTGTTTGATTGATTTGGTTCAGTTTTTACGTCGACACCCACCTCAGGTGATATGGCCGACGGGGATAACCATCCCAGGGAAGTGGGGGGGGGGGAAGGGGGGTTTATCTAATCCTATACTGACACCACGAGAACGACAGTGATGTTAAGATGGGACAGTGAGAAGGCCAGTTTTAATGTAGCGCACCCCTGGGATTCGAACCCACAAAAACCATTAGCTTGTGAACCCGACGCTCAACCAACTGAGCTATTTTAAGGCCCGCGCACACGCCAGTGGCCACGAAACCAGCCAATAGACAACAGGGACACACCCGTTCCACGGCCACCACCAGACCGTGAAGGGAGGTGACCTCAGCCATAAAAAACGACCGGCCAACAACAGAATATGCGATGTCCCTGGAAAAGATTGATGACTTGTCAACATGCTTGACTCCGCTTATGCTACTGTACTGCACACACACACACACACACACACACACACACAAACCACGTCTGCCCTCAAGGGATCGATTTCTCCTTTTTTACAACATTACCCTTCAAACGAACCCGTGATCTATCCCAAGCACAGCCACTGGACTTGCCAAAGGAGTGATCTCTAGCGTGAAATAAGCTGGCCGGCTGAACGTAATCTCTTGAAAGAGATTGTCATAATAAATAATAGATTGACAAAGTATGCATACAG
Source organism: Monoplex corrugatus (assembly GCA_030674185.1). NCBI lineage: Eukaryota > Metazoa > Mollusca > Gastropoda > Littorinimorpha > Ranellidae > Monoplex > Monoplex corrugatus. The sequence continues at coordinate 64,635,379 of JAPXFY010000014.1, forward strand.
TTCGCTCAACTTACACCAAAAGCATGTACATGTACAGCGAAATCCACTTATAAGTGTTCGATCTTTTCTCCTTTGTGATTTTTCTACATTGATGTTTACTCAGAGCAGAGGCATGCACGGGTAAATCCGATT
>JAPXFY010000014.1:64640510-64645510 GCA_030674185.1 Monoplex corrugatus
CGAAGCGAATCTGTGCAGGTAGAGGAGGGAGGTGGGGGGGGGAGGGTTACACTGGGTGGGTATCCACACAAGGTCTGGAGGCACACGCACTGATAGCGGACAGGTACACTCAAAAGAGACGTGAAGATCTGTGTCATTTGGCAGTACTGCACCAACTGAAGAGGTGTGAAGACTTACGTCGTTTGACAGTTTGTAACACTCGAAGAGGTGTGATGACTTACGTCATTTGACGGTACGTTAACACTGAAAGTGGTGTGAAGACTCATCAACCGACAGCACATACACTCAAGGAGGTATGAAGACTTATCATTTGATAGTACATACATTCAAGGAGGTGTGAAGACTTATCATTTGACAGTACCTGCACTCAAGGAGGTGTGAAGACATCATTTGACAGCACATACACTCAAGGAGGTGTGAAGATTCACGTCATCTGACAGTACCTGCACTCAAGGAGGCGTGAAGACTTATCATTTGACAGTACATACACTCAAGGAGGCGTGAAGATTCACGTCATCTGACAGTACCTGCACTCAAGGAGGCGTGAAGACTTATCATTTGACAGTACATACACTCAAGGAGGCGTGAAGACTTATCATTTGACAGTACATACACTCAAGGAGGCGTGAAGACTTATCATTTGACAGTACATACACTCAAGGAGGTGTGAAGATTCACGTCATCTGACAGTACCTGCACTCAAGGAGGCGTGAAGACTTATCATTTGACAGTACCTGCACTCAAGGAGGCGTGAAGACTTATCATTTGACAGTACATACACTCAAGGAGGCGTGAAGACTTATCATTTGACAGTACATACACTCAAGGTGTGAAGACTTATCATATGACAGCACATACACTCAAGGTGTAAAGACTTATCATTTGATAGTACATACACTCAAGGTGTGAAGACTTATCATATGACAGTACATACACTCAAGGTGTAAAGACTTATCATTTGACAATACATACACTCAAGGTGTAAAGACTTATCATTTGACAATACATACACTCAAGGTGTAAAGACTTATCATTTGACAGTACATACACTCAAGGTGTAAAGACTTATCATTTGACAATACATACACTCAAGGTGTGAAGACTTATCATTTGACAGTACATACACTCAAGGTGTGAAAACTTATCATTTGATAGTACATACACTCAAGGTGTAAAGACTTATCATTTGACAATACATACACTCAAGGTGTGAAGACTTATCATATGACAGCACATACACTCAAGGTGTAAAGACTTATCATTTGATAGTACATACACTCAAGGTGTGAAGACTTATCATATGACAGTACATACACTCAAGGTGTAAAGACTTATCATTTGACAATACATACACTCAAGGTGTAAAGACTTATCATTTGACAATACATACACTCAAGGTGTGAAAACTTATCATTTGACAATACATACACTCAAGGTGTAAAGACTTATCATTTGACAATACATACACTCAAGGTGTAAAGACTTATCATTTGACAATACATACACTCAAGGAGGCGTGAAGACTTATCATATGACAGCACATACACTCAAGGTGTGAAGACTTATCATATGACAGCACATACACTCAAGTGTGTGAAGACTTATCATATGACAGCACATACACTCAAGGTGTGAAGACTTATCATATGACAGCACATACACTCAAGGTGTGAAGACTTATCATCTGACAGTACATACACTCAAGGTGTGAAGACTTATCATCTGACAATACATACACTCAAGGAGGTGTGAAGACTTATCACTTGACAGTACATACACTCAAGGAGGTGTGAAGACTTATCACTTGACAATACATACACTCAAGGAGGTGTGAAGACTTATCACTTGACAGTACATACACTCAAGGAGGTGTGAAGACTTATCACTTGACAGTACATACACTCAAGGAGGTGTGAAGACTTATCACTTGACAGTACATACACTCAAGGAGGTGTAAAGACTTATCACTTGACAGTACATACACTCAAGGAGGTGTGAAGACTTATCATTTGACAATACATACACTCAAGGAGGTGTGAAGACTTATCATTTGACAGTACATACACTCAAGGAGGTGTAAAGACTTATCACTTGACAATACATACACTCAAGGAAGTGTGAAGACTTACGTCACCTGAAAGGACGTAACACTCAAAATGGCGTGAAGACATATCGTTTGACAGTTCGCACATTCAAAAAGATATGAAAACTTACCACTTTGTGAAGACTTATCGTTTGACAGTACGCACACTCAAGGAGGTGTGAAGACCTAAGTCATTTAACAGTAAGGACACTCAAAATGGTGTGAAGACTTACGTCATTTGATAGTACCTACACTCAAAGCGGTGCAAAGACTGATCACTTCGCAGTACGTACACTGAAAATAGTGTGAAAATACATCATTTAACATTACGTACAATCAAAGCGGTTTCAATATGAAGACATCATTTGACAATAGGCACACTTAGAGTGGTATAAAGAATAGTGTAAAAACATATCATTTGACAATAGGTAGGCCTACACTCGGAGTAGTATGAAGAATAGTGTAAAAACATATCATTTGATAATACGTAGGCCTACACTCGGAGTGGTATGAAGAATAGTGTAAAAACATATCATTTGACAATAGGTACGCTCAAAGAGGTGTAAAGACTTATCGTTTGACAGTAGATACACTCCAAATAGTGTGAAATATAATCGTTTGACAATCATACACTCAAAGAGGTATGAGGACTTAACATTTGACAGTGCGTGCATTTCAAATTGTATGAAAATGTACAATTTGACGATACGTACAGTCAAAGTGGTGTCATTATTTGACAACAGGTACACTCAAACAAGTGTGAATGATGACTCTTCATTTGACGGTAGGTACACAGCGGTATCACAGGGTTTGCACTCTACGTCGCAGTTCGCTAGTTACACAGAGTTATGCCAACAGCAAACGGGTACATTGGACCCTACGACCTTTGACCTTTGACCTTGAGAGATGCCTCACCTGTTGTGGGCGACTAGAGGTCAAGCTCGTACAACATGGAAGTCGAAAGTATGGAAGACAGATGACAATTCCGCTTGTTTTTTTTTGTTTTTTGTTTTTTGTTGTTGGTTGTAATATTCATTGACGCTTTGACTTACATTGACACCTCTCTCTCTCTCTCTCTCTCTCTCTCTCTCTCTCTCTCTCTCTCTCTCTCTCTCTCTCTCTCTCTGTGTGTGTGTGTGTGTGTGGTATCATTCATTCACATTTTGACTTATACAGGCACACTGACAATTCTGTTGTTGTTGTTGTTGTTGTTGTTGTTGTTTTCTCGGTGATACTGATTTACACTTTGACTTACGTACTCTCTGACAAAATGACAACAGAAAAGTTTTTTTCACTGGAGAGATTGAGAGTATTTTCTCATCACCGAGTTTCTATACAGCAATGAACTAACTTGTTTCGGTGTTTATTTGGGAATGGGAGAAATGAAAATACTGAAAGTGTCAGTGTCAGTCTCTTCTTCTCTTTTCTCTCTCTCTCCTTCTCTCTCATCTCCTCTCTCTCTCTCTTTCTCTCTCATCTCCCTCTCTCTCTATCTCTCTCTCTCTCCTCTCTCCCTCTCTCTCTCTCTCTCTCTCTCTCTCTCTCTACTCTCTCTCTTCTTCTCTTTCTCTCTCTCCTCTCTCTCTCCTCTCCTCTCTCTCTCTCTCTCTCGATTGATAAAACATTAAAAACACACTTAACGCTGACAGGGTCTTATCACTGGCAATATATCAAACAGGTTTTTTTTAATCTCCTTAAACACGTTACCCGTTAGATAATAAACTCTTTAACACATCTGAAGTATAGTGTGTTCTTCATCACCCAACTCTAAAACAGCGTGTATCTTGTTTTACCGTTTCGTAAGAACCGAACGAGAGGGGGAAATTTTTTTAGATAATATCAGTAAACATAATATCAGTTAACACTTGACTTAGACCTCACGACCTGGCCAGCTCTTGGGTTTATGTGCAGGCGTAAGGCTTGTGCTGTGATAATTCTGGATTTTCTCCATCACATGGCACCTGTGATGACAAGGCATATATGGAATTCATTCCGAGCGCGGAGACGCCATCTTAAGAAACTGAAACTAAAACGGAACCTTTGACAAAACCTGATTACGGATATTCAGAATACAACAGTTCCCTCAAATCTGATCAAAGTTGTTAATAATCCAATATTTCAAATCCGATCATGGTTACTTATAATCCAATATTTGAAATCTGATCACGATTATTAAGAATCCAGCACTTCAAATCTGACCACGATTATTAATAATCCAACATTTCAAATCTGATCACGATTAATAAGAATCAGCACTTCAAATCTGACCACGATTATTAATAATCCAACATTTCAAATCTGATCACAATCATCAAATCTGATCACGATTATTAACAATCAAATTGTTCAAATCTGATCACGATTATCAATATCTGATCACGATTATCAATAATCCAACACTTCAAAAACTGGTCATAGTCATCAATAGTCCAGCACTTCAAATCTGATCGTGATTATCAATTATCCAACATTTCAGATCTGATCACGAGTATCAATAATCCAACGTTTCAAATCTGGCCACGGTTATCAATAATCCAGCATTTCTAATCTGAACATGAATCATTAATTAAAAACTCAGCACTTCAAATCTGATCATGGCTATCAATTATCCAACATTTCAAATCTAATCACGATTATCCATAATCCAACATTTTAAATCTGATCACGTTTATTAAGAATCTAACTTTTCAAATCTGTTCAAAGTTATCTAATAATCCATCATTTCAAATATGATTCAAGTACTACGCAACGTGTCACATACGAACATTCTCCGACATACGAAGATGCGTATGTCGTCGCAGGACAACCGAACAGTAAACGTGACACAGAGAATCCAGCTAACCACCGTGACACTCACTGCATAGACTGAAATCTACAGTCCTTTGTATGCCACAGGAAGAGGGGAAACGTACATCTA
>JAPXFY010000014.1:64650510-64653010 GCA_030674185.1 Monoplex corrugatus
TTGCTCTCTCTCTCTCTCTTCTCTCTCTCTGTGAGTGGGCGTTTGTCATTTTTTATAATTGCTCTCTCTCTTCTCTCTCTCTCTCTCTCTCTCTTGTGAGAGGGGCGTTTGTCATTTTTTATAATTGCTCTCTTCTCTCTCTCTCTCTCTCTGTCTCTCTCTCTCTCTCTGTGGAGGGCGTTTGTCATTTTTTATAATTGCTCTCTCTCTCTCTCTTCTCTCTCGTCTCTCTCTCTTCTCTGTGAGTGGCGTTTGTTATTTTTTTATAAATTTCTCTCTCTCTCTCTCTCTCTCTCTCTGTGGAGGGGCGTTTGTCATTTTTTATAATTGCCTTTTCTCTCTCTCTCTCTCTCTCTCTCTCTCTCTCTCTCTCTTCTGTGAGTGGGCGTTTGTCATTTTTTATAATTGCTCTCTTCTCTTCTCTCTTCTCTCCTCTCTGTGAGTGGGCGTTTGTCATTTTTATATTGCTCTCTTCTCTCTCTCTCTCTCTCTCTCTCTCTGTGAGTGGGCGTTTGTCATTTTTTATAATTGCTCTCTCTCTCTCTTCCTGTTCTCTGTTTCTTTGTCTCTCTCTTGTGTGAGTGGCGTTTGTCATTTTTTATAATTGCTCTCTTTCTCTCTCTCTCTCTCTCTCTCTCTCTCTGTGAGGGGCGTTTGTATTTTTTTTATATTGCTCTCTCTCTCTCTCTCCTCTCTCTCTCTCTCTCTCTCGTGTGAGTGGGCGTTTGTTATTTTTTATTATTGCTCTCTCTCTCTCTCTCTCTCTGTGAGTGGCGTTTGTATTTTTTATTATTGCTCTCTCTCTCTCTCTCTCTCTCTCTCTCTCTCTCTCTCTTGTGAGTGGGGCGTTTGTATTTTTTTATATTGCTCTCTCTCTCTCTCTCTCTCTCTCTCTCTCGTGTCTCTGTATCTCTTACCTCTCTCTCTCTCTCTCTCTCTCTGTGAGTGGGCGTTTGTCTATTTTTTTATATTGCTCTCCTCTCTCTCTCTCTCTCTGTATGGCTCTTTATTTTTTTATTATTGCTCTCTCTCTCTCTCTCTCTCTGTGAGTGGGCGTTTGTTATTTTTTTTATTTTTTTCTCTCTCTCTCTCTCTCTCTCCCCTCTCTGTTGCTTGTATTTCTTGTCTCTCTCTCTCTCTCTCCTCTCTCTTGGGGCGTTTGTCTCTCTTCTCTGTCTCTCTCTCTCTCTCGTGAGTGGGCGTTTGTATTTTTTATATTGCTCTCTCGTCTCTCTCTCTCTCTCTCTCTCTTCTGTGAGGGGGCGTTTGTCATTTTTTATTATTGCTCTCTTCTCTCATCTCTCTCTCTTCTCTCTCTCTCGTGGAGGGGCGTTTGTATTTATTGCTCTCTCTCTCTCCTCTCTTCTCTCTCTCTGTGAGAGGGAGTGTCATTTTTTATAATCTCTCTTCTCTCTTGTGAGTGGGCGTTTGTATTTTTATATTGCTCCTCTTCTCTCTTCCTCTCTCTCTCTCTCTCACTGTGAGTGGGCGTTGTATTTGTATAATTGCTCTCTCTCTCTGTCATCTCTCTTGAGAGGCGTGTCATTTTTATATTGCTCTGTCATACGGCACCTCCATATGTGAGTGGGGTTGTAAATGCTCCTCACGATTGTTTTTGTGAGAGGGCGTTTGTTTTTAAATGCTCTCCTGTTCTCTCTCTCTCTCTCTCTCTCTCATCTCTCTCTGGAGAGGGTTTGTATTTTTATAATTGCTCTCTCTCTCTCTCTCTTCTCTCTTGCTCTCTCTGTAGAGGGGTTGTATTTTTATGATTGCTCTCTCTCTCTCTCTCTCTCGCTCATCTTTCTCTCTCTGTGAGAGGGCGTTTGAATTATAGTCTATGCTATCGCTATCTTGTCTCTTCTCTCTCTACTAGGTTCTATGCTCTCTCGCTCTCTTTGAGGCGTTTGTATTTTATTCTCTATCTCCTCTCTCTGTGGGCGTTTGATTTGCTCTCTCTGTGGGGTTGTCTTTATCTCTCTGTCCTTCTCTTCTCGTCTCTTCTGTTGTGAGCGTTTGTATTTATGTTTTCCATTCTTACTCTCTCTCGTGAACTGTAAGAGCTTCTGTTCTACTTCGTGGCGTTTAGTCTCCCTCTCTCTCTTCTCTGCTTTCCTTCTTGTGAGTGGGGTGATAATCTCTCTTTTGCTACTATGCATTCTTCTTTCGCTTGCGTGAATGTTTGTATTGCTTGGTGGGTTCGTTCCGTGTTGTAAGATTCTCGACGTGTCAGTCTGTTTCTAGACATCTTAGAGCGATCAGGGAAATTGTGTTATGACATGAAGAACAGAGTGTATGGCAAGACAGGAGAAGCAGTGTTGTTGTGTTGTTTTATGTGCGTGTGTGTCTGTGTCTTGTTGTGTGTGTGTGTCTGTGTGTGTTGTACAAAGAGCGTTGTTTTGGTTTTCTCTCTCTCTCTCTCTCTCTCTCTCTCTCTCTCTCTCTTGTGTGTCGTCTGTCTCTCTCTCTTTCTCTGTCCTGTGGGTGCTCTTCTTGTCTCTCT
>JAPXFY010000014.1:64668010-64673010 GCA_030674185.1 Monoplex corrugatus
ATATCCAGCTTTCTCTCTCGTTGCACGAGAATTACACTTTAGTGGACAACTACGTCTGGAAGCAGTTCCAATTAAAACAGAAAAAGTATGATAAATGTCACATGAATTTTGAAGTTAGCAAAATACTTAAGCAGCTTCATGCCAGCAGAACTATACAGTCCCTTATGTACAGATGGAAACTTGATGCATTCAAAACAAAATATACCAATAACATAGTGTGTCTGTGTGGAAAGAAGATAACACATAGTCATATTCTTTCTTGCGTTAGGGTAAAACGACATATTCCAACACTATCTGTGAGTACAGTTTCTGACATATTTGCCTCATCATCATTACTGTATGAATTTTTTGTTAGCCTGTCAAAAAGTCCTATAGCGAATTACCTTTAAAATGTTATTTGACTTGTTCATTGTTGTGGTTAGTCAATTATTAGTTTTACTTTTTATTCATTTCTTCCGGATATTTACTAATTTTGTTTGTCAGTTTGTTTGTTTAAATCGATAATTATGGTAACATTATTTGTTAGTTTTACCTTCCCCTCTTCAAAACAGTTGTTTTCTGGATCATCTTTTCTCAAAATCAAAATTGACAATTTTCAAATATCTTCTTCACTCCTCCTCTATCACTCCCCCCCCCCCCCCTTTTTTGTTTTGTTTTTTGTTTTTTGTCTAAAATCACTTTAGTGAATAGACATTAAATCAAAGACCACCACCACACACACACACACACACACACACACACACACACACACACACACACACATACATACACACAAACACGCACACACCCATACGCTCACCCGCTCGCACACACGCGCGCACACACACGCACACACAAAAGCACGCACACACAAAAGCACGCACACACATATACATTAATAAATTAAACACACATATACACGCACACACGCACGCACGCACGCACGCACGCACACACACACACACACACATAAAAAAACCACTGACATGCTGTACAGAACTCGTTTGTCAACTATTCCGTCCAGTGTTGTGCTTGAAAAATTGCTGATATTCGATTCCCCTTTCAAACCCAGAGACTCTCTCTCTCTCTCTCTATCTCTCTCTCTCCCTCTATCTCTCTCTCTCTATCTCTCTTTCTCTATCTCTCTCTTTGCTTACTTTGCAGAAAGAGGCCAAGAGAAAGTATTTCAGTTCGGACATTTCAAACAGTTCTTCCTGCAAACAACTCTGTGCTGTCTCTGATAAACTAATAGGAAAATCAAAATCTCTTGTTCTTCCAACCAACATGCCCCAGTCCATTCTTCCTGATACCTTCTGTACTTTCTTCTCTGAAAAGATTTTATTAAAGATAAGGCAAGATCTGGATCATTTTCCAACAGATACTTCCCACAAGCCATTTCATGGTTCTCTCCTGACTCAGTTTGAGGCAGTTTCTCCTGAAAAAATCAGAAAACTCCTAGAGCAGTCCCCAAATAAAACCTGTTCTCTGGATCCCATACCAACAGAATTCGTCAAAATGATCTTCTCCACCTCATCACCAATATCATCAATCACAGTCTTCTCACTGGTAAGGTTGACAATTCTCTCAAGCATGCTATTGTCATTCCACTTCTTAAAAAGAGTAATCTTGATCTAAACTCTCTCCAAAACTATAGACCAGTTTCCAATCTTCCATTTATCTCAAAACTATTGGAAAAGGTTGCTCTGTCACAGCTTCTAAAGCATCTGAATGAAAATGGTCTGCTGGAGACAAACCAATCGGCTTACCTCATGCATCACAGTACTGAAACTGCTTCGCTTGCTGTAACTGACTTACTCTTGACTAACATGGATCAGAATTTTGTTTTCATTGCTGCCTTTTTAGACCTGTCTTCTGCTTTTGATACTATTGATCATGACATTCTTCTTGAACGTCTTTCCACTTCCTTTGGTATCAGATCAAATGCTCTCTAGTGGTTCAGGTCATACCTTAGTGGACGTACACAGTCTATTACTGTTCAAGGTCTCTACTCAAAGCCATCTCTCTTACTTTTTGGTGTTCCACAGGGATCTGTTTTAGGTCCCATTCTTTTCACTTTGTACACTCAGCCACTCTCCTACATCATTCACAAACATCACTTTGAGTATCACAAATTTGCTGATGATACAGAACTACAGAGAGCTGCAGTCCCTTTTAATTTTCAATACATTTCTCAGCAAATTGTGCTGTGTATCAGTGAGATAAAATCACGGATGAACAAAAACAGACTTAAGTTAAATGAGAAAAAGACTGAACTTCTTGCCATCGGTGACCATGTTCGTCTTTCTGAGATAAGGCCTGATCCTCTAACTCTCTCTTCTGAATCGGTGCCTTTTCAATCCTCAGCAAAGTAGGCCTACTTGGGTGTCCATCTTGATAGACACTGTCTTTGGACAAGCACATTTCTTCTGTCTGCCAGTCTGCTTTTTATCCATCTCAGAAGAATCAGTTCAATTCGATCATATCTTTCTATAAACGACACATAATGAAATGTCGTGTTCTTTGTACTGTCAAGATTGGACTTTGTAATGCAATTTTTGCAGGTTCCCATCCTTTCATATTAAGCGCCTTCAGAGGGTACAAAATAGTACAGTTAGGCTGGTTTTCAGAAAGCGAAAGACCACCTCAGCAACCAGCCTATTGAAGCAGAGCTCCACTGTGGAAGCAAGAGTAGAATATAAACTAGCTACTATGGCTTAACGGCATTTTGATGGTACTATCGCAGAAATGACTCAAGTAAAAACAGGCCCATACATGTACTTCAGTCTGAGCCATGATGTTGAGGCAGACGAACTAGCCTGTAGTGAAAGCTTAGGATTAATCAACGTACAACCCCTCAGGTAGAAACAGGCCCTTACGGGTACCTCAGTGTACACCAGCATCGGGCAGCACAGCCGTTCTCACACTTATGTACACTGTACACAAGACAGTTGGCCAATAGAGCCATCTGTAAACACAGCTCTGCTGGGACGTTTTCCCTCGGCATCCAATGGCAAGACAAGGTGACCAACACAGAGGTCCTCCGTCGTGCGGGCCTACAGACCATCTTTGCCCTTCTAAGCCAACGCCGACTACGCTGGCTTGGCCATGTGCGTCGAATGGAGGATGGACGCATACCTAAAGACGTTCTCTACGGCGAACTGGCAAATCGGAAGCGAACTCCAGGACGCCCACAACTACGCTTTGTAGACGCATGCAAAAGGGACCTTAGAAGTTCAGGGATTGACCCAGGCTCTTGGGAGACTCTGGCGGAAGACAGGGCAGCGTGGCGGACAGCCGTTCAGCAAGGCGTTGTGAATGCGGAGAGGAGGAGAGCGCAAAGCGCAGATGAGAAAAGGGCTCTTCGCAAGCAACGTTCCAGAAACCAGACAATAGCGACTCAATTTGTATTGGCAGATGTGACAGAGATTGCCACTCAAGAATCGGCCTGCACAGCCACAGCAGAAAGTGCACGTCATGACCACAACGTCTCCTGGTGCAGACTATCATCTCCTGAGATGTAAAGAGGCCGACGACGCTGGGACGTTTTCAAAGATCGCCACAGTGGAAGAGAGCGGTCCATTGTTTCAGTGGACAGGGTCTGGCCGGTGTTTGTCCACGTCAACCCCTCCTTCATGCATTCACTGGTAGGGGAACTTTCTCGAAAGGTCGTCGTAAGATAGGCGGGGTCAGAGCCCCAGCGTGATCCGATCCACGCTCTACATGTATAAATGAAATGGGAACACAGACCCACGCGGAATAGAGACCTACAGAGAAGACAGACACAGAGAGACAGAACGGTCAGTCAGTCATGGCTGGGTTAGGAGATGGGCCACTCAACTTGGCAGAGGTGCTGAGCCTTTGCCAAAACATGTAGTAAAGGTACGTTGATATTTTATTTCAATGTAGGGTTTAGGGCTGATAGGCAAAGAAGTAAGGTTGCTTTAGGACATAGGCAAATAAGAATAAGAGGATGAATGATTATGCTTTCAGTTGAATATGTTTAATTAAAGAAACTATATTGAATTGTAATGCTATGTATGGACTGCTTTTGAAACTTATTGCTAGTATGCTTAGTGCGCTTCTACTCTCTTCTTCCTTCCTCCTTGTTGTGTGTGTGACTGCTATGTAGAGAAACAACTCCTCTATAAACATCCCCAATTCATCTACCTGTTATAGATGACAACACCCAAACCCCCTCCTTGCCATAGTACCTTGCCTATCTACCGCTCTTCTGTGCTTAAAACATACAGGCCTGAACGCAGTCTCAGGTAAAGCAACCAGAAGCTTCAGGCAAAATCAAAATCAAAATACAAAACCATAGTAGGCCTACACCGAGCCTTCCCTTGCCAGGCCCCACTTGTCTGGAACGATCTGCCTTTTTCTCTCCGCTGTTCATCATTTCTCTCTTCTTTCAAGGGGGCCTCAAAACTGATCTTTTTGATAAATACTACCAGTAATGAAACATATTTTTGATCTTTCTGATTCAGTAATGTGTATATTAGTACTTGCTTGCAACAGATGTGCTAGTCTGTGTGTTCGGGGAGGGGGGAGGGACTAGGAGTGGGAGTTAGTATAATTGAACACAATAATCATAGGGTTGTTTGGGAAAAATGAACTAATTAATGTAAAGCGCAGTGAGTCTTTACCTATGTGTAGGAGAATAGCGCTATATAAAAGTCATTTATTATTGTTATTATTATCTCTCTCTCTATCTCTCTCTCTACCTTTTCTGTCTCTATCTATCCATCTCTCTCTCTCTCTCTCTCTCTCTCTCTCTCTCTCTCTCTCTCTCTCTCTTTCTCTCTCTGAGTCATTCAAGTGCATCCATGTGTGTCAGTTTAAATAATTCCTGAACTTGTCATGTCCGATGGTATTGTAAAGCATGTGTGGTGTGTGTGGGGGTGTGTGTGTGTGTGTGTGTGTGTGTGTGTGTGTGTGTGTGTGTGTGGTGCGTGCGTGTGCGTGTGCGTCGTGTTGGTTGTGTGCGTGTGCATGTATGTAGTGTGGTGCTTGCGTGCGTG
>JAPXFY010000014.1:64683010-64685510 GCA_030674185.1 Monoplex corrugatus
ACCCATAGAGAAAATATTGGACGGACTTGCAAGGTGACTAAGAACAGAGAGGGTGGGAGATGCACTTGCAATGACAGGAGATAGATTCCAAGGGAGGGCCGTGATCGCCAAGGCTATGCGGCAGGGCACATGATGATGATGATGATGATGATGATGACAACGATGATGATGATGATGAAGATGATGATGATTGTTATTATCATATGTGACTGTACACTTTAAAGTAGCCAGGAGAAGAACCATTACAGGTCAGAAGAGCAGCTTTTAATCCGTTTAAGATGAATGGCAGATTGTATTCTTCAGTGTTGTCTGTCAAATGAAAAGTTCCAGGGTATCTTTTCATTTGGGGATTTGTTTTTGATGAAGAGTACTATTTTGTTGATCGAGGAAGAGTTTGCTTCAAAACTGGAAGCTAATAAACTAGAGATAGCTGTTTGTCAATGATCAGAGAACCCGACAGAAGGACAAGTGTTTTTTCCTTTAATTTTTTTAAAATGATTTTCCTTGTGTGCGTGTGTGTGTGTGTGTGTGTGTGTGTGTGTGTGTGTGTGTGTGTGTGTGTGTGTGTGTGTGTGTATGTGTGTGTGTGTGTGTGTGTAGTGTGTGTTGTGTGTGTGTGTGTGTGTGTGGTGAGTGTGTGCGCGCGAGCGTGCGTGTTTGTGTGTGTGTGTGTGTGTGTGTGTGTGAGTGTGTGTGTTTGTGTGTGTGTGTGTGCGTGCGTGTGTGTGTGTGTGTGTGTGTGTGTGTGTGTGTGTGTGTGTGTGTGTGTGTGTGTATGTGTGTGTTGTGTGTGAGTGTGTGCGCGCGAGCGTGCGTGGTGGTGGTCTTTGATTTAATGTCTATTCACTAAAGTGATTTTAGACAACAACAACAACAACAACAACAACAAAAAAAAGGGGGGGGGGAGGGGGAGTGATAGAGGAGGAGTGAAGAAGATATTTGAAAGTTGTCAATTTTGAATTTGAGAAAAGATGATCCAGAAAACAACTGTTTTGAAGAGGGGAAGGTAAAACTAACAAATAATGTTACCATAATTATCGATTTAAACAAACAAACTGACAAACAAAATTAGTAAATATCCGGAAGAAATGAATAAAAAGTAAAACTAATAATTGACTAACCACAACAATGAACAAGTCAAATAACATTTTAAAGGTAATTCGCTATAGGACTTTTTGACAGGCTAACAAAAAATTCATACAGTAATGATGATGAGGCAAATATGTCAGAAACTGTACTCACAGATAGTGTTGGAATATGTCGTTTTACCCTAACGCAAGAAAGAATATGACTATGTGTTATCTTCTTTCCACACAGACACACTATGTTATTGGTATATTTTGTTTTGAATGCATCAAGTTTCCATCTGTACATAAGGGACTGTGTAGTTCTGCTGGCATGAAGCTGCTTAAGTATTTTGCTAACTTCAAAGTTCATGTGACATTTATCATACTTTTTCTGTTTTAATTGGAACTGCTTCCAGACGTAGTTGTCCACTAAAGTGTAATTCTCGTGCAACGAGAGAGAAAGCTGGATATTGTTTGAATCTGGTGAGTTATTAGCTCCCCGTTTGGCAGCCCTGTCAACTTTATTATTATAACTAAAAGAACTATGAGAAGGTATCCAGCAGAAAGTAATATCAGTGCCTCTTAAAGATAAATTATGAATCAAGTGACTTATTTCCAGAATCATTTCTGATCTTGTTTGTAATTTTGATAATTCAAGAGCCTGAAGTACTGATTTTGAATCAACGCAAAGAAGTATCTGAAAAATTGTCCTAGGAAGACTTATAAGAAAGTTTAAAGCCATTAATATTGCAAAGAGTTCAGCTGTAAAGATAGATTTATCAAGTCCTATGTAGAAAGATTTTTCAATTTTGAGAGCAGGTATTAAAAACGCTGAGCCTGCTTTTCTTTCAATTACTGACCCATCAGTGTAAATTTTCAAATGATCAGAATATACGTCGTTTATATGACATTTAACCTGACTTGCCAGTAAGTTTATATTGTCTCCTTTTTTTAAATTAGTGTGGTGTACGTCAAATCGTGCTCTTTGGAGTTCCCAACTGGGTACTGGCGAAAAGGAAGGTCGTATAGATACAGGATCTACGTCTAGATCAATTCCTGAGCCTTTCATGACGTCAGATGTGTATGTTGCAAGTGTGACCTGTGAAGATATTGATTTAGCTCGTTTTGGAAAGTCGGTATCTGATCTCAGTTTAATTTCTGTTTCTGAGATGTTTTCTACGGTAGTGTTTCTTAACAAAAATTTAGTAGAAGCGACTTTCCTTTGCTCATCAAGTGGCAACAGTTTGATTTCATTATATGTCCGAAGACAGGAAGCATGCATTGGAAGACCCAGTGCAAGTTTGAAACCTTTACAATCTATGCTCTGCAGTTTTTTTAGTAAGTGTTTCGGTGCACTGAAGAAGATTTCTTGAGCATAGGTTAATTTAGATCTAACAAGCGATTTACAAAGATGAACAAGTGTTGATGAATCT
>JAPXFY010000014.1:64690510-64718010 GCA_030674185.1 Monoplex corrugatus
CTGGTAATGAAGGGGTTGGTTAGTCAACATTCCACATACATGAGAAGAATAGATAACCTGTGACAAGAGGTTTAAGGGAAACAGTCGGCCTGGTCCATCTAGGTTTCTTGAAGCTTGTTGAATGCCAATAGTCCTTTGTGGATATAACACCTCAGGTAGACCGTTGCTGGCTGTTGTTTGGTCATTAAACGTGCCAAGGAGTGAACTGAGCCCTGCAGATGGAGTGAAGGGAGCTGTGGACACGCTGTGACAATACACACAAGTTACGTGCCATCATGTCCTGAGGGAGAGGGGCGTTGACACAGCTCGACGATGGTTAGGTCATTGTCTTGTGTGGTGCAGTTGACTTGTCAAGGGATGACAGTGGCGTCACGGTGCTTAGCGTATTGTTCTGGCCTTTAGGGGCAGAGTTGACACGGCACTTCAAGACTTCTATGGATGGACAACACCTGGGACACGCCAATGGGTCATCCAGCTGTCTGAATCAATCCTATATAAGACGGGGCACTTTTCAACTCACTTCATTCCACTGCTTTTCGTTGACTGTTGAGCTTCACTTTTCAGCACAAGTTGTCACATCTACAGCACCATGGATTCCGAAAGAGAAAGAACAGTGAGGAGTTGGAGCAGCCTGATGCCAAGAGACAAGAGATGTCAGACATGTCCACCCCAGAGCCAGACGACACTGCGCAGTTTATGCAGCAGTCACAGAATGAGGCCACTTCAGCCAACTGTATGGGTCGGACATGATGACAGCACAGGATCTCCTAGGAATGAACTATCCAGATCCTGGCTTCACGGGCTGCACCTACCCACGTTCAGACAGGCAGACAGACAGAAACAGACAGGCAGACAGACAGAAACAGACAAACAGAAAGACAGGCAGAGACAGACAGAAACAGACAGGCAGACAGACAGAAACAGACAGGCAGAAACAAACAGACAGACAGACAGCAGACAGGCAGAAACAGACAGCAGACAGACAGCAGACAGACAGAAACAGACAGGCAGACAGACAGAAACAGACAAAGAGAAAGACAGAAACAAAGAGAAAGACAGAAACAGACAGGCAGACAGACAGAACAGACAACAGAAAGACAAAACAGACAAACAGAAAGACAAAAACAGACAAACAGAAAGACAGAAACAGACAAACAGAAAGACAAGAAACAGACAACAGAAAGACAAAACAGACAAACAGAAGACAGAAACAGACAAACAGAAAGACAAAACAGACAAACAGAAAGACAAAACAGACAACAGAAAGACAAAAACAGACAAACAGAAAGACAAAAACAGCAAACAGAAAGACAAAAGAGAAAACAGAAAGACAAAAACAGACAAACCAGAGAGGACAGAAAGAACAGAAAGAAAGACAAACAGAAGACCAGAAAACAGAAAGACAGAACAGCAAAAGAAAGACAAAACAGACAACAGAAAGAGCAGAACAGAAACAGAAAGACAGAAACAGACAACAGAAGACAAAAAGCAACAGAAGACAGAACAGACAAAGAGAAAGACAAAACAGACAACAGAAAGACAGAAACAGACAACAGAAAGACAGACAGACAAACAGAAAGACAAAACAGCAAAGAAGACAGAAACAGACAACAGAAGCAGAACAGACAACAGAAAGAAAAAGACAAACAGAAAGACAAACAGCAAAAAGAAGACAGAAACGCGAAGACAAAAACAGGGCATACAGAAGACAGAAACAGAAAGGTGCGACTCACAGAAGCTGGTGAAGTGAGACAAAGCTAGGTTGCATGACAGGACAAAGAGATCAAAAAAGACAAACAGAAAGACAGAAACAGACAAACAGAAAGACAAAAACAGACAAACAGAAAGACAGAAACAGACAAACAGAAAGACAGAAACAGACAAACAGAAAGACAAAAACAGACAAACAGAAAGACAGAAACAGACAAACAGAAAGACAAAAACAGACAAACAGAAAGACAAAAACAGACAAACAGAAAGACAAAAACAGACAAACAGAAAGACAAAAAGACAAACAGAAAGACAAAAACAGACAGGCAGACAGACAGAAACAGACAAACAGAAAGACAGAAACAGACAAACAGAAAGACAGAAACAGACAGCAAGACAGACAGACAGAAACAGACAGGCAGACAGACAGGCACAGAAACAGAAACAACAGAAAGACAGAAACAGTCAAACAGACAGAAACAGACAGGCAGACAGACAGACAGAAACAGAAACCAACAGAAAGACAGAAACAGTCAAACAGACAGAAACAGACAGGCAGACAGACAGAGAGAAACAGAAACCAACAGAAAGACAGAAAACAGAGACAGAGACAGAAAGAAAACAGACAGGCAGAAGAGACAGACAGACAGAAAAAAAAACACAGGGGGTAGACAGCCAGAAACAGAACTGACAACTGAGAAGAGAAACAGAGACAGAGAGAGAGACAGAGAGAGAGAGAGAAACAGAGAGGGAGAGAGAGAGAAAGACAGACAGACAGACAGACAGAGACAGACAGAGACAGACAGAGCACCAAGTAATCGTATGCCCATCAGCAGCCACACGTGGCGTGGGGGTCGGGGGGTGGGTGTCGGGTGGGGTGGGGGGGGGGAAGGCTTCATCAAAGGTAGACATCAGGTTGCTGTTAGCAGCGACAAGACAGGTCAAAGACTAATCCATACTCATTCTCCAACAAAAATGCGGCGGACGGACCGCGCGCCACCGATTGAGACCGAGGAGAGATCTGAAAGATCCCCCCCCCCCACCAAGTCTAGGTATGTATGTTTAACCCTTACCCCCGCACGCAGTACCCACAGCTGCAAAGACTTGACCTTTTACTTCCTCACCTATCCACAGCTCTGCAGGAGCGGTGGATAGGGTGAGGGAGTGAAAGGGCTAAGTTTGTTGCTTTGCTGTCATGGTTGACAATGCGGGATGATGGTGGATAGGGTGAGGGAGTCAAAAGGGTTAATGCCTCTCCCTTCCCGAACTTTTCACCCCCATCAACCTGTCCCTATCCATGTTAGCATAACACTAGTGTCCTTTCTATCAAAGTCTTACGTCTTCCCCCTGCCTCTGTTAACCCTTTGACTCCCGCACCCTGTCCACCAGCATCCTGCATTGTCAACCATGCTAGCAAAGCAAAAACGAACCCTTTGACTCCCGCACCCTGTTCACCAGCATCCTGCATTGTCAACCATGCTAGCAAAGCAAAAACTTAACCCTTTGATTCTCGCACCCTGTCCACAGCATCCTGCATTGTCAACCATGCTAGCAAAGCAAAAACGTAACCCTTTGACTCCCGCACCCTTTTCACCAGCATCCTGCATTGTCAACCATGCTAGCAAAGCAAAAACGGAACTCTTTGACTCCCTCACCCCATCCACCAGCTTCCAACAGGAAGCTGGTAAATAGGGTGCGGAAGTCAAAGGGTTAAGCAGGAAGCTGGTGGATAAGGTGCAAGAGTCAAAGGGTTAAGTTTTAGCAGTTGGTGGATAGAGTGTGGGAGTCAAAGGGTTAATATTTACATTCCCAGCGGCTTTGTATGCACACGTTTCAGAGAATTTTTTTAAAATCTTCCTTTTTCCTATTTCTCAATTATGTTACCAGGATGTATGTAAGCTTGCATGTGTGTGTGTTTGTGTATGTGTGTTGCCTGTGCGTGCGGTGCGTGAGATGGCGTGTGTGTCTGAGCGTATGTGAATGTGTACGTGTGCGTGTGTGTGTGCGTGTGTGTGTGTGTGTGTGTGTGTGTGTGTGTGGTGTGTGTGTGTGTGTGTGTGTGTGTGGTATGGTGTGTGTGATGTGTGTGTGTGTGTAGTGTGTTGTTGTGCATGTATGGGTGTGCTGCATGCAGTGTTCAACTATGTCTGTCTGTCTGTCTGTCTGTCAATAACAAAAAGTGTAAAACTGTGTGAGCAGGAACCTTTCTCGTTTGTTTCTGTGGTTGGATCTTTACTAAAGGTTGGTCCAAGGTCAAACAAACAAACAAAAAACAAAGAAACAATACAGCACAAAAACAAAACAGCTGTTTTAAAGGACGAAATACCTCACAGATTTAGGAGCTAAGTAGCTGGGAAAAAACACAATAAATAATACTACAATTATATATAGACAGACAGATAGACAGATAGATAAATAGACAGATAGATAGATAGACAGATAGACAGATAGATAGGCAGACAGACAGACAGATAGAAAGACAGATAGAAGAACAAACAGACAGATAGATAGATAGATAGATAGATAGATAGATAGATAGATAGATAGATACTCAGACAGATAGATAGATACACAGACAGATAAGTAAAAAGATCAATCACACCACACTTTTGGCAATAAAATACAAGATGATCAAACAAATTCAAACAATCTCCTTTTCTGTATAGATATCATAATCAGAAAATCAAGATGGTCAAGTATTGAGTATGTTTTGAAACAGGTTATAGCCCTGATATGACTCAACGGAGTCGGCTGGGCTTTAAACAAAAATAATACTAACAATAACGATCAAGCAGTTCGAACAACCTCTTTTTTTTAATATAGGTACTCCATCTCCATCATCATCATCATCATCGTCATCATCATCATCATTCATCATCAATCTCATCATCATGTACCCTGCTGCATGGCGTTGGCGATCATAGCCCTCCATATGTATGTATCCCTTGTTGCCGAAAGCACATCTTCCACCCTCTCTGTCCTCAGCCACCTGCAAGTCCGTCCAATATTTTCTCCCTGGGTCTACCTGATGCTCTCTTTCCTGTTGTGACCGGGTGCTCTAATTCCCCTTTCCTCATAAAATGATAAAATGGCCTATAAATGTTGCCTGTCTTTCCCTAAGCTAATCTTCCCTATCATTGATCTTCTTCTGTCTGCCTCCATCAAGACTGTCTCGTTTGTTTTCTTTGCTGTCCATGGAACTCTCAACATTCTTCTGAGAAACCACATCTCGGCTGCCTCAATCTTGTTCTGGCTTTGTGTATTGACTGTCCACGCCTCACAACATATAACATCATCGGTTCTATATTACATTCAATAACTCTCTTCCTGATGTTAACTGATAGGCATTTGTTGGCTAGATTGCTGTTCATCTTCTTGAAAGCTGTTTTGGCTTGGACGATTCTGTTGGCTATTTCTGATGTGCATCTGCCGTCTGGTGAGATGATCGTTCCCATATATTTAAACTTATCTTCTCAAGGTCGTGCCATTTGCTGTTATTTTTGCATGAGGGGATTTCATGGTTTTTTGTTTTTGTTTTTTTTAACTGATTACCATAACATCCGTCTTCTATTTAGTTCCAACCCTTTATTGTTGGAAAAAAAAAAAGCAAAAGCAAAAGCAAAAAAAAAAAAAATTATAGATACTATGACAGAAAACCTACACTTTGTAGGGGCCTACTTTTCAAGACCACTGTAACGTGTATTTTTCCAGGTCACTGTAACGTGTATTTTTCCAGGTCACTGTAAGGTGTATTTTTCCAGCTCACCGTAACGTGTATTTTTCCAGGTCACTGTAAGGTGTATTTTTCCAGGTCACTGTAAGGTGTATTTTTCCAGGTCACTGTAAGGTGTATTTTTCCAGGTCACTGTAAGGTGTATTTTTCCAGGTCAATTTTTCCAGGTCACTGTAACGTGTATTTTTCCAGGTCACTGTAAGGTGTATTTTTCCAGGTCACTGTAAGGTGTATTTTTCCAGGTCACTGTAAGGTGTATTTTTCCAGGTCAATTTTTCCAGGTCACTGTAAGGTGTATTTTTCCAGGTCACTGTAAGGTGTATTTTTCCAGGTCACTGTAAGGTGTATTTTTCCAGGTCACTGTAAGGTGTATTTTTCAAGGTCACTGTAAGGTGTATTTTTCAAGGCCACTGTAAGGTGTATTTTTCAAGGTCACTGTAACGTGTATTTTTCAAGGCCACTGTAAGGTGTATTTTTCCAGGTCACTGTAACGTGTATTTTTCAAGGTCACTGTAAGGTGTATTTTTCAAGGTCACTGTAAGGTGTATTTTTCCAGGCCACTGTAAGATGTATTTTTCAAGGTCACTGTAAGGTGTATTTTTCCAGGTCACTGTAAGGTGTATTTTTCCAGGTCACTGTAAGGTGTATTTTTCCAGGTCACTGTAAGGTGTATTTTTCCAGGTCACTGTAAGGTGTATTTTTCCAGGTCACTGTAAGGTGTATTTTTCCAGGTCACTGTAAGGTGTATTTTTCCAGGTCACTGTAAGGTGTATTTTTCAAGGTCACTGTAAGGTGTATTTTTCAAGGTCACTGTAAACATCAGACAGGGGAAAAGGAGTGACGTGAAGCGCAGACAATGAGAGACTGTTACAACGGTGAAAACACACAATGTAAAAATTAAGTCACAAGTGTTCACAAGAACCCACTGTGTCACACAACCTCACGTGAGCCTAAGCCAAACGTCAAACACTTTTTTTTTTTTTTTTTTTATTATCTGCGTGACTTTCACTTTGACAATACATTGAAACCTACAATTTCGCTGACTCAGAGTCCACATCTGTGAGATATCTGGTAAAAACATCCATCCTGAAACATGGGAAAATATTGGCCGATAAAACTTTTTGTTGTCGTACACACGCATGCACGCGCACGCACACGCACACGCACACGCACGCACGCACACGTACACAGAAACACATACGAACTCACACACACACACACATACAGACACGCACACATATACACACGTACACACACGCGCACATACAAACACACACACACACACACACATACATACACACACGCACGGAAGCATACACAGAAATACTGAAAGCGAGACAGAGATAGAGACAGAGAGAGAGAGACAGACAGACAGACAGAGACAGACAGACAAAGACACACACGGAGACAGAGACAGAGAGACAGACAGAAATAGAGAGAGAGAAAGAGAGAGAGAGAGAAAGAAAAAGAGAGAAACAGAAGAAGGGAGAGACAGACAGACAGACAGAATCATTATCATTATCATCATCTTCTTCTTCTTCTTCTCGTTCTTCTTCTTCTGCTGCTGCTTCTTCTGCTTTCATCATCATCATCATCAGAAGAAGAAGAAGAAGAAGAAGAAGAAGAAGAAGAAGAAGAAGAAGAAGAACGAAGAAGAAGAAGAAGAAGAAGAAGACGAAGTAGAAGAAGACGAAGAAGAAGAAGAAGAAGAAGAAGAAAAGAAGAAGAAGAAGAAAAGAAGAAGAAGAAGAAGAACGAAGAAGAAGAAAACGAAGAAAACGAAGAAGAAGAGTAACACTCATGATAAAAACTAATGGCACTACCTGACAGGGAAGAGGAGGTCAACCCCAATTGGTCACGGAGAGAAAAAAAAAGCGCTCGTGATCGTATCATACATGTTTGTGTTATTGTTCGTCCTTCGTTGTTGAAGAAGACCACGACTTCATTTTTGACTGGGGGAGAGGGAGGGAGGGGGGTTGTGTGGTCCGGAGGTGGCTGGTGAGGCCAATCCGGGCCAGGGAGGCTCGCCCACACGTATGGCAAATGTGGGTTGGTGCAACTGCAGAATTGGAAGTGGCTCGCGCCTTGCGTGCTTCTCGTTTTCTTCGAGCCTCTGCTGTACGTCTTGTCTCTGCTCCTCTTGCTCCGATGGTCAACTTGCCATACACCATTACTGCCAGACACCAATACTTTCATTACACCATGAGCGTCAGACAACAGATCGTGCAACGGAGAACCAGAAAATTCCAACTACATGTGTTCACAGGAGTTCTTAGCTTAATGTCTGTTCACAGGAGTTTCCAGCTTAATGCCCGTTCACAGGGGTTTCCAACTGTATGTCTGTTCATAGGAGTTTCCAGCTGTATGTCTGTTCATAGTAGTTTCCAGCTTAATGCCCGTTCACAGGGGTTTCCAACTGTATGTCTGTTCATAGGAGTTTCCAGCTGTATGTCTGTTCATAGTAGTTTCCAGCTGTATGTCTGTTCATATGAGTTTCCAGCTGTATGTCTGTTCATAGGAGTTTCCAGCTGTATGTCTGTTCATAGTAGTTTCCAGCTGTATGTCTGTTCATAGTAGTTTCCAGCTGTATGTCTGTTCATAGTAGTTTCCAGCTGTATGTCTGTTCATAGGAGTTTCCAGCTGTATGTCTGTTCATAGTAGTTTCCAGCTGTCCGTCTGTTCACAGGAGTTTCAGCTGTATGTGTTCACAAGACTCTCAACTGTATGTCTGTTCACAGGAGGTTTCCAGGTGTATGTGTTCACAGGAGTTTCCAACAGTACATCTGTTCACAGACGTTTCCAACTGTAGGTCCGTTCACAGGAGTTCATAGCTGTATGTCTGTTTTATTGAGTTTTATATTCTTGTTCAGTGACAACATTTGGTCGCTTTTGAAACGGGATATTTCGTAACACGCACTATTGTGCTTGATACGATTTCTGAAACTAAACCTATGAACAACAGTTGCTTTTCACATCCCAGCCCATAAAATCTGCCACAAATATTTTGTCATTTTCGACTGAATCAATGTGACGAAGGAGAGAGAAGAAAAGAGAGACAAATTCTAAGTGAGAGAGAGAGAGAGAGAGGTGTGTGTGTGTGTGTGTGTGTGTGTGTGTGTGTGTGTGTGTGTGTGTGTGTGTGTGTGTGGTGTTGTGTGCGTGTGTGTGTGAGAGAGAGAGAGAGAGAGTGAGAGTAAGAGAGAGAGATTGTGTGTGTGAGAAAGACAGACAGACAGACAGGAAGACAGACAGACAGACAGAGACAGTGAAACAGAGATAGAGACAGGACAGAAAGAGAGAGAGAGAGAGAGAGACACATACACACACACACACACACACACACACACACACACACCCCACACACACAGACGCAGACAGAGAAGAAAGAGAGTGAAAGAGAGACGACAGAGAGAGTGACAGAAAGAGAGAGAGACAGACAGAAAAAACAAACAAACAGACAAACAAACAGACAGAGAGACAGAGACAGAGAGCAAACGTACAGTCTTGATCTTTTCCTTTTAAGCATTCCCGTTTCTCACGTAGTGCGGGTCCATTCCAAGCATTAAGAAAGAAAACAATGTAATGCAGAGTGGCTCATCACACGGAATGCACCATGGTGCCTCTTCAGTTTTTAATAAAAGGTATCAGTGAGCGTAAAATGTGTGACCCGTGTGAAACCTGCTCAACGCTGTCTCTTTTCTACATTTCCCAAGAACACATGGGAGAAACTGTTTTTAAGGTTCGGGAAGAGTGAGATGAAAAAAAAAATCCCCTGAAGGCAATCAAGTCAAGTAGAAGACGATGACGACGACGACGACGACTACGACGAAGAAGATGAAGAAGAAGAAAAGGCACAAGAAGAAGAAGAAGAAGAAGAAAAAGAAGAAGAAGAAGAAAAAAGAAGAAGAAGAAGAAGAAGAAACAACAACAACAACAAGAAGATCAAGATGAACTAGAAGAAGAAGTAGAAGTAGAAGAAGAAGTAGAAGTAGAAGTAGAAGAAGAAGTAGAAGAAGAAGTAGAAGTAGGAGGAAAAGACGTAGAAGAAAGAGGAAGAGAAGGAGATCCTCTGAATGTAATTAGGTCTAAACCAAGAAGAAAAATATAAAATAAAAGAAGGAGAAGAAAAAAGATGAAGAGAAGAAGGAGGAAGAGAAGAAGAAGGAGGAGGAGGACAAGAAGAAGAAGATGAAGAAGAAGAAGAAGATGATGATGATGATGATGATGATGATGATGATGATGATGATGATGATGATGATAAAGAAAATGACAAGAAGAAGATGCAGAGTCTAAGTAAACAGTCTAAGTAAACACACACAGACACACAGACACGCACAGACAGACAGAGAGAGAGAGAGAGAAAGAGAGAGAGAGAGAGACAGACAGACAGATGGAGAGAGAGGGAGACACACACAACACACACACACAACACACACACACACACACACACACACAACACACACACACACACACACACACACACATACATACATACATACACACACATCACAATCTAAAAATAACAAGTAAAATAAAACACAAAGATATGATCCGATGTTGCGTGCAAGAAATAAAAAACAAACCAAAAAAAAACCCAACAGCAATACACTAGATCACACAAGTCAACAAAACAAACAACAAAACAAAACAACAAAAACAATAACAACAACAACAAAACCCCACAGCTATCATCCAGTGTTGCGCGAAAGGAAATGCACACACACTTCGATATCCGAAATGCTACGCACGTACACGAAAAGTAACACAAAGTAACAGTGGGTGATTCATTGTATTCATGCCCGCCCTCACCTACCATCTAATTCAATTAAATTCATAGTAATCCCTTTCCCTCCCCCCCTCCCCCTCCCCATTGGACGATGCCCCGTCCCGTCACATGCCACATCACGATCAGGAAGAATAACTCTGGAGATCACTTGCATTTTCTTGGAGAGTTGCCGTTCCTATGTGACCTCCCAGTACGACGTGACAGATTGACACGCGCTGTGAAATGTGTGTTTTGTGTGTGTGTGTGTGTGTGTGTGTGGTTGTTTGTGTGTGTGTGTGTGTGTGTGTTGTGTTGTTGTGTTGTGTTGTGTTGTGTTGTGTTGTGTTGTGTTGTGTTGTGTTGTGTTGTGTTGTGTTGTGTTGTGTTGTGTTGTTGTGTGTGTGTGTGTTGTGTGTGTGTGTGTGTGTGTTGTGTGTGTGTGTTGTTTGTGTTGTGTGTGTGTTGTGTGTGTGTGTGTGTGTGTGTGTGTGTGTGTGTGTGTGTGTGATGTGGTGTGGTGTGGTGTGGTGTGGTGTGGTGTGGTGTGGTGTGTGTGTGTGTGTGTGTGTGTGTGTGTGTGTGTGTGTGTTGTGTGTGTGTTGTGTGTGTGTGTGATTGTGAGTGTGAGTGTGTGTTTGTGAGTGTGTTTGTGAGTGTATGTGTGTGAGTGTGTGTTTCTGGGTGTGTGTGTGTCTGTGTGTGTGTCTGTTTGTGTGGACTGAGTGTCTGTGTGAGTGTGTGTATTTGTGTGCGTGTTTGTGTGTGCGTATGTGTTTGTGTGTGTGTATATGTGTATGTGTGTGTTTGTGTGTGTGTTGTGTAGTGTGTATGTGTGTGTGTGTGTGTGTGTGTGTGTGTGTGTGTGTTGTGTGTTGTGTGTGTGTTTTGTGTGTGTGTGTGCGTGTGTGCGTGTCTGTGTGTGTTGTGTGTGTATGTTGTGTGTGCGTGTCTCTGTGTGTTGTGTGTGTATGTTGTGTGTTTGTGACTCTGTGTGTGTGGTGTGTGTGTGTTGTGTGTGTGTGTGTGTGTGTGTGTGTGTGTGTGGTGCGTCTGTGGGTGCGCGCATGTGTGCATGGGAGCACGGATGTGCGTTAGTATATTTGTGTATGTGCAGATGAAAGAAAGACGGACAGAGATAGAGAGAGATAGAGAGAGAGAGATAGAGACAGACAGACAGACAGACAGACAGAGCAGGCAGGCAGGCAGGCAGGCAGGCAGAAACACAGACAGACAGACAGACAGACACAGAGAAACAGACTGACAGAGAGGGGAGAGAGACAGACAGCCGGACAGAAAAACACAGAGAGAGACACAGACAGAGAGACAAAGAAACAGAGAAACTGACAGGCTGACAGACAGAGGGAGGGATGGAGAGAGAGAGAGACAGAGAGAGAGGGGACAAACAGACAGACAGACAGACAGACTTACTGACATACACAGAGGGAGGGAAGGAGAGAGAGAAAGAAAGAAAGAAAGAGAGAAACAAACAGACAGACAGACAGAGAAGACAGACAGACAGGCAGGCAGACAGACAGACAGAGAGCGAGACAGACAGACAGACAGACAGGCAGACAGACAGACAGAGAGCGAGACAGACAGACAGACAAACAGAGAGATAGTAGTCAAATGAACGATAGCACTGAATGACTCTGACTACAGGAGAAAAAAATTTTTAGGAAGCCAACCAACCTACCGACAACTATCGAGGGAAAGGGGGGGGGGGGGGGAAAAAACAATACCAAACTGGAAACCCTGCACCTAAAAGACGTCACAATGAAACTGCCGTTGACAGCGATCAAACCACTGAATTGACCCGTCGGATGGACCCCCTTGGTGGTACGGAATTCCGTCATACACTGGGATCCGTGATAGTCATAAAACACGACTGTCGAGTCGCTTAACGAGAACCACCGGTATTAAAATGGGCACGAAACGTTTTTCAACCGCGTAAATCTGACGTCACAGCAAGTCGGGATAAAAAACTTCAAAAGTTATTGGCACGTCTGTTTCTACATCAAAATTGAATGTGAACGTGACAAAATCTTGCAGAAACAGATAAAAGGTTTATTGATTTTAACCCTTTGACTCCCGCACTATATCCACCGACTGCAAAAAAATTAACCCTCTGACTTCCTCACCCTATCCACTAGCTTCCTGCAAGAAGCTGGTAGACAGGATGAGAAAGTCAAAGGGTTACGTTTCTGCTTTGCTAGCAGCTTGGCAATGCAGGATGCTGATGGACAGGGTGCGGGAGTCAAAGGGTTAAAGAATAAAAGTTCAGTCGAGACTTGGCACATTAGTTTTACCGGACATTAGACCTCTGCACTCAAGGCACCGGGTCAAAGGGAATAGTCGTAGATACTAGTCTCTTTGACTGGGTTGCATTTTAACTCTTTGACTCCCGCACCCTGTCCGCCAGCATACTGCATTGTCAACCGTGCTAGCAAAACAAAAACTTAACCCTTTGATTCCCTCACTCTATCTACCAGCTTCCTGCAGGAAGCTGGTGGACGGAGTGAGGGAATCAAAGAGTTAAGTTTTTGTAATTGGTGGGTGAGGTGGGGGAGTCAAAGGGTTTAAGCTCCGCCCCTTTAAGGGAGCCTGGCAAACGAAGGGCACATGGCTACTGCCGACTATAATCAATAACACTGAGTGAAACTCGTTCCAGAAGATCTGTCGCTTGCATGTTTCGGTAAGATTAAGATACTCTAGTAAGTAAGTGAAGCAATTACAGGACATATTATGAGCAGAGGGGAATTAGAGCACCTGGTCACAACAGGAAAGCTGGAGGGAAAGAAAACACCAGGTAGACCCAGGGAGAAAATATTGGACGGACTTGCAGGGTGGCAGATGACACAGAGGGTGGGA
Organism: Monoplex corrugatus; assembly: GCA_030674185.1. NCBI lineage: Eukaryota > Metazoa > Mollusca > Gastropoda > Littorinimorpha > Ranellidae > Monoplex > Monoplex corrugatus. The sequence continues at coordinate 64,703,587 of JAPXFY010000014.1, forward strand.
GATGTACTTGCAGGACAGGGATAGATTCGTGCGGAGGGCCATGACCGCCAACGCCATGCGGCAGGGCACATCATGATGATGATGATGATGATGATGATGATGATGAATGATGATGATGATGATGATGATGAACTGAAGCAAGGGGCATAAGCTATCAAACACATTAAACCCTTTGACCCTCGCACCCTGTCCACCAGCATCCTACACTGTCAACCATGCTAGCAACAGAAAAAAATTAAACCTTTGATTCGCTCACCCTGTCTACCAACTTCCTGCAGGAAGCTGGTGGAAATGGTGAGAGAGTGACAGGTTTAGTTTTTGCAATTGGCAGATAGGGTGCGGGAGTCAAAGGGTTCATTTAAGGAAGCCTGGCAAGCGTAGGGATAATGGCCACTGCCGACTCTCAATAACACTGACCGAAACTCATTACAGAAGATCTTTCGCTTGCCTGTTTTGTAAATCACGATGTTGTAGTATGTTACAATCTAAGCAAGGGGCATATTCCTACCAAATAAATTTAATTAATAGGCATCCAATGGTTTTTGCTGTAGGAAGGGCGACACATTTACAGTTCATCAGTAAACGGATACATCTCGATACGTCCCAGGTATACGTCCTCTTCTTTTGCTTGCGTGTATCGCGTATTTTTATTGCGCGTGTGGCGCGCGTGCGTGCATATGTGTGGAGAGAGAGAGAGAGAGAGAGAAGGGAGAGACAGAGAGAGAGACAGAGAGAAACACAGAAAGAATGCTCATGTTTTCCATCTTTCAGCACCGACCATCTGCTGTGTAATACCTACCACGGTCTGTGCCCATGTTCCCACACAATATTTCCCAAGTCTTGTTTCCTCGGCTTCGCACCAAGTGGCATACCAATGTGTGTGTGTGGTGTGTGTGTGTGTGTGTGTGTGTGTGTGTGTGTGCGGTGCGTGTGTTGTCTCGTTGCTGTCGCGGCGTCGTGCATCTGTCTGTGTGTCTGTGTCTGTGTCTGTGTTGTGTTGTGTGTGTCTGTGTTGTGTGTGTGTTTGTGTGTGTGTTGTCTGTCTGTGTGTTGTCGTGTATGTCTGTGTGTGTTGTGTGTGTGTGTGTGTGTGTGTGTGTGTGTGTGTGTGTGCTGTGTTGTTGTGTCTGTGTGGTGTGTCCGTGTCTGCTTGTGTATGTTTGATGTCTGTGTGTGTTGTCTGTGTGTCTGTGTCTATCCGTCTGTGTGTCTGTGTGTGCTGTGTGTGGTGGTGCGTGTGTGTGCGTGTGTTGTGTATGTGTGTGTGTGCGTGTTTTCTGTCTGTGTGCCTGTGTCTGTGTCTGTGTGTGTCTATGTGTGTGTCTGTGTCTGTGGTCTGTGTGTGTGTGTGTCTGTATGTGTCTGTGTTTGTGTGTCTATGTGTGTGGTGTCTGATGTGGCGTGTGCCTGTGTTGTGTTGTGTTTGTGTGTGTTTGAGAGAGAGAGAGTGGTGTGTGTGTGTGTGTGTGTGTGTGTGTGTGTGTGTGTGTGTGTGTGTGTGTTGTGTGTGTGTGTGTGTGTGTGTTGTGTGTGTGTGTGTACGTATCGAACCTGGGACTATCGAAACGTCCCCCTGTTAACAAGTACAGAATACAACAACTTACCACCCCCCTTCATGCTGCGGGGAATCACTCGATATTTCTTACGCGCGACTCGGTTTGTTTCCCGTTTGCTACAGAACGCGTTTTGTCATTGTTAGTTTCGTTTAAAGCCCAGCCGACTGCGTAGAGCCATATCAGGGTTATAACTGTTTCAATAGCACGCAGTAGGCCTACTTCAAAGGGGAAAAAAAAAGGAAAAGAAAATTAAGTACACATATCAAGCATTCTCGCACATAATCTAAGGTGATGCCCCCCGGCGTTGACCACTCCGTCCAATTTATTACACAAGGAATTGAAAAAGAAAATATGCCTGAATACAAATTTAAACATAGCTAAGGACACTTAAAGGATATATAAAAACGGGCCTAAATTACCTAAAGTTCTTTCCGCATATCTCATTTCCCTAGAACCAAAAATGCACTCAATACATGTACCCAATTATCAATGCTTAGAAAAAGTACGTAAGACTTTACTGAACACATACAGGCGAATGGACCGGCAAGGCAAAAAAGACAGGAAGAAATGACAAAAGCGAAAGAATAAGACAGAAACACATGACAGAAAAGAAAAAAATTTCTCGCACAGAATTTCCAGAAGGTGGGGACACTATTTATATTGAAAGAGCCCCTGGATCCCCACGTGAGATCTGTCAAAAACCAGAACTGACACCACCAGAACGACTTGGATCATGAAGATGGGCAGCGAACAGGCCAGTTTTTTTTTTTCTTACAGAAAAGAAGAAATTTGTAGCACAGAATTTCCAGAAGATGGGGATACCGTTTATACTGAAAGAGCCCCCGGGATCACCACGTGAGATCTACCAAAAACAAAGCTGACACCACCAGAATGATTTGGATCATGAAGATGGACAGCGAACAGACCAGTTTGTTTTTTTAACAGAAAAAAGGACATCACTAGCACAGAATTTCCTGAAGGTGGGGGGATACTGTTTATACTGAAAGAGCCCCCGGCATCCCCACAGAGCGGGGGGGGGGGGGGGACGGAATACGTTAGCGACACGACAAAGACGCTCTGATAGTACTCACCACCGTGTACTTTTATAAATCCCACCACAGCTGCTGTTGTTGTTGATACGTTCACAACCTCGCTACTGTCGCAACATCACCCCCAGTTGATAAACCAAACATCAGCCACCTGCAACAAACAAAACAACACTGGACTCAGCATTTAAACAAATCGGGCCCAAGTGGCTCAGTTGGTTTGAGCGTCTGGATTCACATGCTAATGGTTGTGGGTTCGGATCCCGGAGTGCCCTATATCAAAACTGGCCTTCTCACTGTCCCCATCTTAACAGCACTGTGCTGTGGTTCGTTGCTAGATAGGTCCCCCTTCCCCCACTTCCCTGGGATGCTTATCCCCGTCGGCCATATCATCTGAGGTGGGTGTCGACGGACGTGAAAACTGAACCAAACCAATCGAAAATTAAAAAAAAACAAAAAACAATAACGTTCAAACGAAATGAAATGTCATGTTGATATAATACTCATGATGTATCATATTTCGCATTGTAAGCAGGTGTTATTGTTACTTTCCTTCAAAGCCCAGCCGACTGCGTAGAGCCATATTAGGGCTATATAACAGTTTCAAAACATACACTACCTCAACAGGTAAAAAAAGTAAAAAGAAAATTAAGTACACATGTCAATGCATACGCGCACATAATCTACTGGAGAGGCTCCTGGCGTTGACCACTCCGTCCAATTCATACACAGGGGATTTTTAAAAAAAATGAATACAAATTTTAAAAAGGGCATTGGACTTAGCATTAAAAGGAAGAAAAACCGGACACAAATGAAATGTCAGGTTGATCTAACAATCATGATGTATCATATTTCGTATTGTATGCAGGTGCAAAGTTGCCCATTTTGAGTGTGCTTGTTACATCAGTTCTCAGTGACCTGCCATGTAAACATATAAACATGGCCACCTTTCTGCACTAACAGCAGTAATTGCAGTAGTAGTCGTGGCAGCAGCAGCAGAAGCAATAGAAGCAGTAACAGTAGCAGAAGAAGCAGCAGCAGTGGCAGCAGTAGTAGTGGTAGTGGTGGTGGTAGTAGTAGTAGTGGTGGAGGTGGTGGTAGTGGTGGTGGTGGTGGTGGTAGTAGTAGTAGTGGTGGAGGTGGTGGTGGTAGTAGTAGTGGTGGAGGTGGTGGTAGTGGTGGTGGTGGTGGTAGTAGTAGTGGTGGAGGTGGTGGTAGTGGTGGTGGTGGTGGTAGTAGTAGTAGTGGTGGAGGTGGTGGTAGTAGTGGTGGTGGTGGTGGTAGTAGTAGTGGTGGAGGTGGTGGTGGTAGTGGTGGTGGTAGTGTGGTGGTGGTGGTAGTAGTAGTAGTGGTGGAGGTGGTGGTAGTGGTGGTGGTGGTAGTAGTAGTAGTAGTGGTAGTGGTGGTAATGGTGGTGGTAGTAGTAGTAGTGGTGGAGGTGGTGGTAGTGGTGGTGGTAGTAGTAGTGGTGGAGGTGGTGGTAGTGGTGGTGTGGTGGTGGTAGTAGTAGTGGTGGAGGTGGTGGTAGTGGTGGTGGTGATAGTAGTATGGTAGTGGTAGTGGTGGTGGTGGTAGTAGTAGTAGTAGTGGAGGTGGTGGTAGTGGTGGTGGTGGTAGTAGTAGTGGTGGAAGTGGTGGTGGTAGTAGTAGTGGTGGAGGTGGTGGTAGTGGTGGTGGTGGTGGTAGTAGTAGTAGTGGTGGAGGTGATGGTAGTGGTGGTGGTGGTAGTAGTAGTGGTGGAGGTGGTGGTGGTGGTGGTAGTAGTAGTGGTGGAGGTGGTGGTAGTGGTAGTAGTAGTAGTAGTGGTGGAGGTGGTGGTAGTAGTAGTAGTGGTGGAGGTGGTGGTAGTGGTGGTGGTGGTAGTAGTAGTAGTAGTAGTAGTGGTGGAGGTGGTGGTAATGGTGGTGGTGGTAGTAGTAGTAGTGGTGGAGGTGGTGGTAGTGGTGGTAGTAGTAATGGTGGAGGTGGTGGTAGTGGTGGTGGTGATGTAGTAGTAGTGGTGGAGGTGATGGTAGTGGTGGTGGTGGTGGGTAGTAGTAGTAGTGGTGGAGGTGTGGTGGTGTGGTGGTGGTGGTAGGGTGGTGGTGGTGGTAGTAGTAGTAGTGGTAGTGGTGGTGGTGGTGATGGTGGTGGTAGTAGTCTGCTATTGTTCACCCTCTTCTCAAGAAACACAATTTAGACCCAAATGAACTGAAAAATTACCGGCCTATCTCTAATCTCTCTTTCTTGTCAAAACTCCTTGAAAAAGTCGTCCTCAACCAGTTGAACTCTCACCTGTCTGCCAACAATCTCCTCAATCCTTTCCAGTCAGCCTACCGCCAGTGCCATAGCACTGAAACTGCCCTACTACACATTCTCAACAATCTCCTCCTTGCAACTGATACTGGCAAAGTCTCTCTCCTCACACTCCTTGATCTGTCTGCAGCCTTCGATACCATTGACCATGGTATTCTCCTTTCTAGACTTCATCATACTTTTGGCATCTCTGACATTGCTCTCTCCTTTTTCACTTCGTATTTATCAAACAGAAAACAAACTGTTCTCATCAATGGCACTTACTCTCAACCTGCATACCTGACCTGTGGTGTTCCACAAGGATCTGTCCTTGGCCCTGTTCTTTTCACTCTTTACACCTCCCCCCTGTCCACCATCATCAACTCCCACTCTATAAAACACCACTTCTATGCTGATGACACCCAACTTCAAGACAGTGACTCACCTGATAATATACAGCGCCTGTTGACTCGCACCACTGAGTGTTACTCAGACATTAAGAACTGGATGACGTTCAACAAACTTCAGCTTAATGACGACAAGACAGAAGCTATCCTCATTGGCACCCGTCAGAAACTTTCTCAGCTGCCTCCTCTTTCTCTCCCATTATGTAACACATCAGTCCCAATTTCTGATTCAGCTAAAAACCTTGGTGTCTGCATTGACTCTACCCTCTCCATGAACAACTTTGTTTCTCAAACTGCCAGATCTTGCTACTATCATCTCCATCGTATAAGGCTGATCAGGAAGTATCTCTCTGTCGAAACAACTGCAAAACTCGTTCTCTCCTTCATAATGTCTCGCATTGACTATTGCAATTCACTCCTGTCTGGTCTTCCTGCCTCCACCATTCACATCCTACAGCGCATTCAAAACAATGCTGTACGCCTTGTACTCAAAAAGAAAAAAGCTGACCACATATCTCCTCTCCTGGCACAACTTCACTGGCTCCCTGTATCAAAGCGCATACAGTACAAACTAGACACCATGTGCTACAAAAGCCTCAATAACGCAGCCCCGATTACCTGTCAAGCCTACTTGAGATCTATGTTCCCTCACGTACCCTCCGCTCTGCCTCCGATCCTCTGACTTTTCGCTTTCCACGCACTAAGCTCAATACCTATGGTCCACGAGCCTTCTCTGTTTCTGGTCCACTCTCCTGGAACAAACTTCCTCTCTCTGTCCGTCAGCAACCTACTTTTGTCTCCTTCAAGTCCGCTCTCAAAACTCATCTTTTCTCCTCCGCATAAAATCCTAACCTCACTCAACCCCCTCCCCCCCCCCCCCCCTCTGCAGCCTGTCTCCGCTCGGAGGGGAATCACATGGTTATAATATATAATTGTATATGCTATGCTCTCTATAATTTTCCATTGCTTTTATTCTTGCTTTTATTGCTTTTATTCTTTCTCCCCATTTATAGCCATGCGTGTGTGTAGTGTGTGTGTGTGTGTGTGTGTGTGTGCGTGCGTGCGTGCGTGCGTGCGTGCGTGCGTGCGTGCGTGCTTGCGTGTGTGTCTGCTTAGCGCTTAGATTTGATTTTATCAAGATTTTGCGCTATATAAATATTGTAATTATTATTATTATATTATTATAGTAGTAGTGGTAGTGGTGGTATAGTAGTAGTAGTGGTGGAGGTAGTGGTGGTGGTGGTGGTGGTAGTAGTAGTGGTGGAGATGGTGGTGGTGGTGGTAGTAGTAGTGGTGGTAGTAGTAGTAGTGTGTAGTAGTAGTAGTGGTGGTAGTAGTAGTAGTAGTGGTGGTAGTGGTAGTGGTGGTAGTGGTAGTAGTAGTGGTGGTAGTAGTAGTAGTGGTAGTAGTAGTAGTGGTAGTGGTGGTAGTGGAAGTAGTAGTGATGGTAGTAGTAGTGGTGGTAGTAGTAGTAGTAGTGGTAGTAGTAGTAGTGGTGGTATTGGTGGTAGTGGTAGTAGTAGTGGTGGTAGTAGTAGTAGTAGTAGTGGTAGTAGTAGTAGTGGTGGTAGTGGTGGTGGTAGTAGTAGTAGTAGTAGTGGTGGTAGTGGTAGTGGTGGTAGTGGTAGTAGTAGTGGTGGTGGTAGTAGTAGTAGTAGTAGTAGTAGTAGTAGTAGTGGTGGTGGTGGTAGTAGTAGTGGTGGTAGTGGTGGTAGTAGTAGTAGTAGTAGTAGTAGTAGTGTAGTAGTGGTGGTAATGGTAGTAGTAGTGGTGGTAGTAGTAGTAGTGGTAGTAGTAGTAGTGATAGTGGTGGTAGTGGTGGTGGTGGTGGAGGTGGTGGTAGTGGTGGTGGTGGTGGTAGTAGTAGTAGTGGTAGTGGTGGTGGTTGTGGTAGTAGTAGTGGTGGTAGTGGTGGTGGTTGTGGTAGTAGTATGGTGGTGGAGGTGGTGGTAGTGGTGGTGGTGTTAGTAGTAGTAGTGGTGGAGGTGGTGGTAATGGTGATGATGATGTGGTAGAAATAGTAGTAGTATAGTCGTCGTAGTAATAATAGTAGTATTTGTTGTAGGTGCACTTGTAGTGTAGTAGTAGTACCATCACCACAACTGGTAATGGTGGAGGTGGTGGTGATGAACCGTGGTGGTGGTGGTAGTATTGGTTGTGATGGTAATAGCAGTGGTAAGTGGTGGTTGTGATGGTAGTAATAGTGGTAGAGGAGAAAGTGATGGTAGTCGTAGTAGAAGTAGTAGTAGTAGTAGTAGTAGTAGTAGTAGTGGTACTAATATCATCAAAACTGGTAGTGGTGGAGGTGGTGGTGGTGGTGGTCGTCGTCGTCGTGATGGTGGTGGTGGTGGTATTGGTGGTGATGGCAGTGGTTAGTGGTGGTTGTGATGGCAGTAATGGTAGTAGTGGAGGAGGTAGTGGTAGTGGTGGTGGTAGTAGTAGTAGCAGTAGCAGCAGCAGCAGTAGTAGTAGCAGAGTAGTAGTAGTAGTACTGTAATAGTAGTACCATCACCAAAACTGGTAGTGGTGGTGGTGATGGTGGTGATGGTAGTAGTGGAGGAGGTAGTGGTAGTGGTGGTAGTAGTAGTAGCAGTAGCAGCAGTAGTAGCAGCAGCAGTAGTAGTAGTAGTAGCAGTAGTACTGTAATAGTAGTACCATCACCAAAACTGGTAGTGGTGGTGGTGATGGTGGTGATGGTGGTAATGGTGGTGGTGATCGTCGTGATGGTGGTGGTGGTGATGTTGGTGGTGATGGTAAGAGCAGTGGTTAGTGATGGTGGTGATGGCAGTAACAGTAGTAGTGGAAGAGATGGTGGTAGTAGCAGCAGTAGTAGTAGCAGTAGTAAGTAGTAGTAACAATGGTAGTAATAGTAGTTATGGTGGTAGGAGGAGAGGAGGAGGAGTAGTAGTAGCACTGGTAGTAGTAGTAGCGGTAGTAGCAGTGACGGGGTGGTGATGATGATTGTGGTGGTAGTAGTAGCAGCAGCACTAGTAATAGTAGTAGTAGTAGTAATATTTATCAGCATACGAAACAAGTACTTATGAGCATACGAAACAAGCATTCATGAGCATACGAAACAAGTACTTATGAGCATACAGAACAAGTACTTATGAGCATACAGAACAAGTACTTATGAGCATACGAAACAAGTGTTTATGAGCATACACAACAAATATATATGAGCATAAAAAACAAGTACTTATGAGCATACAGAACAAGTACTTATGAGCATACGAAACAAGTATTTATGAGCATACAGAACAAGTACTTATGAGCATACGAAACAAGTTTTATGAGCATACACAACAAATATACTATGAGCATAAAAAACAAGTACTTATGAGTATACGAAACAAGCATTTATGAGTACACGAAACAAGTACTTATGAGTATACGAAACAAGTAGGCCTACTTATGAGCATACGAAACAAGTACTTATGAGCATACGAAATAAGTATTTATGAGCATACGAAATAAGTATTTATGAGCATACGAAATAAGTATTTATGAGCATACGAAACAAGCACTTATGAGCATACGAAACAAGTGTTTATGAGCATACGAAACAAGTACTTATGACATACGAAATAAGTATTTATGAGCATACGAAATAAGTATTTATGAGCATACGAAACAAGTACTTATGAGCATACGAAATAAGTATTTATGAGCATACGAAACAAGCACTTATGAGCATACGAAATAAGTATTTATGAGCATACGAAACACGTATTTATGAGCATACGAAACACGTATTTATGAGCATACGAAACAAGTACTTATGAGCATACGAAATAAGTATTTATGAGCATACGAAACACGTATTTATGAGCATACGAAACAAGCACTTATGAGCATACGAAATAAGCATTTATAAGCATACGAAATAAGTACTTATGAGCATACGAAACAAAGTATTTATGAGCATACGAAACAAGTATTTATGAGCATACGAAACAAGCACTTATGAGCATACGAAAACAAGTACTTATGAGCATACGAAACACGTATTTATGAGCATACGAAACACGTATTTATGAGCATACGAAACAAGTATTTATGAGCATACGAAACAAGTAACACTCAGAAGAATCTGTACATAAAATACATCAAAAACAAATGAAACGAAACGAAAGGAACACTGATCAATAACTACAGCAATAACTACAGCAATAACCAGTCCACAATGAATCAAGTGCTCTGAAGCCTTTCAAACTGTTTCTGTATAATTATGTTCACCATGCATAAAAGCTACAAAATTAATTCCACAAAAATCAGGGAGCGTCGAGATTATTCTGGGGCCGTTCAAACGATAGAGTAACCCAATCAAACTGTAGTCATTAATTCACGCATCCATCCCACCCTACCCCCACTCTGTCTGTCTTGTCTGCCTTGTCTGCCTTGTCTGTCTGTCTGTCTGTCTGTCTGTCTGTCTCTGTCTCCCATCTCCCTCCCCCTTCTCTCTCTCTCTCTCTCTCTCTCTTTCTCACTGTGTGTGCATTTAATTAATTAATTAATTTTTTTAATATTACATATTTATATAGCGCAAAATCTTGATAAAATCAAATCTAAGCGCTGAAACACACACACACGCACGCACGCACACACACGCACGCACGCACGTACACACACGCACCCACGCACACACACACACACACACACACACACACACACACGGCTATAAATGGGGAGAAAGAATAAAAACAATGGAAAATTATAGAGAGCATATTATATACAATTATATATTGCAATGTGATTCCCCTCCGAGTGGAGACAGGCTGCAGAGGGGATTGAGTGAGGTCAGGATTTCATGCAGAGGAGAAAAGGTGAGTTTTGAGAGCGGACTTGAAGGAGACAAAAGTAGGTTGCTGACGGACTGAAAAAGGATGTTTGTTCCAGAGAGCGGACCAGAAACAGAGAAGGCTCGTGGACCATAGGTATTGAGCTTAGTGCGTGGAAAGCGAAAAGTCAGAGGATCGGAGGCAGAGCGGAGGGTACGTGAGGGAACATAGATCTCAAGTAGGCTTGACAGGTAATCGGGGGCTGCGTTATTGAGGCTTTGTAGCACATGGTGTCTAGTTTGTACTGTATGCGCTTTGATACAGGGAGCCAGTGAAGTTGTGCCAGGAGAGGAGATATGTGGTCAGCTTTTTTCTTTTTGAGTACAAGGCGTGCAGCATTGTTTTGAATGCGCTGTAGGATGTGAGTGGTGGAGGCAGGAAGACCGGACAGGGGCGCATTGCAATAGTCAATGCGAGACATTATGAAGGAGAGAACGAGTTGTGCAGTTGTTTCCACATGACTGCATCTCACTCGCTAAGACATGCACACATTAACCCTTTGACTCCCGCGCCATATCCACCAACAGCAAAAAGTTAACCCTTTGATTCACTCACCCTATCCACCAGCTGCCTGCAGGAATCAAAGGGTTAAGTTTATGAAGCTGGTTGATAGGATGAGGGAATCAAGGGTTAAGTTGTTGCTTTGCTAGCGTTGTTGATAATGCAGGATGCTGGTGGCCAGGCTGCGGGAGTCGAAGGGTTAACACCCACCTACATTCACACACACACACACACACACACACACACACACACACACACACACACCAAGTACAGAGAGAGAGAGACAGACAGACAGCGACAGAGACGGAGACAGAGACAGATACAGAGACAGAGCAGAGACAGAGAGACAGACAGACAGACTGAGAAGAGAGACAGAGAGAGAAAATAAAAGAGAAAGACCTGAGAGAGAGAGATGACAGAGAGACAGAGACAGAGAGACAGAGAGACTGGGACAGAGACAGAGAGAGAGAGACAGAGAGAGAGAGAGAGAGAGAGAAGAGCAGACAGAGACATAGAGACAGACAGACAGACACAGACAGAGAGAGAGTCTTCTCTTTGCATTTACTCATAGACTTCACCACACACACACACACACAACACAGAGAAGAGAGAGAGAGAGAGAGAGAGAGAGAGAGAGAGGAGAGAGAGAGAGCGTCTTCTGTTTGCATTTACTCATAGACTTCACCACACACACACACACACACACACACCACACACACACACACACACACACACACACACACACACACACACACACACACACGCACACCACAAGTGTTTCTGTTTGCATTCTCATAGACTCACCACACACACAACACACACACACACACACACACACACACACACACACACACACACACCACACAACACACACACGCACCACACACACAGAGTGTGTTTTCTGTTTGCATTTACTCATAGCCATCACCACACACACAGAGGCCTCCATCACAGAACATTATCACACTGAGCCACCAGCTGATCCAGCATGCACATGCAAGGTCACGGCAGCTTCGTGATAAATCATTAGATAATTAGGTACAGTGTCATGAAAAGGACAGAAAAAGAAAGACAGCCCAGTTAGTTGGATGGATGGAAGAGAGAGAGAAGAGACGAGAGACAGTACAGAGAGAGACAGAGACAGAGAGAGACAGACAGACAGAGAGAGACAGACAGACAGACAAACAGACAAACAAAGTGAGAAAGAGAGAGGGAAAGAGATAGAGGAGAGGGAGAGAGAGAGAGACAGACAGACAGACAGACGACAGAGAAAAGAGAAAAGAGGAAGAGAGAGAGACACGAAGACAAAACAGAACGCAGGGAGAGAGACAGATAGACAGAGACAGGGAGAGAGACAGAGACAGGCGGACAGACAGAGAGACAGAGACAGGCAGACAGAGGACAGGACGCAGACAGGCAGAGAGCAGAGACAGACAGTGACAGAAACAGAGACACAGGGGTGGGGGTGGGGGTAGGGACAGACAGATAATGTAGAAAGTAGGGCAGTGAAAATACCGTCTAAGAATTTTTTTCAAAAAATAAAACGCTTTCACACTAATCAAAATTGCTATAATCATCTGCCATCATCACTATTATCATCATCGTCATGAAAGTGACTGAAATGAGGCTTTTGATCCACCTACCCATCTCTGTTACTCCGGCTAACAATGACAGTCATTTTCATGCCAGTCGCTCCTCCCCAGGTCGTCAGTCCAATGGACATTCACAAGACGATGATAATGATAAGAAACAATAATACTCATGATAACAACGACAACGATGATGGCGACGACGACGTCGACGACGGGTGATGATGATGATGAATAGAATAAGAATGAGGATAATAACAATAACAGAAATAACGATGGTGATGATAGTGATGATGATGATGATGATATGATGATGATAACAATATCAATAATTAACAATAATAAGATAATAATAACAACAATAATAATAACACAAAAACACTAACAACTACATAATTAAAAATAAAATTACAACTACAACGACATCAATATTAATTAAAATAGTGATAACAACAACAATAATAGCAACACTAACACTAACAACAATAATGATAATAATAGCAATAATAATAATAATATAATAATAATCGTACCTTAACTCGTAAATTCAGTGGACGTTCACGTTGCTACAAGTGACAAACGACGAACACACGGGATACCTGACGTGCTGACACTGCTACACTCCCCGCTCCTACACTACGCTCATACTAATGAGCATCTAATGGTCACCCTCTTGACTGAAGCTTCTGTGATTTATCTCTTTTATTCGTGGGAACGTGCTACGGACAGGCGAGAGAGAAAGAGATGATGGAAGGGAAGGAGGGAGGGAGGGAGGGAGGATGGGGTTGGGCGAGAACTGGAAAGTGAACAGAGGAGAGATGTTGTGGGGAAGGAGGGGTAAGGCAAGAAGGTGAAAGTGAACAGAGCAGAGAGATGAGGGGAGAGGATGGGGGAGGTGAACAGAGGAGAGAGAGATTGGTGGGATGAGGGGGGAGGCGAGAACGGGAAGATGCAAAGAGCAGAGAGATGGGGGATGGCAGGAGGGGGGGGGTCGAGAAGGGGACGGTGAACAGAGCAGAGATGGGGGGGGGGGGGAGAGGAGGGGGAGGTGAAAAGTTGATGCTGAACAGATCAGATAAATAGGGGAAGGAGTGAGGTGGACGAAAAAAGGGGAAACTGAACAGAGCAGAATGAGATTGGGAGGGGAGGCGAGAAGGGGAAGGTGAATAGGGAAGGTAAACAGAGAGAGATGGGGGAGGAGGGGAAGTGAAAAGGGGAATGTGAACTCAGGAGAGATTGGGGAGGAGAGGGGGCGAGAAGAGGAAGGTGAAAGAGCAGAGAATGAAGGAGGGAAGGGGAAGTGAACAGAGCAGAGAGATGGGAGGAGGGGGGGAGGCGAGAATGGGGAAGGTGAACAGAGCAGAGAGACGAGGGAGTGAACAGAGCGAGGGGGGAGGGGAAGGTGAACAAATCAGAGAGATGGGAGAGGGAAGGGTACAGAGCAGAGAGATGGGAGGGCGAGAAGGGGAAGGTGAACAGAGCAGAGAGATGAAGAGGGGGAGAGGGAGTGAACAGAGCAAGGATGGGAAGGGGGGAGGGGAAGGTGAACAGAGCAGAGATGGGGAGGACGAGAAGGGAAGGTGAACAGAGCAGAGAGATGGGAGAAGGGGGGGGAGGGGAAGGTGAACAGAGCAGAGAGATGGAGGAGGGGGGAGAAGGGGAAGGTGAACAGAGCAGAGAGATGGGAGAAGGGGGGGAGGGGAAGGTGAACAGAGCAGAGAGATGGGAGGAGGACGGAGAAGGGGAAGGTGAACAGAGCAGAGAGATGGGAGAAGGGGGGAGAAGGGGAAGGTGAACAGAGCAGGGAGATGGGAGAAGAGGGGGGGAGGGGAAGGTGAACAGAGCAGAGAGATGGGAGAAGTGGGGGGGAGGGGAAGGGGAACAGAGCAGAGAGATGGGAGAAGGGGGGAGAAGGGGAAGGTGAACAGAGCAGAGAGATGGGAGAAGGGGGGGAGGGGAAGGTGAACAGAGCAGAGAGATGGGAGGAGGGGGGAGAAGAGGAAGGTGAACAGAGCAAAGAGATGGAGGAGGGGGGAGAAGGGGAAGGTGAACAGAGCAGAGAGATGGGAGGAGGGGCGAGAAGAGGAAGGTGAACAGAGCAGAGAGATGGGAGGAGGGGGGGAGAAGGGGAAGGTGAACAGAGCAGAGAGATGGGAGGAGGGGGGAGAAGGGGATGGTGAACAGAGCAGAGAGATGGAAGGAGGGAGAGG
>JAPXFY010000014.1:64738240-64740740 GCA_030674185.1 Monoplex corrugatus
ATTGTACTGTATTCTATTGTATTGTACATGTTTGCATTGCATTGTGTTGTATTGCATTGCATTGCCCTGCATTGTATTGTAATTGTACTATACTGTATCGTATTGAACTGTATTGTATAGTATCGTGTTGTATTGTAAGGCATTGCATTGTATTGCATTGTATTGTATTGTACCGTATCGTATTGCACTGTACTGTGCCGTGCTGTATTGCATTGTATTGTACCGTGCTGTATTGTGTGTTGTGTTGCGTTGGGTGGCGTTGTGTTGTGTTGTGTTGCGTTGCTGTGGTTGTGTTGCATTGTGTTGCATTGTGTTGTGTTGCGTTGCTGCGTTTGCGTTGCGTTTGCGTTGCGTTGCGTTGCGTTGTGTTGTGTTGTGTGTTGTGTTGTGTTGTGTTGTGTTTATGTTTCTGATGCATTGCATTGCACATTTGAAAGCGTCTGAATTATGGCGTCTAAATTGTTGTCTTCGGTTCATGTGTTTTTAGGTAGCTAGTTATTTGTTAGTTTATTTGATTGTTTATCTATTAATGTATTTCTTTATTCATATGTAGACCCACAACAATTAAAGAAACATAAGAAAGTAAAAAGAAAAGAAAAGAAAACAAAACATAAAAGGATTCTCCGTGTGCCTGCATGCAGCTTAAGTCACAAAAAAGAGGAAACGTAATGCTAAACGTATTAATAATACGATTTTTCTAATAACTAGCAGAATCAGCACGCATTCTTCCAGTAACAGCGCAATGGGTTCCCACCCATTATGGCATCAAGAGAAACGGACACGGTGAATCTCTGGCGAAGGCAGGAAGTTGACTATAACATCAGCAATACCATATCTCCTTTCATCATCATCATGTGCCCTGCCACACGGCGTTGGCGATCATGGCCCTCCATATTAATCGATCCTTTGTCGCTGCAAGTACACCTCCCACCTTTTCTGTCTTCATCCACTCCGCAAGTCCGTCCGCTATTTTCTCTCTGGGTCTACCTGGTGATCTTTTTCCCTCCAGGTTTCCTGGTGTGACTAGCTGTTCTAATTTCTCTTGCCTCATAAAATGTCCATGAACATTGCTTGTCTTTTCCTAACCTTTTCATTAATGGTTTTGTGTGTGTGTGTGTGTGTGTGTGTGTGTGTGTGTGTGTGTGTGTTGTGTGTGTGTGTGTGTGTGTGTGTGTGTGTGTGTGTGTGTGTGTGTGTGTGTGTATGTGGGGTGTGTGTATGTGTGTGTGTGTGTGTGTGTTGGTGTGTGTGGTGTGTGTGTGTGTGTGTGTGTGTGTGTGTGTGTGTGTGTGTGTGTGTGTGTGTGTGTGTGTTGTGTGTGTGTGTGTCTGCCTCTTTCGCGCCTATCTCGTTTGTTTTCTTTGCTGTCAAGGAACTCTTAACATTCTTCTTAGAAACCACGTTTCAGTTGTCTCAATCCTGTCTCACTTTGCGTCTTGACTGTTCACGCTTTACATCCATACACCAGTATCGATTCTTCATAACAGTGAAGAACTCTCTTTTTCTTCAGAGAGGAGACAATAGAAAAAGAAAAATCCACTCTGAACATAAGAGAAATGACCCCATCCATTACCTTGAGCAGCAACAACAATCCACAATCTTTTATCTGAAGATTGCATACTGCTGCCTTCTCCCAACATAGTGCTGAATGGGGCTGTCCCACACAGATGGTGTCCATGCCAACAGGACCACAGTCTCCAACATATGTGCCGATTAGAGCTGTCCCACACAGATGGGTGTCCATACCAGACAGGACACAGTCTCCAACATATGTGCCGATTAGGCTGTCCCACACAGATGGTGTCCATACCAGACAGGACCACAGTCTCCAACATATGTGCCGATTAGAGCTGTCCCACACAGATGGGTGTCCATACCAGACAGGACCACAGTCTCCAACATATGTCCGATTAGAGCTGTCCCACACAGATGGGTGTCCATACCAGACAGGACCACAGTCTCCAACATATGTTCAGTTAGGGCTGTCCCACACAGATGGGTGTCCATACCAGACAGGACCACAGTCTCCAACATATGTGCCGATTAGGGCTGTCCCACACAGATGGGTGTCCATACCAACAGGACCACAGTCTCCAACATATGTGCCATTAGGGCTGTCCCACACAGATGGGTGTCCACACCAGACAGGCCACAGTCTCCAACATATGTGCTGAATAGGGCTGTCCCACACAGATGGGTGTCCACACCAGACAGGCCACAGTCTCCAACATATGTGCTGAATAGGGCTGTCCCACACAGATGGGTGTCCACACCAGACAGGACCACATTTCCAACATATGTGCTGAATAGGGCTGTCCCACACAGATGGTGTCCCATCCAGACAGGGCCACAGTCTCCAACATATGTGCCGATTAGGGCTGTCCCACACAGATGGGTGTCCATACCAGACAGGACCACAGTCTCCAACATATGTGCGATAGCTTCCCACAAGAGTGTCCATCCAACACCCCAGTCTCCAACATATGTGCGATTAGGGCTG
>JAPXFY010000014.1:64745740-64748240 GCA_030674185.1 Monoplex corrugatus
AAAAAACAGAAAAAGAAAAGAAAATTAAGTACACACATCAATGCATTTGCGCACATAATCTAAGGACATGCCCCTGACGTTGACCGCTCCGTCCAATTTATCGCATAGGGGATTTTAAAAAAAAAGCACACCTGAATACAAATTTAAGCATACCTAAGGACACCAAAACATATATAAGTACAGGTCTAAATTACCTAAAATTGCTTCCGTGTATCTTACCTCCCTAGAGCCCAAAACGCATTTAACACATATACCAACTATCAATCCTAAGAAAAAGCACGTAAGACTTTATCGAATACATACAGGTGAATGGACAAGCAAGGCAGAAAATGATAGGAAGAAATGACAGAAAGCAAAGGAACAAGGCAGAAACAAAGAGAGTGACAGAAAAGAGGACATTTCTAGCACAGAATTTCCAGAAGATGGGGATACTATCTATACTGAAAGAGTCCCCGGCATCCCCACGGGGGGGGGGGGGGGGGGGGTTTCAAAAACAAAGGCGAGAACAAAACGAACACAGAGGCACAGTTATACAATTAGGTCCTTTGACGTTGTAGTGAGACATCTGTGGCGTCGGTATGTATGCAATTTACTTCCAGCGCGGAAACGCCATCTTGATAAACTGAAACGGATGTTAAGTGAGTTATGTTCCTTGGTCAGAGAAGCTGCCGATCTTAATCAAACTCACACACCTCTTGATATTCTTTTAAAACTAATTTGGTATCCCATTTCTCCACTACTTCGCTTGACCACAAAGTTCGGAGCCAAGTTTCACAATGCCATGATAATGCATTATGACTGAGATGATAATCATAATGCTATGGAGTTGGGAGTTCCATTCCGCATTAACCCTTTGACTCCTGCACCCTGTCCAGCAGCAGCCTGCACTGTCAGCCATGACAGAAAACAAAAACTTAACCCTTTGACTCCCTCACCCTATCCACCAGCTTACAGGAAGCTGGTGGATAAGGTGAGGGAGTCAAAGGGTTAAGTTTTTGTAGTTGGTGGATAGGGTGCAGGAGTCAAAGGGTTAAGGCTGTGTGATAGAGCGTGTACTATACACTTCCTTTCGTAATACATCCTGGCGTCGAACAGGCCCTCTACGTTTTCCTTTCATGAAACACGCTGGCGCCAGGCAAGCCCAGGAGATACATACACCTGCAGTGTTGGTCAGGTACTTTGAGCCACACTCTCAATGACCCATCCCTGAAGCTGATGAAACTCAACTGTGTGGTTCCAGTCTTCTCGATGAGCTCAATGCTTATTCTTATTCTTATTGTTTGAAGCCCAGCTGACCGCACAGAACCATATCAGGGTTATCACCATGTCAAAACTTGCACAACATTCAGCTGGAAAAAAAAAAACTGGAAAATAAAATTAAATACATGCGCGGACGTACACATAATCTAATGATTTGCTCCCTGGCGTTGACTATTCCGTCCAATTTATCACCAAAAATTTTTTTTAAAAACTGAATACAAATGTGAACATAATTAAGGACATAAAGCAATGGTCTAAATTAACTAAAATTGCTCCAGCAAGGCAGAAAATGGTAGAGGAGGAGATGACAGAAAGAAAAAGGAATAAAGCAAAAACAAAACTGATTTCAAAGGAAAATGACATTTCTGACACCCCCTTTCACGACAACTATTCAGATCCTGGGAAAATCTCCATAGCTAAACTGTTGAACTCAAATAACTCGGGTGAAAAGCTCTTGACAAACAGCCGAGAAATCCCCACTTAAACATGTTCAGTGCTGGGTCAAAATGACCCGGAAAATATAATGCGCTATTTCCTGGTACTACAGTCCTTACTTGGGACCGATCCATTCTTCAACAACTGAGGCTCCATTGCTGTCCGTGTCTCCTCTGTCTGTCTGTCTGTCTGTTTGTTGTCTGTCTGTCTGTCTGTCTGTCTGTCGGTCTCTTTCACACACACAGACACAGACACACACATACAGACACACACACACATACATACATACACACACACACACACACACACATATATATATATATATACACACTCTCTCTCTCTCTCTCTCACACACACACACACACACACACACACACACACACACACACACACACACACACACACACACACACACACAGTGTCTAATATCACTCATAGCGAAAATACGTTAAATCAAAAAAACGAACGTACGAACACACACACAAACCACACACACACACACACACACACACACACACACACACACACACACACACACACACACACACACACACACACACACACGCACGCACGCACGCACACACACATACACACACACACACACATTCAGAAACATCAAGCGGGTCAGACGTCAGACTTTTAACAGGAAAAAGTCTGGAGTTCGATCCTGCCTGGGTACTTCCCACCTGGTGGGTAAAGGTAAAGGGTGGAGATTTTCCCCATCTCCCAGGTCAACATGTGTGCGGACCTGCCAGTGTCTAAACCCCCTTCATGTGTATGTGTGCATTCAGAACACCAAGATTAC
>JAPXFY010000014.1:64755740-64773240 GCA_030674185.1 Monoplex corrugatus
AGGTTGTGATAGAACAACCCAACGTGTGGGGTTATCACAGGATTTAAGTAGGTTGTGATAGAGCAACCCAGCGTGTGCGGGTTATCACAGGACTTAAGTAGGTTGTGAATGAGCAACCCAGCTTGTGGAGGTTATCACAGGACTTAAGTAGGTTTGTGAATGAGCAACCCAGCTTGTGGAGGTTATCACAGGACTTAAGTAGGTTGTAGCAGAGCAACCCAGCGTGTGGGGGTTATCACAGGACTTAAGTAGGTTGTGGCAGAGCGACCCAGCGTGTGGGGGTTATCACAGGACTTATGTAGGTTGTGGCAGAGCGACCCAGCGTGTGGGGTTATCACAGGACTTTAAGTAGGTCGTGGCAGAGCGACCCAGCGTGTGGGGGTTATCACAGGACTTAAGTAGGTTGTGACAGAGCGACCCAGCGTGTGGGGGTTATCACAGGACTTAAGTAGGTTGTGGCAGAGCGACCCAGCTTGTGGGGTTATCACAGGACTTAAGTAGGTTGTGACAGAGCGACCCAGCTTGTGGGGGTTATCACAGGACTTAAAAGTAGGTTGTGACAGAGCGACCCAGCGTGTGGGGGTTATCACAGGACTTAAGTAGGTTGTAGCAGAGCAACCCAGCGTGTGGGGGTTATCACAGGACTTAAGTAGGTTGTGGCAGAGCGACCCAGCGTGTGGGGGTTATCACAGGACTTAAGTAGGTTGTGGCAGAGCGACCCAGCGTGTGGGGGTTATCACAGGACTTTAAGTAGGTCGTGGCAGAGCGACCCAGCTGTGTGGGGGTTATCACAGGACTTAAGTAGGTTGTGACAGAGCGACCCAGCGTGTGGGGGTTATCACAGGACTTAAGTAGGTTGTGGCAGAGCGACCCAGCTTGTGGGGGTTATCACAGGACTTAAGTAGGTTGTGGACAGAGCGACCCAGCTTGTGGGGGTTATCACAGGACTTAAAAGTAGGTTGTGACAGAGCGACCCAGCGTGTGGGGTTATCACAGGACTTAAGTAGGTTGTGCAGAGCGACCCAGCTTGTGGGGGTTATCACAGGACTTAAGTAGGTTGTGGCAGAGCAACCCAGCTTGTGGGGTTATCACAGGACTTATGTAGGTTGTGGCAGAGCAACCCAGCGTGTGGGGTTATCACAGGACTTAAGTAGGTTGTGACAGAGCAACCCAGCTTGTGGTTTAATTCATTGGTTTGGTTCAGCTTTTACGTCGTTACCCTCCTCAGGTGATACGATGGCCGACGGGGATAACCATCCCAGGGAAGTGGGGTAAAGGGGACTAATCTAATCCTATACTGACACCACCAGAACAATAATGGTGTTAAGATGGAACAGTGAGAAGGCCAGTTTTAATGGGGGGACTTATCTAATCATATACTGATGCCACCAGAACAACAATGATGTTGAGAGGGGACAGTGAAAAGACCAGTTTTAATGGGGGGGACTTATCTAATCATATACTGAGCCACCAGAACTACAATGATGTTAAGATGGGACAGTGAAAAGGCCAGTTTTAATGTAGCGCATCCCGGGATTTGAACTCACAACCATTAGCATGTGAATCCGACGCTCAAACCAACTGAGCTACTGAGGCCCGCCTAGCTTGTGGGGTTATCACTGGACTTAAGTAGATTGTAAAAGAGCAACCTACTTGTGGGGGCGCGTCTGTGTGTGCGTGCGTAAGTGAGTGAGTGTGTGGTGTGTGTGTGTGTGGTGTGTGTGTGTGTGCGTGTGTATGTGGTGTGCGTGTGTGTTTGTATGTTGTGTGTGTTGCGTGTGTGTGTGTGTGTGAAACGTGCGTGCGTGCGTGTGTGTGTGTGTGTATGTGTGTGTTGTGTGTGTGTGTGTGTGTGTGTGATGTGTGTGTGTGTGTGTGTGTGTGTGTGTGTGGTGTGTGTGTGTGGTGTGTGTGTGTGTGTGTGTGTTTCAGTTTCGTATTTACAGATACCGAGTTGTGGACACAAGATCTGATGTCTCCAGCTTGATCCCAGCCCACGACATACAAAAGGAATCTGCCTGCTGACTATCTGAATTAACCCTTTGACTCCCACTCCCCGTCCACCAGCATCATGCATAGCCAACCATGATATCACAGCTAAAACTTAACCCTTTGATGCCCTCAACCTATCCACAAGCTTCCTCCAGCTAAGTTTTTACAGCTGGTGGATGGGTACAAGAGTCAAAGGGTTAATGTAACGATTCACTCTGGTAGTGCTAGCTCCGTAGATCCCTGACATGTAATCTTCTTGCACGCGCGTAATGTTCTGCACTCGTTATTCTAGAATTATCTTCTCCCTTTCCGTGCGCCGTTTACATGGGAAGTCAGTGAATATGGCCGTCCCCTACCCCACCCTGCAGGAAGCTGGTGGACAGGGCGAGGGAATCAAAGGGTTAGGTTTTTGCTTATCTAGCATGGTTGACAATGCAGGACGTTAGTGGACAGGGTGCGGGAGTCTGAGGGTTAAAACTTGCACAACAGTATTCATAGCGATCTTATGTTGTGAAATGTTAACACAGCAGTTTGGTGGGACTGATCTGAATGAAACTGAGTATTTCGTGCATGTTTCCTGGTGGACCCTGGCGT
This sequence comes from Monoplex corrugatus, assembly GCA_030674185.1. Taxonomy (NCBI): domain Eukaryota; kingdom Metazoa; phylum Mollusca; class Gastropoda; order Littorinimorpha; family Ranellidae; genus Monoplex; species Monoplex corrugatus. The sequence goes on from JAPXFY010000014.1 coordinate 64,758,327, forward strand.
CTTTTGAAATGTGCATAGTACTCATTGCGATCTTACATGATGAAATTTTAACACAGCAGTTTTGGTAAGGGGGTGGGGGGGGGGGGGTAGAGAGAATATTCATCTGAGTCAAACTGAATATTCGGTGCACTTTTCTGGCAGATCTTAGCGTCTTTTAAAATCTGCATAGTAGTCATAGCGATCTTACATAATGAAATTTTAACACAGCAATTTTTTTGTTTGTTTTTTGTTTAGTTTTGTTTGTTTGTTTTTTTTTTGGTTTTTGGTTTGTTTGTTTGGTTGTTTTTTGGGGGGGATTGAGATGAGTCAAACTGTATATTCTGTGCATGTTTCCTGGATCTTGGCGCCTTTTGAAATCTGCATAGTACTCAGTGCCATTTTGCATAAGGAAATTTTAACAGCACTTTTGGGAGGTCTGATCTGAGTCAAAACAATATTCTGTGTACGTTTTCTTACAGATCTTGCATTGTTTAAACTTTGCATAGTAGTCACAGCGAACTTATATAATGAAATTTTAACACAGCGGTTTTGGTGTGTGTGTGGGGAGGGGGGGGGGTCTGATCTACCAGTCACTGTCTGAAAACTGTCATAAACTGCTTCAAGTTCCTCACTCCCTCTTTACCGCCAGACGTCGTGAAAATCTCGTGGACATAAAAACTGTCTTAGACTGCAATAAACGCAAAGATTTCTTGCCTCTTATTTTCCCAAATGAATGTAAATGCACAGCGCACATTTCCATAACAAGTCTATTTTCAATTTAATGTCAGGAGTTCTAAACAGCAGGGCTGTGATGTGTGCGTGTTTCGTACAACAGCACAACCGACCCATCTCCCCCCTGTGGGGATGCCGGGGGTTCTTTCAGTACAAACAGTATCCCCACCTTCTGGACATTCTGTGCTACAAATTTTCTCTTTTCTGTCAACTTCTTTCTTTCTGCCTTGTTCTTCTTTGCTTTCTGTCATTTTTTCCTATTATTTCCTGCCTTGCTGGTCCATTCATCTGTATCATCATCGCCATGTGCTCTGTCGCATGGCGTTGGCGATCGTAGCCCTCCACACGAACCTATCCCTTGTCGCTGCAAGTACATCTCCCGCCCTGTCTGTCCTCAGCGACACTGCAAGTCCGTCTAATGTTTTCTCCCGGGGTCTACCTGGTGTTCTCTTTCCCACCAGCTTTCCTGTTGTGATTGCGTGCTCTATTTCTCTTGCCTCATAAAATGTTCTATAAATGATGCTTGTTTTTTTTTCTGGTTTTCTTTACCAATGTTTTCTTGTGTCTGCATCCTTCAAGACTGTCTCGTCTGTTTTCTTTGCTGTCCATGGAACTCTCAACATTCTTCTTAGATCACCACATTTCAGATGCCTTAATATTGTTCTGACTTATTCATCTGTGTCTGTTCGATAAGACCTCTTAAGATTGATAATTGGGTACATGTATCAAGTGCATTTTTGACTCTAGGGAAATGTGATATGCGGAAGCAATTTCTGGTAATTTAAGCCGTTTTTAAATTTTTTTTTAGATGTTTTAGTGTCCTTGATTATGTTTAACTTTGTATACAGGTATGTTTTTTAAATCCCCTGCGTGATAAATTGGACGGAGAGGTCAACGCCAGGGACATCTCAGATTATGTGCGCGAATGCACTGATATGCATACTTTTTTTTCTTTGCCTTTTTTTCCCTGTTGAACTTGTGTATGCTTTGAAACTGTTATAGCCCTTATATAGCTCTACGCAGTCGGCTGGGCTTTAAACAAAAACAAGACAAACAACAACCAAAAACAAAAAAATATGACCCACCGCTTGAGCATTTTCCGACTCATTTTCCCGACGCCGCCTTGATACTTCTCCTGGATCAGTTTCCTTCGAGCTTTCCAGGAGACAGGGTGGGGTAGGAGCGCATATGGCTGTAGCGAGCAATAAGATGCCTTCCCAGTCACAGCAAATGCAACCTCACGTGTACTACGCAATACTGGAATACGGCACACAAGGAAAACGACACCCTGTCAACAACAAGGAATTTGCATCTGAAGGACGGAAGCTCCAGTTTTCTCCCCTGGCTCTCATCTCGCTTGTGTGAGTTCATAATCCTTGCTCTTCATTCCTTAGTCTCTGCTTACCCTCCATCCACCCCCTACACCTACCCCTATCCCACCCCTACCCTACTCCAACAAACCGCTTTAGTTGACACAACTGTGGTTTTAAGGTCGAATTTCCCCGAGGTCTGCCATGTCCATGTCTGCAGCACCACACGGAGCAGGTTCGCTGTCCATATCAATATTCCAATCTTTCTGCTGCTATCACATTTATGTTTATGTTTGTGTGAATGAGGAAGAGAGGAATGGAGGGACAATGACAATGACATTGTTGTGTATTTGTATTGTGTCTGTCTGTCATGTGCGTGTGCGTGTGTGTGTGTGTTGTGTGTGTGTGTGTGTGTGTGTGTGTGTGTGTGTGTGTGTGTGTGTGTGAGACAGAAAGAAGATGACAACTTGGGTCAAGGGCCACACACAGGATGGGTGTACTCTGGTTCAACTCTCTCTCTCTCTCTCTCTCTCTCTCTCTCTCTCTCTCTCTCTCTCTCTCTCTCTCTCTCTCTCTCTCAATAACAAGGAATTTGCACCTGAAGGACGGAAGCTCCAGTTTCCTCCCCTGGCCATCACATCGCTTGTGTGAGGTCATAATCGCTCTTCATTCCTTAGTCTATACTTACCCTCCATCCACCCCCTACACTACCCCACCCTACTCCAACAAACCGCTTTAGTTGACAGAACTGTGGTTTTAAGGTCAAATTTCCCCGAGGTCTGCCATGTCCCTGTCTGCAGCACCACACGGAGCAGGCTCGCTGTCCATATCAATATTCCAATCTTTCTGCTGCTATCACATTTATGTTTATGTTTGTGTGAATGAGAGGAGAGGAATGGAGGGACAGTGACAATGACAGTGACAATGACAGTGACAATGACAATGACAATGACAGTGACAATGACAGTAACAATGACAATGACAATGAAAATAACAATGACAATGACAGTAACCAGAAGAAAAACACGAGAAAAGAATAAGAACGCGTATTTAATACAACAAGACATTATTAAACACGCGTTCTTATTCCTTTTTCGTGTTTTTTTTTTCCTGGTTCCTGTCTGCTTGAACGCGGGCAGTAACACTTGTTTTGGACAATGGCAATGACAAAGACAATGACACTGACAATAAGAATAACAATGACACTGACAACAATGACAATGACAATAACAATGACAGTGGCAATAACAATGGCAATGACAATAACAATAATGACAATGACATTGACAATGACAATAACAATGAAATGACACTAATGACAATGACAACGATACTTTATTTTCCAAAGGCGGAAATTACTTGCTATAACCTTTTTCTTTCAAACCTGCCGCTGCTAATTTACAGATCAGTCTAAAATTACATATACTGAAAACTATAATATCAGTACACATTACTACTACTACTACTACTACCACTACTACCATTACTACCACCACAACTACTACTACCACTACAACTACTATCACTGCTAGTACTACTAATACTACTACCATCACCACTACTACTACCACCACTACCACTACTATTACCACTATTACCATTACTACCACAATTACTACGACCACTACCATTACTACCACAATTACTACTACCACTACAACTACTATCACTGCTTGTACTACTGATACTACTACCACCACCACTACTACTATTACTACCATTACTACCACAATTACTACTACCACTACAACTACTATCACTGCTAGTATTACTAATACTACTACCACCACCACTACTACTACCACTATTACCACTACTGTCATTACTACCACAACTACTACTATCACTGCTAGTACTACTAATACTACTACCACCACTACTACCACTACTATTACCACCACCACAACCATCACCACTACTTGAAGGCCTATTAGCCTTTTAGCCTTCCTGATGTCTTGGTTAAAAAAAAGCAGCCCAAGTTTAATGGAAAAGGCAAAGCATGTGTACTTACCATATCCAAATCAAACACACATAGAATCAATATCTAATGCATGCGTATATGTTTGTGTGGATGTGTGTGTGTGTGTGTGTGTGTGTGTGTGTGTGTGTGTGTGTGTGTGTGTGTGTGTGGTGTGTGTGTGACTCTGTGCGTGTGTGTGTGTGTGTGTGTATGTGTGTATATATGTGTGTATATATGTTCGGTGTGTGTGTGGTGTGTTGTGGTTGTGTGTGTGTGTGTGTGTGTGTGTGTGTGTGTGTGTGTGTGTGTGTGTGACAGATTAGGATTTACTTCGGTCAGGTACAGTACAGAGATCTTCTCTGTAGTGGCTCCTGTGTGTGTGTGTGTGTGTGTGTGTGTGTGTGTGTGTGTGTTGTGTGTGTGTGTGTGTGTGTGTGTGTGTGTGTTTGTGTGTGTGTGAGTGTATGTGTGTGTGTGTGTGCGCGTGCGTGTGTGCGTATGTGTGTGTGTGTGTGCGCGCGTGTGTGTGTGCGCGCGTGTATGTGTGTGTGTGTGCGCGTGCGCGAGCGCGTGTGTGTGTGTGCGTATGTGTGTGTGTGCACGCGCATTGTTTGTTCTATTCCTGCAAAGTGCAACAAGCATGCTTTTGACACGGATAGTTTGCGCTATATAAATGGAGTCACTTTCCCATTCAGTCGATCTCTTACGCATTATTTAATAGTAGGATCCTTTACATTCCAAACACTTAGCCCTGGACCCTCTTCAGGACAAAACAATATTAATATGGCATGACCACTTTCAAAATTACAGAATTCATCTCACTTCCGCTCTGAAATCATCTTTACTCACAAAAACATTATGATGTCATTTTAGTCAGTTTATTCCTTTTCTCACAACAGACGGAGCAGCAGGAAAGTTTCAGTCTTTTTCTCCTAATTTTTGTATCTGGTGTTTGTTTGTTTGTGATCTTACGCTTGACAAAGGCCAGTTGGCCGAAAATTTGTGCCTGTCTTGTATGGTTGTATTAAATACGCGTTCTTATTCTTTTTTCGTGTTTTTTTTTCTCTGGTTCCCATCTCAATAAGGTTATAATCATAAATTCTAAAAATTAAATCGCTGACATTGCTTGTTGTGTGGCAGACACAATGTTAAAATCCGAAGATAAACTGTACGAATTAAATTCGTTGAAAGGCTTTTGGACACAACCTTACTATCCAAAGATACATGTTACAGATAGATTAACCCTTTGACTCCGGCACCCTGTGCACCAGCATCCTGCATTGTTAAACATACTAGCAAAGCAAAAACTTTGATTCCTTAACCCTATCCACCAGCATCCTGTAGGAAGGGTTAAATTTTGGCAGTTGGCGAATAGGGTCACCGTCATCATCAGGTGCCTTGCCGCATGGCGTTGGCGATTATGGACTTCCATCTGTCTCTATCTCTTGTTGCCTCAAGCATCTCTTCCACCCTCCTTGTCTCCAGCCACTCTGCAAGTCCGTCTAGTATCTTCTCCCTGGGTCTACCCAGTCCTCCAGCTTTCCCGTTGTGACCAGGTGTTCTAATTCCTCTTTCCTCATAAAATGGCCTATAAATGTTGCCTGCCTTTTCCTAATCTTCCTTATGAATAATGTACTTGTGTCTGCCTCCATCAAGACTGTCTCGTTTGTTTTCTTTGCTGTCCATGGAACTCTCAACATCCTTCTTAGGAACCATATCTCGGCTGCCTCAATCTTGTTCTGGCTTTGTTTGTTGACTGTCCACGCCTCGCAACTGTACAACAGTATTGGTTCTATATAACATTCAAGAACTCTCTTCCTGATGTTAATTGATAGGCATTTCTTGGTAAGAATGCTTTTCATCTTCTTGAATGTTGTTTTGCCTTGGCCGATTTTGCTGGCTTTTTCTGATGTACGTTTGCCGTCTGGTGAAATGATCGTTCCCAGGTATTTAAACTTATCAACCTGTCTCAAGGTTGTGCCGTTTGCTGTTATTTTGCATGAGGGGATTTCATGTTTGTACTGATCACCATGACTTCAGTCTTCTTGCTGTTTAGTTCCAACCCCTTACCTTTGCTTTCTATTTCAAGTATATTCACGAATAGGGTACGGAAGTCAAAGAGTTAAAATCGTCGAAAGGCTTGTTGACACAATGTTAACCCTTTAACTCTCGCGCTCTGTCCACCAGCATCCTGCATTGTCAACAAGGCAGGCAAAGCGAAAACTTAACCCTTTGATCCTCTCACCCTATCCACCAGCTTCCATAGGGTGAGGGAATCAAAGGGTTAAGTTTTTGCAGTTGGTGGACAGAGTGCGGGAGTCATAACCAAAGATACATTTCACAGATTAAAATCGCTGGAAGGCCCGTTAGGCGGCAGACGCAACGTTAAAATCCAATGATAAACCATACAAAGGTTGACAGGAGGATAAACCCAGACAACGAACAGTTTCAATTTTCCTCCGTAATAGATTTCAACCCTCCCCTTTCCTCCCGTTCATCCCCAACCCCACCCCACCCCTCCCCCCTCAACTATCACCAAGCGTCTTCGCTCACCAAAGCCTTCTTGGCCAACATGTGAGGGATAGGAATAACTGCTGTCTAGCTGACTCAATCATTTCCCCCCCTCCCCTCCTCTCTCTCTCTCTCTCCCTTGTCTCTCTGTCTATCTGTCTGTCATTCTGTCTCTCTCTCATCTCTCTCTCTCCTTGTCTCTCTCTCTGACTGTCTGTCTGTCTGTCTCTCTTTCCTTGTCTCTGTATGCGTGCGTGCGTGCGCGCGAGCGCGCGTGCGCTCCCGTCTGTCTGTCTGTGTTTCTCTGTTTCTCTTCTGTCTGTCTGTCTGTTTCTGTCTGTCTCTGTCTGTCTCTGTCTCTCTCTATATATATATACATATGTATGTCTCTGTATCTCTCTCTCCGTATGTCTCTCTGTGTCTTTGTCTCTGTTTCTGTCTCTGTCTCTCTCTCTCTCACTGTCTCTCTCTCTCTCTCTCTATCTATCTCTCAAAAGTACTGTTATTTCAGTTTTGTATCCACCTGATGTGTTTACTATAGTTTCATCTGTGCCAGTGCAGGTTCTCTATGAATATATTATTATTTCATGGGCGAGGGGTGGTTGTAAAAACGTGTACTTATAGAACTACCTTCGAAAGTAAGCGTGTTTTTTCCTTCTTTCTTTCTTTCTTAATCTTCTGTAGGGTAAGTACTGAAAATCTATGTCTGTCTGTCTGTCTGTCAGTCTGTCTCTCTCTCTTCTCTCTCTCTCTCTCTCTCTCTCTCACACACACACACATACACACACACACACTAACTCACTCACGTCACATACTTACTTACTCTGACCCTCTTTCTCAATCTCTCTCACTCTCCATACATTCTCTCTCCCCCACCTCTCTCTCTCTCTCTTCACTCTCTCCATCCATCTTTCTCCCATCTCTCTCTCTCTCTCTCCCCCATCTCTCTCCATCCATCCTTCTCTCTCTCTCTCTCTCTCTCTCTCTCTCTCACTCGCACTCTCTCTCTCGCTATTGGTCCATCCTCCCCCCACCACCTCTTTCTCTCTTTACTCTCTCCATCCATCATCCCTATATCAGTCACTCTCTCTCTCTTTCTTTTCCCCCTTATTTCTCTCTCTCTCTCTCTCTCTCTCTCTCTCTCTCTCTCTCTCTCTCTCTCTCTCTCTCTCTCTCTCTCTCTGTGGAGTCTTCGAAGATGAAAGTCTGCCAGACGATCAGGTGTTATGATCCCTGGGGACCTCCACCCCATCAGAGTAATACGTACGGTCCCGTTAGAAAAAAAAAAAAACGTGGGATGCGGGGGGGGGGGGGGGGAGGTGAGCTGGGGTGTGGACGGGGGTGGCGTGTGGGGTGGGGATAGGGTTAGGGGTTGTCTCAGTAAGACTTCATATTGTGTCAAACTCTGAGAGATATTTCGGACTGGAGTTCAGACGTCTGGGAGTTGTGTCCAAAGCCAATACTATATAATATTACACGCTGTGACCTGGCGATGACTCACGACTGTGATTATGTTGCTGTTCCTCAACTGGGCTCGGTCGACGAACTGGAAAGGTAATATTATCGACTTCTGAGTATTAATCTCTGCCAGTCTGTTTGTCATCAGATACACAGATTGTGGGCTGAATGGAGCACATATGGGATTTTCTGAGCAATACAAACACAGTCAGATGCCTATACCAATACATCAGAGCAGCATAAACATGGTCATGTTTTCTGTTTATCTGTCTGTCTGTCTGTCTGTCTGTCTGTCTATCTACTATCTATCTATCTGTCTATCTATCTGTCTATCTATCTATCTATCTATCTATCTATCTGTCTGTCTATCTGTATACCTACCTACCTATCTATCTACATATCTATCTATCTATCTATCTGTCTGTCTGTCTGTCTACCTTCTTACCTATCAATCCATCCTTCTATCTATCTATCTATCTATCTATCTATCTTATCTATCTATCTATCTATCTATCTGTCTGTCTGTCTATCTGTATACCTACCTACCTATCTATCTACATATCTATCTATCTATCTATCTATCTATCTGTCTGTCTGTCTATCTATCTTTTTGTCTGTCTGTCTATCTATCTATCTATCTATCTATCTATCTATCTATCTATCTATCGCGGTCCAATTTTCAGTTCATTTGAACTCAGTTCAATGACACATTATCAAATCCACATGGAATTTCACTTATGCAGTCACAGGCTCGTAATAAACACAGACATTAACTTATCAGATGCAACATAGATAAGATATCAAAACCATTTAAATAAAAATTCACCAATAATGTCCATATACCCCCATACACCATAAGACATCGCTGTTTCACACACACACACACACGCAAGCGCGCGCACACACGCACACACACACACACACACACACACACACGCTTACAGGCGCGCACACGCACGCACACACACACACACACACACACACACACACACACACACATACACACACACATCTGTGAACAAGAAAAATAAACGACCATAAAAAAGTAATAAGAACATCCGTTACATCAAGCATGTGCGTAAATCGCTCAAAGCATAAATACCGAACACTCCGCATATCACTTTTGTGAACACTCCTATAAAACTAAACATTTTTTTTCCACATACAATAGAACGGTAAAGAAAAGTACATCTCCCTCTTAAAAATCAAATTTTGTGAAGATGTAAAACATGCCAGTATTTCAAAACACACACACGCGCGCGCGTACACTTTCCTCGCCCCTTGTCTCCTCCACCTTCCCCCCCCCCCCACCCCTCTTCCCAATTATTTTTAACCCTTTGACTCTTGCACCCTGTCCACTGGTATCCTGCATTGTCAACCATGCTAACAAAAGTAAAAATATAACCCTTTGATTTCCCCACCCTTTCCACCAGCATCCTGCATTACCAACCATGCCAGCAAAGCAAAAAATTAACCCTCTGACTCCCTTACCCTATCCATTAGCACCCTGCAGGAAGCTGGTGGATAGGGTGAGGTAATCAACTGGCTGTTTTTTTGTTTTTTTGCAGTTGGTGGATAGAGTGCGGGAGTCAAAAGGTTAATTAAACGAGAGACAAGCGCCGATCCTATCATCCTGTCTGTCTGATGTTTGGAGATAGATCAATCCAAAAGTTCGGTTTGGATTGGTTTCGTGGGGAGAAGGGGGTAGGATTTAACAGTTGATGACTAACCGAACCATCCTGGACTGAAGACGTCACCGTTTAGATGGTAGGAAAAACGGGTTGCTCGTGCAGACAAATGGGAAGGGACAGAGGGAGACTGACAGGCGATGTTTTGTCACCTTCCATAATTGAGAGTCTGGCTCACACGCCGATCCTATCTCCCCCTCCCCCTCTCCCGCTCCCTGTCCGAATGTTTTCCCACTGTGGGATGGTGGGTAGACACATTTATTTTATTTGGTTCAAGTTTAACCCTTTGACTCCTGTACGCTGTCCACCAGCATCCCGCATTGCCTTACCATGCTAGCAAAGTAAAACCTTAACCCTTTGATTCACTCGCCATATCCACCAGCTTCCTGCAGGTAGCTGGTGAGTATGGTGAGGAAAACAAACGATGAAGATTTTGCAGGTGGTGGATAGGGCTGCAGAAGTCAAAGGGTTAAAAGAGGAGTAGGCCTGTGGGTTGAAGACAAAAGAAAGAAAAAGAACAGAAAAGAAAAGACAGAAAGACGGACGGACGGACAGACGGACAGACAGACAGAAAGAAAGAAAGACAGACAGACAGAAAGACAGAAAGACAGAAAGACAGACAGACAGACAGACAGAAGAGATCTTCGATGACTGAACAAACGTAAAGAGATGTAGACTTTTCCCAAATTAAATTTCACTCACAGAAGGGTAGGGTTTTCATTTTCTGAACGAGTTTGAAATTAGTCTCTAATCTGTAAGATTAGTTTTGCTGTTTCCCTACCCACACCCCCCACCCCCACCCCAATTTTGGTATTTGTTATTTGATACATTTGTTCTGTTATCTATGTTGGCTGTCCAATAGAGAGCTGAAGGCCCAGAGCAAGGTGAGAGAGGGCTCTTCCAGTCTGTCTTGGTCAGAAGGCTGGTTAGTGTTGTGTTTGTGTGGCTATAAAGGCTGGTTAGTGTGTATTAGTGTGGCTATAAAGGCTGGTTAGTGTGTGTTTGGGTGGCTATAAAGGCTGGTTAGTGTGTGTTTGGGTGGCTATAAAGGCTGGTTAGTGTGTGTTTGTGTGGCTATAAAGGCTGGTTAGTGTGTGTTTGGGTGGCTATAAAGGCTGGTTAGTGTGTGTTTGGGTGGCTATAAAGGCTGGTTAGTGTGTGTTCGGGTGGCTATAAAGGCTGGTTAGTGTGTGTTCGGGTGGCTATAAAGGCTGGTTAGTGTGTGTTCGTGTGGCTATAAAGCTGGTTAGTGTGTGTTTGTGTGGCTATAAAGGCTGGTTAGTGTGTGTTTGGGTGGCTATAAAGGCTGGTTAGTGTGTGTTCGTGTGGCTATAAAGGCTGGTTAGTGTGTGTTTGGGTGGCTATAAAGGCTGGTTAGTGTGTGTTCGTGTGGCTATAAAGGCTGGTTAGTGTGTGTTTGGGTGGCTATAAAGGCTGGTTAGTGTGTGTTTGGGTGGCTATAAAGGCTGGTTAGTGTGTGTTTGTGTGGCTATAAAGGCTGGTTAGTGTGTGTTTGGGTGGCTATAAAGGCTGGTTAGTGTGTGTTTGGGTGGCTATAAAGGCTGGTTAGTGTGTGTTTGGGTGGCTATAAAGGCTGGTTAGTGTGTGTTTGGGTGGCTATAAAGGCTGGTTAGTGTGTGTTTGGGTGGCTATAAAGGCTGGTTAGTGTGTGTTTGGGTGGCTATAAAGGCTGGTTAGTGTGTGTTTGGGTGGCTATAAAGGCTGGTTAGTGTGTGTTTGGGTGGCTATAAAGGCTGGTTAGTGTGTGTTTGACTGGCTATAAAGGCTGGTTAGTGTGTGTTTGGGTGGCTATAAAGGCTGATTAGTGTGTGTTTGGGTGGCTATAAAGGCTGGTTAGTGTGTGTTTGGTGGCTATAAAGGCTGGTTAGTGTGTGTTTGGGTGGCTATAAAGGCTGGTTAGTGTGTGTTTGGGTGGCTATAAAGCTGGTAGTGTTGTTTGGTGGCATAAGGTGTAGTGTGTGTTTGGTGGCTATAAAGGCTGGTTAGTGTGTGTTTGGTGGCTATAAAGGCTGGTTAGTGTGTGTTTGTGGTGGCTATAAAGGCTGGTTAGTGTGTGTTTGTGTGGCTATAAAGGCTGGTTAGTGTGTGTTTGTGTGGCTATAAAGGCTGGTTAGTGTGTGTTTGTGTGGCTATAAAGGCTGGTTAGTGTGTGTTTGTGTGGCTATAAAGGCTGGTTAGTGTGTGTTTGTGTGGCTATAAAGGCTGGTTAGTGTGTGTTTGTGTGGCTATAAAGGCTGGTTAGTGTGTGTTTGTGTGGCTATAAAGGCTGGTTAGTGTGTGTTTGTGTGGCTATAAAGGCTGGTTAGTGTGTGTTTGTGTGGCTATAAAGGCTGGTTAGTGTGTGTTTGGTGGCTATAAAGGCTGGTTAGTGTGTGTTTGGGTGGCTATAAAGGCTGGTTAGTGTGTGTTTGGGTGGCTATAAAGGCTGGTTAGTGTGTGTTTGGGTGGCTATAAAGGCTGGTTAGTGTGTGTTTGGTGGCTATAAAGGCTGGTTAGTGTGTGTTTGGGTGGCTATAAAGGCTGGTTAGTGTGTGTTTGGGTGGCTATAAAGGCTGGTTAGTGTGTGTTTGGGTGGCTATAAAGGCTGGTTAGTGTGTGTTTGGGTGGCTATAAAGGCTGGTTAGTGTGTGTTTGGGTGGCTATAAAGGCTGGTTAGTGTTGTGTGTTTGTGGTGTGGCTATAAAGGCTGGTTAGTGTGTGTTTGGGTGGCTATAAAGGCTGGTTAGTGTGTGTTTGGGTGGCTATAAAGGCTGGTTAGTGTGTTGGTTTATTGGGGTGGCTATAAAGGCTGGTTAGTGTGTGTTTGTGTGGCTATAAAGGCTGGTTAGTGTGTGTTTGTGTGGCTATAAAGACTGGTTAATGTGTGTTTGTGTGGCTATAAAGGCTGGTTAGTGTGTGTTTGTGTGGCTATAAAGGCTGGTTAGTGTGTGTTTGTGTGGCTATAAAGGCTGGTTAGTGTGTTTGTGTGGCTATAAAGGCTGGTTAGTGTGTGTTTGTGTGGCTATAAAGGCTGGTTAGTGTGTGTTTGTGTGGCTATGTCCCGCGGTTTGTCGTCTCCCCCACATTGCCATTCATTTCGTAAACAAGGTAGTTAATGACTGGGTCCGGATGGGTCATACAGCGCCCAGACAGACTTTTTTGCTTGATGAAATGGCTGCCGTGTGGCATGGGAAGCTGGGAAAGGACTGTCCGGAGAGTGGTGGGGTATTAGTGCTCTGGGTCCCGTCCATCACCCTTGGGTGGGTTTTTTTTTTAATTTACTTTTTTTTTTTTTTACTTAAAGTGGGGCAAAATTTTGGAAAAAGAAAAGCTTGTCTGTTTTGTTCGATATTGGCAATACTGCCAAAACAGTGTTCTAAATGAAAGGCTTTTTATTATAATTTAACATTTATTCACAGCTCAGCCGATTGCGCAGCGCCATATCAAGGTTATAATCATCCCAAAACACACGTAACATCTCGCTGACCCTGGAAAATATGGAAAAGAAAACTAAGCACACAAATCAATGCATTCACGCATATAATCCTGGGATATATACTCCTAGCGTTGACTTTATCACCAGGGGATTTTAAAAATGCATACTTCAATATGCTGGGGGTGAGGAGGGTGGTGGGGATGCTAGGGGCAACGAGAGATAGAGATGGTTGGAAGTCCATGGTCGCCAACGCCATGCGGCAGGGCACCTGATCATGATGATGATGATACTTCAATATAAACGTGAACATAACTAAGGACACTAAACATCCATATAAAAACGGTCTTAAATTACGCAAAATTGCTTCTACATGTCAAAACCGTCTAAATTACCTGAAACTGCTTCTACATGCAAAAAAAATGCTCTTAATGCATATACCCAATTATCAATCCTAAGAGGAAGCATGTAAGACTTTGTAGAACACATCCAGGAAAATGGACCAGCAAGGCAGAAAATAATAGGAAGAGATGACAGGAAGCAGAGCTAGGAGCAAGGCAGAAGCAAAGGGAGTGACAGACAAGCGAAAATTTCAAGCACAGCATTTCCAAAAGATATGGGGAAATATTTCTACTGAAGAAGCCCCCAGCATTCCCAAAGGAGAAATCTGAACAACCTAAAATAAGATACAGTGGAATGAACGTAAAGACAAGAAACATAAATCAAATTATTCATCCCTCAAACTCCCCCCCCCCCCCCCCCCCCTGTTAAAATAATCGATTTCTCCAATTCCTGCAAATGAGGTACACCATAGTCTGGCGAGACGACAGTGTTCCAGATTGTCCCCCCTGTCGTCAAATGGATTATCCGGTCGATTACCTCCCCTGTTCAGTTTGCGGTGTGTCCGGGAGATGACCGGTTTCCCGCAAAGATATCTTTGGTTTCCCGACAACACTAGGAGTTTTCAGAAACCGCGACCAACTCTGGCACGCAAGCAAGCACAAAAACATACCGAGCGCATCAACACACCTGTGTGTGTTCCCATTCCCTTTGTCAACAAGCTGTTCGTGTGCATATGCGCATACTTGTACACACACACACACACACACACACACACACACACACAGACACACACACACACACACACACACACACACACACACACACCAACCACACACAACAGGGGCGCACAAACGTAACGAGCATGTGCAGGCAAATAATGCATGAATGTGTGTGGGTGTGAGCGTACGCGCACATATTCATACACATTCACACACACACATACACACGCACACGCACATGCACATGTACACACATGCACGCACATCCTTGGACACAGGTGAGAAAAGAGAAATTGATTGAGAAGAGACAGAGACAGACAGACAGACAAAAACCAAAGAGACGGAGACAGAGTCACAGAGAGAGAGAAAGAGAAGACAGAGACAGAGAGAGAGTGAGACAGACAGACAGAGACACAGAGAGAGAGAGAGAGAGAGAGAGAGAAAGAAGAGAGAGAGAGAGAGAGAGAGAGAGAGAGAGAGAGAGAGAGAGAGAGACTTGGTATTTTCCAATATCCGCTGTGCTCAATACGAACTGAAGGTGAACTCACTGGATCGAAGAATGCACAAAAGAAACTCAAACCAATAATATTTAATAACAATATTATATATAGCCTTCATTAATTAAACAAAAAATCAAAACCATGAAGGACGAAAAAGAGTTCCCGGCATCCCCACAAGGGGGAGAGGGGAGGGGGGACGGGGGGAGGGAGCAACACCTCGGCACCAATCCAACCACGCCGTCACCTGACCGAGACAGTCTGCACGAGTTCCTGCCGTTTCTT
>JAPXFY010000014.1:64778240-64785740 GCA_030674185.1 Monoplex corrugatus
AGTCCAAACCAATAGTGCGGTCGATATTCCGGTTGTTTTTTTTTTTTCTTTGTTTTTTTTTTTTTTGAGGGGGGGGGGGGATCTTTGTTGGGGGAGGGGTCTGTGTGCATTAAAGATGTAGGACTCTGATTAAAGATGTAGGACTCTGGAGAACCTGCAGAGTTCGTTCAGTGCGTATTAATTGTTCTTCTGCTTCGTTTGTTTGTTTTTGTGTGAATGAATGAATCTTTTATTTAATGTCTGTTCACAATAGTGATTTTAGACATACACGCACGCACACACACATACACACAAAGGAAAAAAAAAAGGTGGGGAGGAGGATGAGTATGGGGAAGGGTAATACAAGGTTGAATAGCCTTTCATACGATATCTGCGAAATACTATTGTGTGTTGATTCTAAATCTGTGTTACGTAGCTTGAAACAAGCAGAACATGTAATACGAAATGACATTATCTTTGAAATCAAATATTTGATACATTGTATTTTATTCAGCGGTGTTGGTATAAATTTTTGCTGGGTTCCGTCACATTGTGGACTTCATTGGAATGAAGTTTCAGACCAGTAATATACGACTATCAGTTCATTAACTTGGTTCTGTGCTAGAAAGTTCAGTTTATACAAATTTCTCCAATATCCATAGCCTGATACCTTACTGCCCCAGACAGCTAGCGTCCTTGATATACAAACTAAAGCTTAACTCTTGGAAAACAAAATATACACAAAATGTATGTATTTGTTCAAAAACATTATCAGTCCACCATCTGCTCTTTGAATGTCCTATCTTACTTACGACATATAGAAATAACAATCTTGATTTTTCATGTACTGACGCTAGAGATATTCTTTACAACAAAAACAATGATATTATCTCGTTAGTCCAGCTGATTCTCAGATCCCCTGTTGGCAGATTGTTATGAACATTAATTAATTGTTGTATGTTATTATTTTGACACTGTTGTTAATTCATTGTTCTGAATTATTAATTGCATTTGTTTTTGTGTTTGTTTGATTGTTTTGTTTTTTTATGTTTCTATCATTTTCTACGCCACAATAAGGAAGAGAAATGCATTAATTATTTGATAAATATAGTTTTTATATACCAACATAAATACAGACAGAGAAGAGAGAGAAAGAGAGAGAGAGAGAGAGAGAGAGAGAGAGAGAGAGAGAAACATACACATACATACGCACATACACACTCACATGCACCCACACACAGATAAACACAGCACGCGCGCGTGCAACACACACACACACACACACACACACACACAACACACACACACACACACACAAAAAATGTACACACACACACGTGCACCCACGTAGGCCCCCCCACACACACACACACGCACACACAGAGGGAGGGAGAGAGACAGGGGGAGGAGAGAGAGAAAGACAGACAGAGAGACACACACATACAACACAACACAACACACACACACACACAACACACACATACACACACACACATATATATATATAATATATATATATATATGTGTGTATATATATATATAATATATATACACAAAACACACACACACACACATCTCTCCTCTCCTCTCCCTCTCTCTCTTCTCTCCCTCTCTCTCTCACACTACACATACACAAAACAATCCGGAATAGCAACGCACCCCGAACAATCTATTCGCTAGCTGTGTTGAATACAAAGGTCACATTACCCTCAAAGCCACAACAGTCTTGTTCAGAACAAGCTATGGTAGAAAGAAACTCTATGGAGAGCTAGACAACAGAAGGTCTTCAGAGAAGTAACCCCCTTTAGACAAGTGTTTCGGCCCTGAATTCCTTACACTCTCGGGGGGCCGGGCCACATCCAGGTCATGACTCCTGGATGCCCTTCTGCTGTTGTCTATTTTTTTTTTCCTACGCCGGGGAGCGAACCTGGGCGATTCTGCGCTTCAGAACTGCGGTACGCGGTTTTACCAATGTGCTAACGGGGCACACATCATCTGTAGGGAATTTAATCCTTATGAAGTTCACTTTTGGTTCCTCCTTGCCCAGATCCAGCTTGAGCTCCTTTCTGCTGCCTCTGCCATCGCTTTAAGGGCTCTAGTCCTCTTCTTCCCAGAAATGGCGAGTTGTTTCATGAGATCATAAGCGGAGGTGCCCACAAACCCTCTTGCCCCGACCTCTATGACGAAGATTTTGACCCGCAGACCTGCTTTCTTCAGGGTGCTGGCAAGACCGGCGTATTTTTCGGTCTTGTAGATATGTGCTTCTTCCATTCTGCTTTCGTATGGCACAGTGAGTTCTATCAGAATCACTTGTTTCGAGGAGTCAGAGTGGAGAGCGATGTCTGGTCTCATGCCTGTCTTGCTGATGACATCTGGGTAATTTCTCCACTCTGGGAGGTCTGCTGTACACTCCCAGTCGACTGCTCCATCCAGAAGACCCTTTGGCAATGTGCTGGTTGTCATAGCACTTTCGGGCCAGACCTGTTTCCCTCCTGCTTTGTAGAACGTTGTCATAGCAATTGGTGCGTTTGGGGTCATGGTTTTTTCGCTAACCACGTCTGTGATCACTTTCAGAACTTGGTTGTGCCTCCATGTATACCTTCCTTGGGCTAGCGCTACTTTGCAAGAGCTTAGGACATGTTCCACTGTTTGTTTCTTCTGACAGAGCGGACATGCTGGGTCGTCTGATTTCCCCCATTTCACTAAGTTTGCATTCGAGGGGAGCAGGTCATATACAGATCTGAGGAGGAAGCTTATCCTTAGAGGAGCCATGTGCCACATATCGTTCCAGCTGAGACTTCTTTGGAGTGCACTGTCCCATGTTGTCCATTGCCCCTGTTGACCTTGCTGGACTGCCTTCTGCACTCTTTTGACATCTTCTTCTTCCTTCAACTCCTGTATGATCATGTCTCTTTTTTCCTTCCCTTTGGCTTTGGACCACCACTGCATTTTTGTTGCTCCCAGTCCCTGTCTGTTGGTTTGCGTGTGTCCAATTATTTCTTTGATGCTAGGTTTCTCTTGGCATTGTTTACAGCCTCTTGGACTTTCCACTTTCTGCCAGTTCTCAGCTTTGGATGAACTGATCTCACGATATTGTCTTCCGATTCCTCCAGCATGCTCAACAGTCTTGCTTTTCCAACTTTGTATTCCTCCACTATGGATTTGAGAGGTAGCTTCAGCATTGCTTGACGACAGTAGAATGCAACATCAGTGAGACCAGGTGGGACACCGAGCCATTTTCTTGTGTATTTGTTGATTTTGGCTTCCATTGCTTCACTGTGCTGGTGCAAATGTCATAGATTAGCAGTGGCCACAGCAGCTTTGGTATCAGCATGAACTGTAGACACCAGACTTTGTATTTGCCTGGAAGTCCGCAGTTATCTATTTTCTTCAGGCCTTCTTCTGCTGTTTGCTTGGTTTCACATCCCCTTTGTGTGTCTTTCAGGGAGTCATCATACCATCTTCCGAGACTTTTTACTGGCTCTTCTGTGACAGTGGGGATGGCTTGGTTGGCTACCATGAATTTGACTGAATCTGCCACTTTTCCTTTTCGCAGTGAGAGACTTCGGGATTTCTTAGGTTTGAACCTCATTCTTGAAGAGGCCACCAGCTCATCCAGCTGCTTTAAGATTTGGTGTGTCTCTTCCTCATCCGTAGACAAGACTGTTGTGTCATCCATGAAAGCTTTCAGAGGAGGCATCTGGTATCCATCTCCCAGATTCACTGGACCTGAACTCTTCATTGCAGCTTTCAAGATGACTTCCATTGCCAACACGAACAGTATGGGAGAGATTGCACAGCCCATTGCAATGCCCACCTCTAGGTCTATCCAGTCCGTGGTGTATTCTTTGGTAGAGAACCGCATTGAGAACCCTTGGAAATACTTCCTCAGCATTGTTCGGATGTTTTCTGGGATGTGATACATTTCAAGAGCCAGCTGGATCATATCGTGTGGAACTGATCCATATGCATTCGCCAGATCAAGCCAAACTACGTCAATGTCTCTCTTCTCTGTTCTTGCTTTTTGGATGGCATCCCAAATCAACGTGGCATGTTCCAAGCATCCAGGCATTCCTGGTATGCCTCCCTTTTGGACTGACATATCCACATACTTGTTTTCAGTCAGGTATTTTGTCAATCTTGCTGCCATAACAGAGAAGAAGATTTTCCCCTCGACGTTCAGAAGTGATATTGGCCTGAACTGATTGATGCTGCTGGAGTTCTGCTCCTTCGGAATGTACACTCCTTCAGCTCTCATCCATTGGTCGCTGATCTTCTGGTTCCTCCATGCTGATCGAATCATCTTGTGGAGCCACTCGAGCACTTTTGGGCATTTCTTGTAGAGCAGGTATGGTATTCCGTTTGGTCCAGGTGCTGACTTGGCTCTGGCTTTCTTTACTACGTTCTTCACTTCATCCAGTGTTGGTGGTTTGTTATTGAATTTTCCTTCTGGCGCTGCAGGCCAAACCAGATTCTGGATTTCAAGTGGTGCCTCGCGCTGAGAATCGGAATATGTTTCCCTGAGATGCTGCTCTAGGGTTTCCTTGCCCACTGTGAGAGTCCCTGATTTGGGTTGTTCAAACAGCTTTCTTGCAAAGTCAAAGGGATCTTTGAAGAAACGATCTTGAGTCTTCTTCTTTTTGCTCTTTCTTCGCCTTGCTGAGAGCATTGTGTTTGGCCTTCAGATCTTTCCAGAGTTCCAGGAGCCCTTGCTTCTCGAATTCTGAGGCAGTTTTCATTCGCTTTTTAAGCTTCCTTTTCTCCCTCCGGATGCTCTCCATCTGTAGCTGTCTTCTGGATTTCTGGGGAGGCGTTTTTGTCTTTGGCTGCTTCACTCCATAAGTGTCCCTGCAGATAGAGTATATGATGTCTCCGTATGTGTCAAGTTTGTGTTCCAGCGTACTGTTCCCTATTAGCGCATTCAGCTTAAGGACAAGTTCCTCATCTAATTTCTCCCATTGTTCTTTTGCACCGGCAGGCGGCAAATTGAGTTTTCCACGTTTGGCGTTAAGAGCTTGTGCAAAATCCGCATCAGAACCGTCAGCGTGGATGTCCTTGGCACTATGGTTTAAATCCTGGCCTTGGTCATCCAACGTCTCACCTGCTATCGCAGTGCGCTGCTGCTGGTTCGTATGTGTCTTCAAACAGCCCATTTTTGTCCTGTGGATCTTCATGCCGCGTTTGGTGGTGAATCTCCTTCCACACGCACACGGAAATTCCATCTGGTCATTAATCATGATCCGTTGTGCGTTTCCAGTCGTGATGGAGTCAGTGCCGATGGATTCATCATTCTCTCCCCCTTTCGGTGAATCCTGGGAGCATCTTTCATTTAAAGAACTCGTGGCATGTTATCAAAGGCAAGGTGGGAAGCCAACCACAAAGCCCGCAGATCTAGTCTTTCCCAGTGTCCTTCGGTCTTTCCCGAATGTCCTCCGAACTATTCCCGGAAGTCAATGGATTGACCATGTGCAGGTAGAAAGAAACTCTAGGGAGAGCTAGACAACAGAAGGTCTTCAGAGAAGTAACCCCCTTTAGACAAGTGTTCAGAACAAGCTATGCAGTAAACGACCGATTCTTGATGTCGCTGACAAGCTGAGTTCAACACTGATCCTACCCTGCTGGTCGGGTGTCGGTGCAGGATGACAGAGTAACACCCTGAATTACCCACCCTGACTGTGTTGCCAGGTTAACCCTTTGACTTCCGCACCCTATCCACCAACCTACCAACTTATGGCCAAAAGTCTCTGATGGAACAATCGGACAGACAGCAGCCTTTTTCCAGATCCGCTCTGACTTTAACCCTTTGACTCCTGCACTCTGCCCTCCAATATCCTGCATTGCCACCCATGCTAGCAAAAGGAAACATGTAACCCTTTGAATCTCTCACCCTACCTACCAGCCTCCTGCAGGAAGCTGGTGGACAGGGTGAGGTAATCAAAGGGTTAAGTTTTTGCAATTGTTTGGATAGGGCGCGGGAGTCAAAGGGTTAAACATGTCCTCGCATCTGTTCTTGGGAACCGCGGGAAAGAGACAAGTGTCGCGCAGGTTACACACGGGTCACACATTCTACACTCACTCATGCCGTTTAACCCTTTGACTCCTGCACCCTGTTCACCAGCATCCTGCATCGTCAACCACGCTGGCAAAGCAAAAAATTTAACCCTTTGACTCCTTCAGCATATCCACCAGCTTCTTGCACGAAGCTGGTGGATAGGGTGAGGGAGCCAGGAAGCTGGTGGACAGGGTGAGGGAGTCAAACGGTTAAGTTTTTTTGCTTTGTTAGCATTGTTGACAATGCAGGAAGCTCGTGGATAGGGTGCGGGAGTCACTGGGTTAATCATCATTTTCTATCTGTTCACAAAAGTGATCAGTCATCGTCCTTAGCTGGTTACTGCGTATATTATTTGTTGTGTTAACAGAAAAGAATGTCATTTATTTAGAAGCCTGAAGCACAATCTAGATCAAAGCGACGAAGATTGTTTTTGTTTTGTTTTTTTGTTCTTCAGGTATTCCACTTCACCCTTCAGGCCCTTGGCTTCCGGGTTAGGATTTTTCCTTTCTTTTCATGTAACTGTATGTAAACTTTAACTCAAAAAGCAACATGCGAGAAATCCATTATACCATGTTGATTTTATACATATGTATATATATACATTTACGCAAGAAACGACACTCAGAGAGAGCATTCTAGTCTGCTGATTTTCATAAACATGTATATATATAATTTTACTCAAGAAACAACACTCAACAAGTGCATTATTGCCTGTCGATTTTCATATTTAAGTCTATATCCTTTCAATCAAAAACTAACATACAACAAGCGCATTATAGTCTGTCAATTTTCATATATATGTATACACATCATAAAAACGTCTTTAATTTAAAAACAAAAACAAACAAAAAACGATATTCAACAAGTGCGTTGATGTCCAGTATTTTGACCCTGGATAAAACAATAACATGGCATGACCACTTTTACACCAGAATTCATCTCCCTTCCCCCAAGACATTGCATTTGTCTCCCCTCTCCCCAGTTTACCAGAATTCACGAACACTTTATGATTTCATATCAATTTTTGTCCTGGACGAAAATCAGGGAAGTCCTGCTGTTCCACCACCACCACCACTCACCATCCCAAGGTTTGTGTCTTTGTCCTTTGTCTTTTGTGTACGTTTGACAAAAACCAATAGGCCGAAAATTTGCACCTGTCTTGTTTTGCTATATTAAATACGCGTTCTGATTCTATATTGACGTTTTTTCTGGTTCATCTTGCTTACAGCCTTGTCGACTACTAAAGCCATATCAAGGCTTTATCAGCACCTGGTCACAACGGGAAAGCTGGAGGGAAAGAGAGCACCAGGTAGACCCAGGGAGAAAATGCTGGGCGGACTTGCAGAGTGGCTGGGGACGAGGAGGGTGGGGGAGATGCTAGGGGCAACGAAGATAGGGACAAATGGAAGTCCATGATCGCCAACGCCATGCGGCAGGGCACCTGATGATGATGATGATGACGGTCAGAA
>JAPXFY010000014.1:64790740-64805740 GCA_030674185.1 Monoplex corrugatus
GCGATCATGGCCTTCCATCTGTTTCTATCCCTTGTTGCCGCAAGCACGGTGTTTTTGTCTTTTCTCAGCCAGGAAAGTTTTAAGGCTTCAATGTACCTTTGTATGTGTGGTGTATCCAAACCTCCCTTTCTTTTTTTTTATGATATTCAGACTCTTTAATGAAGCAAAGAACTCAAACTGTCAGCACAGCTGACCACATTTAATTATGTTGATGCACAGAAATGGGCGTGCATGCTGGCTGGTTTTCATGCTTCCATAACCCAACCATTTTAGTTTCGGTTTCGGTTTCTCAAGATGACGTCTCCGTGCTCGGAACGAATTCCATATGCACTAACGTCAAAGGTGACATGTGTATGGTGATCATGGCACAAGCCTTAAGCCTGCACATAAACCCATGAGCTGGCCAGGTCCTGAGGCCTTACCTAGACAATGTTTACCTAGTCTATATTTCATACTGGTATTTTATCAGCCTACCGCTGGAATAATCTTGGTAAAATTGGCTTCTAAAGTGCATATTTGATATTCTGCATCCGTATACTCATAAAGAGGTTTTGATCCTGGCAAGTCTGCAGACACGTAGAACCGGGAGATCAGATACAAGTATCCTCCCTTTACCTACCAGGTACACAGGTTGATAAATTCAAATACCTGGGAACGATCATTTCATCAGACGGCAGATGCACATCAGAAATAGCCGGCAGAATCGGCCAAGCCAAAACAGCATTCAAGAAGACGACAAGCATTCTTACCAACAAATGCCTGTCAATTGACATCAGGAAGAGGGTTCTTGAATATTATAACTTATATAGAACCAATACTGTTGTACGGATGCGAGGCGTGGACAGTCAACAAACAAAGCCAAAAAAGGATTGAGGCAGCCGAGATGTGGTTTCTAAGAAGAATGTTGAGAGTTCCATGGACAGCAAAGAAAACAAATGAGACAGTCTTGATGGAGGCAGACACAAGTAGATCACTCATTTAAAGGAAGATTAGGAAAAGACAGGCAACATTTATAGGCCATTTTATGACGAAGGGGGATTTGGAGCACCTGGTGACAACTGGAAACTGGAGGGTAAGAGAGCACCGGGTAGACCCAGGAAGAAAATGCTGGACGGACTTGCAGAGTGGCTGGGGACGATGAGGGTAGGGGAGATGCTAGGGGCAACGAGAGATAGAGGCAGATGGAAGTCCATGATCGCCAACGCCATGCGGCAGGGCACCTGATGATGATGATGATGACCTACCAGGTGGTAGCTTCTAGACGGAACGAACCCAGGACCTTCTGACTGTTAGTCTGATGTTTAATGCACTTGCCACGTGGAATTCAAGTTCCTACTCCCAGGAAAAAAAAACCCGCGTCGCCGCAGTGCAGTGCAGTGGCACAGTTACTTCTGTATACTGCTAGTAGTTTTGTCTACTTATGAAAGCAGATATTTTCACAGAATTTTTCCGCGGACAACTACTTTCTTGCCATGGGATGTTTAACGTGCGTGCTGCACACGAGACCTCAGTTTATCGTTTCATCCAAAAGACAAGTACCTTGACCACCACTTACGATCTTGTGAAGGGGCGGAGACAAATCTCTGCCTGCTTGATGCGGGATTCGAACCCGGGAGTCTTACAGAAATGTTTTAACGACTAGGCCACACAGACTTTTATGTAAAGACAACACCGGAGAGAGAGAGAGAGAGAGAGAGGAGAGAGAAAGAAGACAGACAGACAGACAGACAGACAGACAGACGTAGACAGACAGAGACAGAATGAGAGCGGGAGGAGAGAGGGAGAGAGAGGGAGGAAGAGTAAGCGAGGAAGAGAGAAAGGAAGAGAGGAAGACATAAAGAGAGAGGGAGGGGGAGAGGAGAGAGACAGGGACAGATTGACACAGACAGACAGACAGAAAGACACAGAAAGACAAAGACAGAAAGAGAAAGAGATTGAGAGAGAGGACAGAAGATAGATAGATAGATAGATAGAGAGGACAGACAGACAGACAGAGACAGAAAGACAGAGAAAGACAGATAAATGGAAAAAGACAAAGATGGAGAGGGACAAAAGAGACAGAAAAACAGACGAATAGTTGATCAGACAGACAGACAGGCGGACAGACAGACTAGACAGACAAATGGAAAAAGATGTGGAGAGGGATAAAAGGGACAGACAAATAGATGAACATATGAACAGACAGACAGACAGACAGGTATATGCAGGCAAGACAAAACAAAACAAAAAAAACAACAACAAAAACAGACACAGCAAGAGACACTCACCAGAGACACCAGACAAAACACAATGATCCGACAGGATAGATATATATGTATGAGACAGACCCACAATCATACAAATTCAATGCACAAAACCCGATACCGACCGCCACCCTCTCGTCAGAGAAACTATTTTATGCTGGCTGGTTAATTGGCTAGTTGGCTAGTTGGCTTTGCTGGCAAGAGCCATGGACTCGAGGTTCCACGTCTCGAGTTCAATCCCACCCTGCAACCCCTTCACCCCCACCCACCCCACCCACCCATAAAAAAAAGAAGAGAAATTTGCCTGTTCGTTCCCTCCTCAAACAATGTGGAGATAAGCCAATTTCCTAGGTCCCTCGCCTTGCACTAGGTAGACCCAGGGAGAGAAATATGGGACAGACTTGCAAGGGTGGCTGAGGACAGAGACGGGTGGGGGGGGGGGGAGATGTACTTGCAGCGACAAGGGATAGATTCGTATGGAGGGCCATGACCACCAACGCCATACCGCAGGGCACATGGTGGTGGTGGTGGTGATGATGATGATGATGATGATGATGATGATGATGATGATGATGAGATGATGATGATGATGATGATGATGATGATGATGATGATGATGATGATATGATGATGAACGACGACGATGAGATGATGATGATGATGAGATGATGATGATGATGATGATGATGATGATGATGATGAGACGACGATGACGACGACGACGACGAGAGGAGATGACGACGACGAGATGATGATGATGATGATGACGACGACGATGAGGACGACGACGATACGATGATGATGATTCCCCTGAAGATCAATTAGCCTTCTTGCCTTTTTTTCTAGTCTTGGTAAAAAAAAAAAAGAAGAAAAAAAAAAGGGTGGGGTGGGGCGGGGGGTGGGGAGGGGGGGGGGTGGGATGGCGCTGCATTTGAGCCACACGCTGCTCTCAACGGGGAAAGCAGCTCGAGTTTCGGATGGTAAATCCACTGTGACAAAAGAAATGAATATTCATCCACGCTCCATGCATTCTGGTGGTGTCAGCTTAACCCTTTGACTCCCGCAATCTATCCATACTCACCAGCATCCTGCATTGTCGTCAACCATGCTGGCAAAGCAAAACCATAACCCTTTGACTCCCACACCCTATCCACCAGCATCCTGCATTGTCAACAATGCTGGCAAAGCAAAAACTTAACCCTTTGACTCCCTCACCAAATCCACTAGCATCCTGCATTGTCGTCAACCATGCTGGCAAAGCAAACACTTAACCCTTTGACTCCCACACCCTATCCATCAGCATCCTGCATTGTCAACTACGCTGGCAAAGCAATAACTTACCCTTTGACTCCCTCATCCATTCACCAGCTTCTTGCATATATATTATATATTGTGTTGTGTGTATGTGTGTGTGTGTGTGTGTGTGTGTTGTGTGTGTGTGTGTGTGTGTGTGTGTGTGTGTGTGTGTGTGTGTGTGTGTGTGTGTGTGTGTGTGTGATATATAGATAAGTGTATACATATATATAATCTTTTTTTCTGATAAGAATCATCGCACCTGAGAGTTTCATATTAAATGTTGTGCTCATCTTTTTTATTCTGTCCCATTTACTACACCACCCTAACGACCACAGCTGGGACAATATTTACAATGCTGTGATGGTGATGACAATGAGGATGACAAACGTGATGCTATCGAGTTCCATCCAAGACCGACAATGCATGACTAGAGCTGTACTCTGCGCTTGCTACTATACTACATCCTGGCGTCAACCAGGCCTGGGGGGTACAGACACCTGCGGTGATGGTCAGGACATTTGCACAACACCCTAGATGACGCATCCGGGAAGTGGATGACACTCGACTGTATGTGGTCCCAGTCTTCCCACAGAACCCAAAGCAAGATCAACTCTGGGTGGGAAGAAGATGGTTAGGACCGAAAAATCCCCACACCGATTTTGACAGGATCCCCCGTGGGAATGCTGGGGGCTCTTTCAGTATTAATAGTAACCCCACCTTCTGGACATTCTGTGCTAGACGTTTCCTCTTTTCTCTCACTCTCTATGTTTCTGTCTTGTTTCTTTGATTTCTGTCATTTCTTCCTATCACTTTCTGCCTTGATGGTCCATTCACCTGTATGTGTTCAATAAAGTCTTACGTACTTTCTCTTAGGATTGATAATTGGGTACATGTATGAGTCCAATTTTGGCTCTAAGGAAATGAGATATGCGGAAGCAATTCTACATTATTTAGGCCCATTTCTATATGTGTTTTAGTGTCCTCAGTAATGTTTAAATTCGTATTCAGGTGGGTTTTTATTTAACGTTTTCTATGCGATAAATTCGACGGAGTGGTCAACGCCAGAGGCATCTCCTTAGATTATGTGCGCGAATGCACTGATATGTGTGCTTAATTTTCTTTTCCTTTTTTTTTTTCCTGTTAAAGTTTTGTACTTAAGGGTTTTTTTTTTCCTGTTTTTTTTTCGTGTTAAAGTTTTGAATATGTTTTAAAACGTTTAAAGCCCTGATATGACTCTACGTAGTCGGCTGAGCTTTAACCCTTTGACCCCCATACCCTATCCACCAACATCCTATATTGTCAACCATGCTAGCAAAGCAAACAATTAACTCTTTGACTCCTTCATTCTATCCATCAACTTCTTGCACGAAGCTCGTGGATAGGGTGAAGGTTTCAAAGAATTAAGTTTTTGCACAGTCTGGTGGATAGGATGTAGGAGTTGAAGGGTTAAGCAACAACAGAAATACATGCAAGAGTAAGTCTTCCCAGAGAACCCACTGCACGCACAGCTCTGGGTAGAAAGGAGATATAATTAGGACCGAAAATCCCACAATGATTTTAACAGAATTGATGGGAGATTCGAACCCACAACCTTCCAGTCGGTAGTCTGTTGTGCTAACCACTGCACCCACGGCGACCGGTGCCACTTTATAACATACTACTACTAATAATAATAACAACAGTTACAATGATCATGTCGTCGCGGGTTTTGTGGGCACAAATGCATTGAATGTTTACACCTGTTGCTGCTGCTGCTATTATGTTTCTGTAACTCGTTTTGGTCTGTCGACACAATCCACCATTATAGACATGGACAACATATGTGCCCACATAAAAGAGCGCTCTTTCTCTCTCTCTCTCTCAAACACACACACACACACACACACACACACACACACACACACACACACACACACACACACACACACACACACACACACACAATCACGTGTACAGCCAACATTTTCATCGTTTTGATAATTCATGCGTGAGAGAGAGAGAGAGAGAAAGAGAGAGACAGAGACAGAGAGAAAAAGAGAGATAAAGAGAGAGAGAGAGAGTAAAAGGGAGACGGACAGACAGAGACAGACAGAGAGCGACAGAGAGAAAAAGAGAGAGAGAGAGAGACAGAGAGACAGACAGAGAGAGAGAGAGAGAGAGACAAAATTTCATCGTTTTGATTATTCGTGCGTGAGAGACAGAGAGAGAGAGAGAAACAGAGAGACAGAGAGAGAGAGAGACAGAGAGACAGAGAAACACAGAAAGACAGAGACACAGAGAGAAACAGACAGACAGAGAGATGAAATAAAATGACACAAAACTATTTATTTCCAACGGTATAGATATCAACACACATGCAAACTTACATATTCGCCACCACTAATCTGACTTCATTAACACAACATAAAACAAGATACTGCAAAATCATCAAAATCAACCAAATTATACGACAACAACAACAAAAGAAATACGACTTTTGATCACAAATACATAAAAGTGAGTACATCATTATACATTCAAATGCATGTGTGCGTGAGTGCATTTTAGCAATGGATTCAGACAGACAGTTGATGTGAGATTCCCATTTCAACTGGTATGGATTTAAACAGATAGTTGATGTGAGATTCCCATTTTAATTGGCTATCAGTTATAATAACTCCAAGACGCCAAACACCTACCCTTTCTGCTTTTAAATCCAATTTTAAAAAAAAACACCTCCTTTCCCAACAATGAATTCTACAACTACTTCTTTCCCTCAGTCTGTGTATTCAATATTGTAAGGTGGTCTTTGTCGATTGTATGCGTATGCCTGGTGCGTGAGTGCGCGTTGATTTGAATTGTCAAGATCTGGCGCCGAATAATCATTGTAAGTATTATTGTAATTATGTTCTGAAACCTGTTCAGTGACAAGGTATTAAGACAACACAGCTAATGAAGGCTGTTTATGTTGATGCTTTTGTCCGATTGTTAGCAATCATACTGTTGTGTGTGTGTGTGTGTGTGTGTGTGTGTGTGTGTGTGTGTGTGTGTGTGTGTGTGTGTGTGTGTGTGTGTGTGTGTGTATGTACGAGCGTGCGTGGTTATGTATGAGCGTGCGTGCGTGTGTGTGTGTGTGTGTGTGTGTGTGTGTGTGTGTGTGTGTGTGTGTGTGTGTGTGTGTGCGAGCGTGCGTGTGTATGTATGAGCGTGCGTGTGTATGTGTGTGTGTGTGTGTGTGTGTGTGTGTGTGTGTGTGTGTGTGTGTGTGTGTGTGTGTGTGTGTGTGTGTGTGTGTGTGTTTCAGAAATCAGTACCATATCATTGTCTGAGCACCAATTTGAATTTCAGTCAGGCTGTATTGTTTTGTATTGTATCTTTCAAGGTTTCTGCTACGGATAAAACGAAGATATTGAATTCTTTTCCTGTGAATTTATTTTGCGAATGTTGATACAGAGGAAACGATTTACATAGTAAGGAGGATATACATTTTTTACATGTCTTTAAGGTGTTACTATTTTCAGTTAGTACAATAATATCAAAATATTCCTTTCTCGTACAACTGATTGAATATTTAACCAGGTTTCTCTGATGTTTAGATAAAAGGTACATTTCATTTAGTACAATATTATCAAAATATTTCTTTCTTGGACGACTAATTGATATTTAACAAGCTTTCTT
Source organism: Monoplex corrugatus (assembly GCA_030674185.1). NCBI lineage: Eukaryota > Metazoa > Mollusca > Gastropoda > Littorinimorpha > Ranellidae > Monoplex > Monoplex corrugatus. The sequence goes on from JAPXFY010000014.1 coordinate 64,797,937, forward strand.
TGATGTTTAGATAAAGAGGCACACTTCTTCTTTTTGAACTGGTCTCTTATTTCAATGGATGTGTAAATATGGACACTGAAGCACGGGGGCAAGGGCGTACTTTTCACACGTAGCTCCTTTAGGGGAGTATATTTGTCATATACATCCTTTCCTCACACTGGTCGGAACAGCAGGGACGTTATCAGTCTTTTTCTCATAATTTTTTTTATCTGGTGTTTGTTTGTTTGTGATCTTACGCCTGACAAAGGCCACTTGGCCCAAAATGTTGCGCCTGTCTTGTTTTGCTGTATCAAATACGCTTTCTGATTCTTTTTTCGTGTTTTATTTTTCTTGCTTACATCTAAAACATAGTCTGATAGTCTGTGGAAACATGCCATCACTAAGTCTGGGTCATCAAAATTCAAATTTTATAAAATAAGCGCTGACTACAATCATGGAGAAACACAAGTCTCACTGAAGTGTTTAAATAAGACGTTACAGTTGAAAATATTATATTTAGAGATATGCCTGTCTATCTGTCTGTCAGTCTATCTGTCAGTCTGTCTGTCTATTTGTCTATCCATCTGTCTATCTATCTCAACACAAGTCTCACTGCATTGTTTATTTAAGACGTTACAGTTAAAAATATTATATTTAGAGATATGCCTGTCTATCTGTCAGTCTATCTGTCTGTCTGTCTATCCATAAGTCTGTCTATCTGTCTCTCTACCTGTTTGTCGAGCTATTCATGTAGCTATCTAGCTGTGTCTATATATATGTGTGTACCTATCTTTCTATTCTTATACATACATATATATATATATATATATATATATATATATATGTATGTATGTATGTATGTATGTATATGACTAAGTGCCAAAAGGTGGGACCCCGATTTAGGACAAGGGGTTGAAAAATAAAGTCTGCTTTAAAGAGTTCTCTTTGGTACTGTCTGATACCTTTCAGTACCAAGCATGATTCTGTAAAAGCAAAAGATAATCAAAAGCTCGGTTTTAGAAATATCTCAGTTTAACTGTTGGGATGTCTAAAGTGTCGCACGTCAAACATTACAACACAAATGCTCATAACATATTTCTTTTTTATAATGCTGCAGACCCACGATACTGTTTTTGTGTCCATGTAGCATGCCTAAATGTAATGCTATCATCTCTTTCTGATTTTCACACCCTGAACATAATTTATGGACATGTATTGTGGTAATGTTTGACGTGCGACACCAGACAGATTTTCAGCAATTTGCCACCAGGCCCAATCACACTTTTTCTTCTAATAAAACACATCTCACGGCTGCATTTTCCCAGCCATTCTGACACCCTTTGGTTGGTACCTTTCTGTCAGCCAGCATCGCTTGGAAGTGGTATTTTTAGCCAGGCAGGTTTGACCAAAATCCATCTCTGAAGCGCGTCTTGTGCTACAGCAATACTGACAAAGAAGGAATCTGAGTGCGGTTTTCTGTATGTTTTGTGAATTTGTGTAATGATCGAAAAAATTTTCATCACTTTACCTGGATGCATTCAGTGCTGTGAATACTCATTGTTCTGAAGAAGTGATCATTACTTTGATGCATCACCTTGTCTTTGAGTTTTAGTAGAAATTACTAATGTGATGATTGACTCATATCTCCAGGTGGTTGTTGTTTGTTCAGTATAAAGTGAGATTATTTTCGTAGTAGTGGCGTAAGTATAGTGCAAGTTACAATCTTCACATGTTTTTGTCCATTTTGGCATGGTCATATTCGTGATCTTCAGTGCTTTAACTTTCTCAAATTTCTAAAAATTGCAGTTCGTTCTCTGTTTTCACTCTTTTCTGGAGGCTTGAATTTGGCTAAAATCGGGTGTTAGCTGTTGCCCGGCCGAAGCACGCCACCGGCTGTGGGTGAACTAGGCCATGTGCATGGGCGCGCTGCACTTGTGTGTGTGTGTGTGTGTGTGTGTGTGTGTGTGCGCGCGCGCGTGTGTGTGTGTGCATGTGTGTATGTGTGTGTGTGTGTATGTGTGTGTGCGTGTGTGTGTGTGCGTGTCTGTGTGTGTGTGCATGTGTGTATGTGTGTGTGTGCGTGTGTGTGTGTGTGCGTGTCTGTGTGTGTGTGTGTATGTGTGTGTGCGTGTCTGTGTGTGTGTGTGTGTATGTGTGTGCGTGTGTGTGTGTGTGTGCGTGTCTGTGTGTGTGAGTGTCTATGTGTGTGTGTGTGTGTGTGTGTGTGTGTGTGTGTGTGGTGTGTGTGTGTGTGTGTGTGTTCGCGCAAGGAACGCATATCTCTCTCTCTCTCTCTCTCTCTCTCTCTCTCTCTCTCTCTCTCTCTCTCTCTCTCTCTCTCTCTCTCTCTCTCTCTCTCCCCTCCCTCGAACGTCGAGGGGAAAATCTTCTTCTCTGTTATGGCAGCAAGATTGACAAAATACCTGACTGAAAACAAGTATCTGGATATGTCAGTCCAAAAGGGAGGCATACCAGGAATGCCTGGATGCTTGGAACATGCCACGTTGATTTGGGATGCCATCCAAAAAGCAAGAACAGAGAAGAGAGACATTGACGTAGTTTGGCTTGATCTGGCGAATGCATATGGATCAGTTCCACACGATATGATCCAGCTGGCTCTTGAAATGTATCACATCCCAGAAAACATCCGAACAATGCTGAGGAAGTATTTCCAAGGGTTCTCAATGCGGTTCTCTACCAAAGAATACACCACGGACTGGATAGACCTAGAGGTGGGCATTGCAATGGGCTGTGCAATCTCTCCCATACTGTTCGTGTTGGCAATGGAAGTCATCTTGAAAGCTGCAATGAAGAGTTCAGGTCCAGTGAATCTGGGAGATGGATACCAGATGCCTCCTCTGAAAGCTTTCATGGATGACACAACAGTCTTCTCCACGGATGAGGAAGAGACACACCAAATCTTAAAGCAGCTGGATGAGCTGGTGGCCTCTTCAAGAATGAGGTTCAAACCTAAGAAATCCCGAAGTCTCTCACTGCGAAAAGGAAAAGTGGCAGATTCAGTCAAATTCATGGTAGCCAACCAAGCCATCCCCACTGTCACAGAAGAGCCAGTAAAAAGTCTCGGAAGATGGTATGATGACTCCCTGAAAGACACACAAAGGGGATGTGAAACCAAGCAAACAGCAGAAGAAGGCCTGAAGAAAATAGATAACTGCGGACTGCCAGGCAAATACAAAGTCTGGTGTCTTCAGTTCATGCTGATACCAAAGCTGCTGTGGCCACTGCTAATCTATGACATTTGCACCAGCACAGTGGAAGCAATGGAAGCCAAAATCAACAAATACACAAGAAAATGGCTCGGTGTCCCACCTGGTCTCACTGATGTTGCATTCTACTGTCGTCAAGCAATGCTGAAGCTACCTCTCAAATCCATAGTGGAGGAATACAAAGTTGGAAAAGCAAGACTGTTGAGCATGCTGGAGGAATCGGAAGACAATATCGTGAGATCAGTTCATCCAAAGCTGAGAACTGGCAGAAAGTGGAAAGTCCAAGAGGCTGTAAACAATGCCAAGAGAAACCTCAGCATCAAAGAAATAATTGGACACACGCAAACCAACAGACAGGGACTGGGAGCAACAAAAATGCAGTGGTGGTCCAAAGCCAAAAGGAAGGAAAAAAGAGACATGATCATACAGGAGTTGAAGGAAGAAGAAGATGTCAAAAGAGTGCAGAAGGCAGTCCAGCAAGGTCAACAGGGGCAATGGACAACATGGGACAGTGCACTCCAAAGAAGTCTCAGCTGGAACGATATGTGGCACATGGCTCCTCTAAGGATAAGCTTCCTCCTCAGATCTGTATATGACCTGCTCCCCTCGAATGCAAACTTAGTGAAATGGGGGAAAGCAGACGACCCAGCATGTCCGCTCTGTCAGAAGAAACAAACAGTGGATCATGTCCTAAGCTCTTGCAAAGTAGCGCTAGCCCAAGGAAGGTATACATGGAGGCACAACCAAGTTCTGAAAGTGATCACAGATGTGGTTAGCGAAAAAACCATGACCCCAAACGCACCAATTGCTATGACAACGTTCTACAAAGCAGGAGGGAAACAGGTCTGGCCCGAAAGTGCTATGACAACCAGCACATTGCCAAAGGGTCTTCTGGATGGAGCAGTCGACTGGGAGTGTACAGCAGACCTCCCAGAGTGGAGAAATTACCCAGATGTCATCAGCAAGACAGGCATGAGACCAGACATCGCTCTCCACTCTGACTCCTCGAAACAAGTGATTCTGATAGAACTCACTGTGCCATACGAAAGCAGAATGGAAGAAGCACATATCTACAAGACCGAAAAATACGCCGGTCTTGCCAGCACCCTGAAGAAAGCAGGTCTGCGGGTCAAAATCTTCGCCATAGAGGTCGGGGCAAGAGGGTTTGTGGGCACCTCCGCTTATGATCTCATGAAACAACTCGCCATTTTTGGGAAGAAGAGGACTAGAGCCCTTAAAGCGATGGCAGAGGCAGCAGAAAGGAGCTCAAGCTGGATCTGGGCAAGGAGGAACCAAAAAAGTGAACTTCATAAGGATTAAATTCCCTACAGATGATGTGTGCCCCGTTAGCACATTGGTAAAACCGCGTACCGCAGTTCTGAAGCGCAGAATCGCCCAGGTTCGATCCCCGGCGTGGGAAAAAAAAAAAAAAAATAGACAACAGCAGAAGGGCATCCAGGAGTCATGACCTGGATGTGGCCCGGCCCCCCGAGAGTGTAAGGAATTCAGGGCCGAAACACTTGTCTAAAGGGGGTTACTTCTCTGAAGACCTTCTGTTGTCTAGCTCTCCCTAGAGTTTCTTTCTACCTGCATTGTGTGTGTGTGTGTGTGTGTGTGTGTGTGTGTGTGTGTGTGTGTGTGTGTTGTGTGTGTGTGTGTGTGTGTGTGTGTGTGTGTGTGTGTGTACTGCTGCGTTCTTTCAAGATTTTTAGAGGGACTGAAAGGGGTGTGGAGAGAGGAAGGGAAGGGGAAAGGTGCACGCTATTGATAACCAGCAGGGCAGAACCAAAAAGTGCGCCAACTGAAGGGGAAAAGTGCACGCTATTGATAACCAGCAGGGCAGAACGATCTTAGATGTCTGTGGGGCCAACTAAAGAATCTCGGATTTGTGCGCCGTGATCTGCACATTCAACACACACAAAACAAGACAAGCTGTATTTAAGTATTAAAAAAAGAAGAAATATATTTGAAGAAAAGGATGATTTGTATTTAAGTATTAAAAAAAGAAGAAACATATTTGAAGAAAAGGATGATTTTCAAAAAAGTGTTGCACATCAATATTACACCAAATCACAACATGGGTCTTGGTTCAACATCACCAGACTGACACAAACAAAAAATGATGCAAACATTAACTTATGGACCAATCTGAACTAAACATTAATCCACTAAAACCACTGAGTTATTGTAACCCATGCCAACAGCATGGGTTAGAGGTGGCTCATCGTCATCAGTAAAGGTCTGAAGCCAACCGTGCTAACAAACTTTGAACAGCTGTCACCTTTGCGTGGACACCTTGTCCATTAACATAAGTGTGACTTCCCTCACAAGAGAAGTGTGTGGCTTCAAAGAGTATATGTAGTCTGCTACACTCCAGCACCAAAGGCCATTTCTGGCTTTTGACATGAATTGCACGAGTAAGGATCGATACATCCCAGGTTCGATACGTCCCAGGTTCCATACGTCCAAGGTTTGATATGCCCCACACCCACCCATCCCACACCCACAAGCACCCCCACACCTCCACCACACCACCCCCACACTAAACACCCCCCCACACTCACACCACCTCACCAAACACCCCCCACCCACACCCCCACCATCCACACACCTCCACTACCCCCACACTTGTGGGTGTGGTGTGGGTGGTGCTGGAGATGTGGATGGTGTGTGGGTGGTGTGGTGTGGGTGGTGAGTGTGAGGGTGGTTTGGGTGGTGTGGGTGTGCTTGTGGGTGGGGGTGGGGTGCTGTGAATGTGGGTGGTGTGAATGTGGGGGTTTGCGTGGTGGAGGTGTGAATGGTGTGGGTGTGGGTGGTGAGGTGGTGTCAGTGTGGGGGGTGCGGGTGTGGAGGTGTGGGTGTGGGTGGTGTGTGGTTGGTGGATGCGGGGGGCTGGGTGGTGTGGGTGGGGTGGTGAGGGTGTTATTGGTGTGGGGTGTGGGTAGTATGGTTTGGGTATGGGGTGGTGCGGGGGTATGGGTTGGGGGTGTGGGTGGTGGGGAGGGGGTGAGATGTGAGTGTTGGTGTGGGACGTATCGAACTTGGGACGCGTCGAACCTGTGACGTATCGAACATGGGACGTATCGAACCTGGGATGTATCGAAATGTCCCCGAAGTGCACACTGACACAGACTACTCCTAGCAGTCCATCCATCTCCAGCACCTGACAGGGATATTCAACACCTGACCACCTAATCATATAGGTGTTTCCTATAACAGGAAACTGACATGGCTTCCTGAGGATGACCAAGGGAACAAAATGGTTCGGGGTCCAGTGTTCCGCAACATGTCGTCCCCGGACGAAGACCACATCACTGTCAGCTTCTTGTTGTTTGTGCAGCCATGCGCACGGATGATCCTGTTGCAGTGCTTCTGGTATACTGGCCATCCAAGTGATGGAAATACTGACTGCACAGGCCTGTTCAGGGCAACGGAGGCAGCAAAAAACTGCCACAAACCTGTGTAGACAGCATTCCCAACCACTGCCATGCATTCATTCCTGAAAGCATCCTATGGTGTAGCACGGGGTGCAGATGTCAGCACTGCAACATAGATCACATGCTCTGCATTGAGGTTGTCTGATGGTGCACACCAGTTCTGGCCATCAAGAAATAATCCTTCCTGCAGACACAAAAAATTACAAATTACAACAAAAATGGATTATCAAACGTCAAAATCACCACAAATGCCTTTGTTGTAAGAAAGCAAGAAAACCATTTCTCTATTTTGATGTAAGCTAAGATGCTTTGTTCTGTCATCAGAATACGATTTCCATCGGCTTACTGTATGAAGCTGACCAAAATCAAATGAATGACAAAACCTGCTTTGTCGATATTTGTAAAAAATACTGCATGGTGTGGTGTCGGTCGTCAAAAAGTGTTACACGTCAAAACAAGGAAGAGTATTACAACATACTTTCAGATGCAGACAGTTCCTCATCAGCAGCAAAACTCCTGCGAAATGCACGTGACCACAAAGTTGACAAACCAACGTGTAACCCACGTGTGTACTGGAAGTGAATAACATCGATTTTTGCGATATCGTTGAAATGAGAAAGAAAATTTTGGGCTGGGTGTCGGACGTCAAACATTACAACACATTTCCGCGACGGTAACAATCGCAATTAAAAAACAGATGAGAATACGCTCAATACTTTTCACTCAAATAATGATTAACAATCGTTTCCAGAGTACAAAATGACACCATTTTGGAATCTCTAACCCAAAACATTTGTAAGAACAACACACTCAAAGTTTCGACGGCGGTCTTACAACACGTTATAACGTGTGACACCGAAAATTTGAACGGCCAGAATAGACGCATCAAGAAATTCCGATCCATTCGGCAAGTTTGTGTATGTTAATCGAGGTATATTTTGCTCACATGCTTAGTTTCAAGTGCTTTAATCACACGTAGGCTGAGCACGGCATCTTCATTTAGTGCTGACTACGAAATGTCCGTTTTCGACGCCGTGATTTTTAAGACAATTTTGTACAATATTGCACGTGTAGAGCAAAATACAAAAAAAATTAGGCTTGAAGTTATCTCCACTATCAGTACATTCATTCTTCCATACAAACCAAAAGAAGAACACGGGT
>JAPXFY010000014.1:64810740-64815740 GCA_030674185.1 Monoplex corrugatus
GAGAAAGAAAGAAAGAAAGAGAGAGAGTGTGTGTGAGTGAGAGACAGTGTGTGTGAGAGAGTGAGAGAGTAACAGAGAGACAGAGAGAGGCAGAGACAGACAGACAGAAGACAGATAGAGACAGAGGGCGATAGAGAGAAGAATTACAGAAACGTAGACACACAGACAAACAAACAGACAGACAAATAATTCCAGAGAAATAATTCCAACGAACTTACCTGCAAACAGAACACCAACAGCTGTCCAGTTTGTTCCACCATACAAAATCTGCCTCAGAACGAGTAGAACCCGATCAAAAGTGACCAGCAAGCAGTAGAATGGTTTCCACACTCACCTGAAAAAAAATAATAAGACCGTTAGTATTCAAATTGTTATTATTATTTTTGTTTAATCCCCAGCCGACTGCGTACAGCCATATCAGGGCTATATCGTTTCAAAACACATGCAATACTTCAACAGGAAAAAAACATCAAAAAGAAAATTAAAGACACATATCAATGCATTCGTGGACATACTCTAAGGAGACGCCCCTGGCGTTGACCACTCCGTCCAATTCATCGCACAGGGGATTTAAAAACATACCTGAATACAAATTTAAACATAACTAAGGACATATAGACATATAAAAACGGGCCTAAATTACCTAACATTGCTTCTGCATATATCTCATATCCCAAGAGCCAAAAATAAACTTCATACAGGTACCTAATTATCAATCCTAAGAGAAAGTACAATTATCAATCCTAAGAGAAAGTACAGTACGTAAGACTTTATCGAACAGATACCGGTGACTAGATCAGCAAGGCAGAAAATGATAGGAAGAAATGACAGAAAGCAATGGAGGAAGAAAGAAACAGAGAGGGTGAAATTAAAGAAGAATTTCTAGCACAAAGTTTTCAGAAGGTATGGGTACTATTTATACTGAAAAAGCCCCTGATATTCGCACGAAAAGAGTTAGCATTCAAAAACTACGAACTATGAATACCAATATCTCACATATATCTTTCTGTATTTACAAGCAACTGGAAAAGACAAGGGACGAAGGGGTTAATTCTAAAAGACAAAGGGACTTTGTTAGAACGGCTCAAATATCTTGACTCATCACATCTTTTCACACGTATCTCTTTCTACAGAAGACAATGGACAATTCGTTCCTTTGTCTGTTTAGTTGTAGTTGTTTTTGTTTTGTTTTTACTTTTACAAGACAGAATTTAAAACACATATTTCTGTGCCGTTAAATGTCTTGCGTCTGTATGTGTGCCATAGGTACGCCCACTCTTTATAGGAAAGCCAGATCGGAAAAATAGGCCTTTGATGATCTGCACAAGCTTTCGAATTCTGCCAGAAAATTTGGTAGGGCTTATATGTACATGCCAAAGTGCAAAGAATAACTCTTCAAAAGACCTTCTATGTATAAAATAACTACTCAATTCAAGGGATTGTACGATAGTAACGGTTCAAAAGTCTGCAGTTAACTATGCTGGCATGATTGGGATATTTCGAAAGAACACAACTTTCTGTGACTAATCTGATAACCACTGTTTAAAAAAATATAACGTCTTTAGTAGTAGTAGTAGTAGTAGTAGTAGTAGTAGTAGTAGTAGTAGTAGTAGTAGTAGAAGTAGTAGTAGTAGTAGCAGCAGCAGCAGTAGCAGCAGCAGCAGCAGCAGTAGTAGTAGTAGTAATATCGTCGTCGTCATCGTCATCATCATCATCATCATCACCATCATCATCATTATTATTATTATTATTATTATTATTATTATTGTTATTATTATTGTCGTTATTATCAGTAGTAGTAGTAGTAATAACAGTAGTAGAAGAAGAAGAAGTAGTAGTAGTGTTATCATATTCTTACAACTATTATTAATTTCATTATTAGTATTATTAGATTTAGTGTTATCATATTCTTACAACTATTATTAATTTCATTATTAGTATTATTAGATTTAAAGCCCAGCCGACTGCACAGCGACATATCAGGACTATAAACATCTCCATCTCAAAACATACACAACACCTTGTTGACCCTGAAAAAAAGCAAGAAAAGAAAACAAATCAATCCGTTCGTACATATAACCGAAGGACATGCCCCTGGCATTGACAATTCCGCCCAATTTGTAACTAGGGAGATACAAAAAAAAAACTGAATACAAATGTATAACCGTAACTAAGCACACAAACACGTATATACATATATATATATATATATATATATATATATATATATATACATATATATAATTATATATATATATATATATATAAGCCTATAGATACAAACACTGGCTTAAGTTATTTAAAACTGCTTCTGCGCATCAGATTTCCTTAGAGCCAAAAATACAATCAAATTGACACCAATCATAAATCCTAATAATGTAGGACCTTACAGACAAATACAGGTGAATGGACCAGCACGGCAGAAAATGAAAGAACAGATGACAAGTTAGGCAGTAAGAGGACATTTGTAGCACAGAATTTCCAGAAGACAGGGACACTATTTATACTTAGAGAGCCTCCGGCGACCCCACTGTGCGCGGTAAGATTGTAAGTACTTTACTGTTATAGACTGCAATTACTCTACAGTTTATAATTATCGATAATTCGGGGCAATCTGAGCTGGGCAATGAACGACAAATGGCCACACTTTGCCATTGTCCGGTCGTGCTATGATCTAGACCACTGAAACTCACTGTAAATTCCAATTCTGATTTCACAATATTCCACAACAAGCCCTAAGTAACAAACAAACAAAAAACAAAAACAAAGAACAAAACAAGGTAGAAAGAAACTCTAGGGAGAGCTAGACAACAGAAGGTCTTCAGAGAAGTAACCCCCTTTAGACAAGTGTTTCGGCCCTGAATTCCTTACACTCTCGGGGGGCCGGGCCACATCCAGGTCATGACTCCTGGATGCCCTTCTGCTGTTGTCTATTTTTTTTTTTCCCACGCCGGGGATCGAACCTGGGCGATTCTGCGCTTCAGAACTGCGGTACGCGGTTTTACCAATGTGCTAACGGGGCACACATCATCTGTAGGGAATTTAATCCTTATGAAGTTCACTTTTTTTCGTTCCTCCTTGCCCAGATCCAGCTTGAGCTCCTTTCTGCTGCCTCTGCCATCGCTTTAAGGGCTCTAGTCCTCTTCTTCCCAGAAATGGCGAGTTGTTTCATGAGATCATAAGCGGAGGTGCCCACAAACCCTCTTGCCCCGACCTCTATGGCGAAGATTTTGACCCGCAGACCTGCTTTCTTCAAGGTGCTGGCAAGACCGGCGTATTTTTCGGTCTTGTAGATATGTGCTTCTTCCATTCTGCTTTCGTATGGCACAGTAAGTTCTATCAGAATCACTTGTTTCGAGGAGTCAGAGTGGAGAGCGATGTCTGGTCTCATGCCTGTCTTGCTGATGACATCTGGGTAATTTCTCCACTCTGGGAGGTCTGCTGTACACTCCCAGTCGACTGCTCCATCCAGAAGACCCTTTGGCAATGTGCTGGTTGTCATAGCACTTTCGGGCCAGACCTGTTTCCCTCCTGCTTTGTAGAACGTTGTCATAGCAATTGGTGCGTTTGGGGTCATGGTTTTTTCGCTAACCACATCTGTGATCACTTTCAGAACTTGGTTGTGCCTCCATGTATACCTTCCTTGGGCTAGCGCTACTTTGCAAGAGCTTAGGACATGTTCCACTGTTTGTTTCTTCTGACAGAGCGGACATGCTGGGTCGTCTGCTTTCCCCCATTTCACTAAGTTTGCATTCGAGGGGAGCAGGTCATATACAGATCTGAGGAGGAAGCTTATCCTTAGAGGAGCCATGTGCCACATATCGTTCCAGCTGAGACTTCTTTGGAGTGCACTGTCCCATGTTGTCCATTGCCCCTGTTGACCTTGCTGGACTGCCTTCTGCACTCTTTTGACATCTTCTTCTTCCTTCAACTCCTGTATGATCATGTCTCTTTTTTCCTTCCCTTTGGCTTTGGACCACCACTGCATTTTTGTTGCTCCCAGTCCCTGTCTGTTGGTTTGCGTGTGTCCAATTATTTCTTTGATGCTGAGGTTTCTCTTGGCATTGTTTACAGCCTCTTGGACTTTCCACTTTCTGCCAGTTCTCAGCTTTGGGTGAACTGATCTCACGATATTGTCTTCCGATTCCTCCAGCATGCTCAACAGTCTTGCTTTTCCAACTTTGTATTCCTCCACTATGGATTTGAAACAAAAACAAACAAACATAAAGAACACACACACACATGCACACCAAAAACAAAACAAAAACAAAACAGAAACAAAAATGCTTACAAAAAAACAAAAAAACAAAAATCAGCACCAAAGTTATGTTTGTCTGTTTTGTTTTGTTTGATTTTATCTTTTTTTCCAATCAAAACAGCAGAAAACAGGACGGAAATACAGTTCAACAAATGTACATTTTTGAATGTTCGTACGTGAAACCAACTGATATACAGAGATTTCTTAACAAATCCAACCCTGAAACCAGAAAAAAACACGAAAAACGAATAAGAACGCGTATTTAATACAACAAGACAGGACTGCCTGTCTTGTCTTGTTGCATTAAATACGCGTTCTTATTCTTTTTTCGAGTTTTTTCTGGTTCCTGCTTGCTTGAACGTGGGCAGTTACACTTGTTTTGGAATCCAACCCTCTTTAAAAAATAAATAGATAAATAAAAGTTCCAATTTCGGGATGTCCACATAAACTCCATGCAGTGCACACAAATCTTTAAAAAAAAATCAACCCACCTCCGAGCATAACATAAAATGTAGTCACACCAACAGTAAATAACCAGATCACAACACTGAATTCTGTGCGACTATCACATCAGTAACCTGCAGCACTTAGCTGGTTAGCAGCATCAAAATCTAGTCACGCCAACAGAAAATAACCAGCTCAGAACGCTAAAAATTGTGTAGATCTACAAGTATCACAACATCAGTAACCCGCAGTATCCACCCAGCGAGTAGTGTCTAGCTGTCTGTTCACCCCTGCCATC
>JAPXFY010000014.1:64825740-64835740 GCA_030674185.1 Monoplex corrugatus
TTGTGCTAACCACTGCACCCACGGCGACCGGTGCCACTTTATAACATACTACTACTAATAATAATAACAACAGTTACAATGATCATGTCGTCGCGGGTTTTGTGGGCACAAATGCATTGAATGTTTACACCTGTTGCTGCTGCTGCTATTATGTTTCTGTAACTCGTTTTGGTCTGTCGACACAATCCACCATTATAGACATGGACAACATATGTGCCCACATAAAAGAGCGCTCTTTCTCTCTCTCTCTCTCTCAAACACACACACACACCCACACACACACACACACACACACACACACACACACACACAACACACACACACACACATCACGTGTACAGCCAACATTTTCATCGTTTTGATAATTCATGCGTGAGAGAGAGAGAGAGAGAAAAGAGAGAAAGGAGAGACAGAGACAGAGAGAAAAAGAGAGATAAAGAGAGAGAGAGAGAGTAAAAGGGAGACGGACAGACAGAGACAGACAGAGAGCGACAGAGAGAAAAAGAGAGAGAGAGAGAGACAGAGAGACAGACAGAGAGAGAGAGAGAGAGAGACAAAATTTCATCGTTTTGATTATTCGTGCGTGAGAGACAGAGAGAGAGAGAGAAACAGAGTGACTGAGAGAGAGAAGAGAGACAGAGAAACACAGAAAGACAGAGACACAGAGAGAAACAGACAGACAGAGAGATGAAATAAAATGACACAAAATAATTTATTTCCAACGGTATAGATATCAACACACATGCAAACTTACATATTCGCCACCACTAATCTGACTTCATTAACACAACATAAAACAAGATACTGCAAAATCATCAAAATCAACCAAATTATACGACAACAACAACAAAAGAAATACGACTTTTGATCACAAATACATAAAAGTGAGTACATAATTATACATTCAAATGCATGTGTGCGTGAGTGCATTTTAGCAATGGATTCAGACAGACAGTTGATGTGAGATTCCCATTTCAACTGGTATGGATTTAAACAGATAGTTGATGTGAGATTCCCATTTTAATTGGCTATCAGTTATAATAACTCCAAGACGCCAAACACCTACCCTTTCTGCTTTTAAATCCAATTTAAAAAAAAAAACACCTCCTTTCCCAACAATGAATTCTACAACTACTTCTTTCCCTCAGTCTGTGTATTCAATATTGTAAGGTGGTCTTTGTCGATTGTATGCGTATGCCTGGTGCGTGAGTGCGCGTTGATTTGAATTGTCAAGATCTGGCGCCGAATAATCATTGTAAGTATTATTGTAATTATGTTCTGAAACCTGTTCAGTGACAAGGTATTAAGACAACACAGCTAATGAAGGCTGTTTATGTTGATGCTTTTGTCCGATTGTTAGCAATCATACTGTGTGTGTGTGTGTGTGTGTGTGTGTGTGTGTGTGTGTGTGTGGGGTGTGTGTGTGTGTGTGTGTGTGTGTGTGTGTGTGTGTGTATGTACGAGCGTGCGTGGTTATGTATGAGCGTGCGTGTGTGTGTGTGTGTTGTGTGTGTGTGTGTGTGGTGTGTGTGTGTGTGTGTGTGCGAGCGTGCGTGTGTATGTATGAGCGTGCGTGTGTATGTGTGTGTGTGTGTGTGTGTGTGTGTGTGTGTGTGTGTGTGTGTGTGTGTGTGTGTGTGTGTGTGTGTGTGTGTTTCAGAAATCAGTACCATATCATTGTCTGAGCACCAATTTGAATTTCAGTCAGGCTGTATTGTTTTGTATTGTATCTTTCAAGGTTTCTGCTACGGATAAAACGAAGATATTGAATTCTTTTCCTGTGAATTTATTTTGCGAATGTTGATACAGAGGAAACGATTTACATAGTAAGGAGGATATACATTTTTTACATGTCTTTAAGGTGTTACTATTTTCAGTTAGTACAATAATATCAAAATATTCCTTTCTCGTACAACTGATTGAATATTTAACCAGGTTTCTCTGATGTTCAGATAAAAGGTACATTTCATTTAGTACAATATTATCAAAATATTTCTTTCTTGGACGACTAATTGATATTTAACAAGCTTTCTTTGATGTTTAGATAAAGAGGCACACTTCTTCTTTTTGAACTGGTCTCTTATTTCAATGGATGTGTAAATATGGACACTGAAGCACGGGGGCAAGGGCGTACTTTTCACACGTAGCTCCTTTAGGGGAGTATATTTGTCATATACATCCTTTCCTCACACTGGTCGGAACAGCAGGGACGTTATCAGTCTTTTTCTCATAATTTTTTTTATCTGGTGTTTGTTTGTTTGTGATCTTACGCCTGACAAAGGCCACTTGGCCCAAAATGTTGCGCCTGTCTTGTTTTGCTGTATCAAATACGCTTTCTGATTCTTTTTTCGTGTTTTATTTTTCTTGCTTACATCTAAAACATAGTCTGATAGTCTGTGGAAACATGCCATCACTAAGTCTGGGTCATCAAAATTCAAATTTTATAAAATAAGCGCTGACTACAATCGTGGAGAAACACAAGTCTCACTGAAGTGTTTAAATAAGACGTTACAGTTGAAAATATTATATTTAGAGATATGCCTGTCTATCTGTCTGTCAGTCTATCTGTCAGTCTGTCTGTCTATTTGTCTATCCATCTGTCTATCTATCTCAACACAAGTCTCACTGCATTGTTTATTTAAGACGTTACAGTTAAAAAATATTATATTTAGAGATATGCCTGTCTATCTGTCAGTCTATCTGTCTGTCTGTCTATCCATAAGTCTGTCTATCTGTCTCTCTACCTGTTTGTCGAGCTATTCATGTAGCTATCTAGCTGTGTCTATATATATGTGTGTACCTATCTTTCTATTCTTATACATACATACATATATATATATATATATTATATATAATATATATATATATGTATGTATGTATGTATGTATGTATGTATGTATGTATATGACTAAGTGCCAAAAGGTGGGACCCCGATTTAGGACAAGGGGTTGAAAAATAAAGTCTGCTTTAAAGAGTTCTCTTTGGTACTGTCTGATACCTTTCAGTACCAAGCATGATTCTGTAAAAGCAAAAGATAATCAAAAGCTCGGTTTTAGAAATATCTCAGTTTAACTGTTGGGATGTCTAAAGTGTCGCACGTCAAACATTACAACACAAATGCTCATAACATATTTCTTTTTTATAATGCTGCAGACCCACGATACTGTTTTTGTGTCCATGTAGCATGCCTAAATGTAATGCTATCATCTCTTTCTGATTTTCACACCCTGAACATAATTTATGGACATGTATTGTGGTAATGTTTGACGTGCGACACCAGACAGATTTTCAGCAATTTGCCACCAGGCCCAATCACACTTTTTCTTCTAATAAAACACATCTCACGGCTGCATTTTCCCAGCCATTCTGACACCCTTTGGTTGGTACCTTTCTGTCAGCCAGCATCGCTTGGAAGTGGTATTTTTAGCCAGGCAGGTTTGACCAAAATCCATCTCTGAAGCGCGTCTTGTGCTACAGCAATACTGACAAAGAAGGAATCTGAGTGCGGTTTTCTGTATGTTTTGTGAATTTGTGTAATGATCGAAAAAAATTTCATCACTTTACCTGGATGCATTCAGTGCTGTGAATACTCATTGTTCTGAAGAAGTGATCATTACTTTGATGCATCACCTTGTCTTTGAGTTTTAGTAGAAATTACTAATGTGATGATTGACTCATATCTCCAGGTGGTTGTTGTTTGTTCAGTATAAAGTGAGATTATTTTCGTAGTAGTGGCGTAAGTATAGTGCAAGTTACAATCTTCACATGTTTTTGTCCATTTTGGCATGGTCATATTCGTGATCTTCAGTGCTTTAACTTTCTCAAATTTCTAAAAATTGCAGTTCGTTCTCTGTTTTCACTCTTTTCTGGAGGCTTGAATTTGGCTAAAATCGGGTGTTAGCTGTTGCCCGGCCGAAGCACGCCACCGGCTGTGGGTGAACTAGGCCATGTGCATGGGCGCGCTGCACTTGTGTGGTGTGTGTGTGTGTGTGTGTGTGTGTGTGTGGTGTTGTGTGTGCGCGCGCGCCGTGTGTGTGTGTGCATGTGTGTATGTGTGTGTGTGTGTATGTGTGTGTGCGTGTGTGTGTGTGCGTGTCTGTGTGTGTGTGCATGTGTGTATGTGTGTGTGTGCGTGTGTGTGTGTGTGCGTGTCTGTGGTGTGTGTGTATGTGTGTGTGCGTGTCTGTGTGTGTGTGTGTGTATGTGTGTGCGTGTGTGTGTGTGTGTGCGTGTCGTGTGTGTGAGTGTCTATGTGTGTGTGTGTGTGTGTGTGTGTGTGTGTGTGTTGTGTGTGTGTGTGTGTGTGTGTTTCGCGCAAGGAACGCATATCTCTCTCTCTCTCTCTCTCTCTCTCTCTCTCTCTCTCTCTCTCTCTCTCTCTCTCTCTCTCTCTCTCTCTCTCTCTCCCCTCCCTCGAACGTCGAGGGGAAAATCTTCTTCTCTGTTATGGCAGCAAGATTGACAAAATACCTGACTGAAAACAAGTATCTGGATATGTCAGTCCAAAAGGGAGGCATACCAGGAATGCCTGGATGCTTGGAACATGCCACGTTGATTTGGGATGCCATCCAAAAAGCAAGAACAGAGAAGAGAGACATTGACGTAGTTTGGCTTGATCTGGCGAATGCATATGGATCAGTTCCACACGATATGATCCAGCTGGCTCTTGAAATGTATCACATCCCAGAAAACATCCGAACAATGCTGAGGAAGTATTTCCAAGGGTTCTCAATGCGGTTCTCTACCAAAGAATACACCACGGACTGGATAGACCTAGAGGTGGGCATTGCAATGGGCTGTGCAATCTCTCCCATACTGTTCGTGTTGGCAATGGAAGTCATCTTGAAAGCTGCAATGAAGAGTTCAGGTCCAGTGAATCTGGGAGATGGATACCAGATGCCTCCTCTGAAAGCTTTCATGGATGACACAACAGTCTTTTCCACGGATGAGGAAGAGACACACCAAATCTTAAAGCAGCTGGATGAGCTGGTGGCCTCTTCAAGAATGAGGTTCAAACCTAAGAAATCCCGAAGTCTCTCACTGCGAAAAGGAAAAGTGGCAGATTCAGTCAAATTCATGGTAGCCAACCAAGCCATCCCCACTGTCACAGAAGAGCCAGTAAAAAGTCTCGGAAGATGGTATGATGACTCCCTGAAAGACACACAAAGGGGATGTGAAACCAAGCAAACAGCAGAAGAAGGCCTGAAGAAAATAGATAACTGCGGACTGCCAGGCAAATGCAAAGTCTGGTGTCTACAGTTCATGCTGATACCAAAGCTGCTGTGGCCACTGCTAATCTATGACATTTGCACCAGCACAGTGGAAGCAATGGAAGCCAAAATCAACAAATACACAAGAAAATGGCTCGGTGTCCCACCTGGTCTCACTGATGTTGCATTCTACTGTCGTCAAGCAATGCTGAAGCTACCTCTCAAATCCATAGTGGAGGAATACAAAGTTGGAAAAGCAAGACTGTTGAGCATGCTGGAGGAATCGGAAGACAATATCGTGAGATCAGTTCATCCAAAGCTGAGAACTGGCAGAAAGTGGAAAGTCCAAGAGGCTGTAAACAATGCCAAGAGAAACCTCAGCATCAAAGAAATAATTGGACACACGCAAACCAACAGACAGGGACTGGGAGCAACAAAAATGCAGTGGTGGTCCAAAGCCAAAAGGAAGGAAAAAAGAGACATGATCATACAGGAGTTGAAGGAAGAAGAAGATGTCAAAAGAGTGCAGAAGGCAGTCCAGCAAGGTCAACAGGGGCAATGGACAACATGGGACAGTGCACTCCAAAGAAGTCTCAGCTGGAACGATATGTGGCACATGGCTCCTCTAAGGATAAGCTTCCTCCTCAGATCTGTATATGACCTGCTCCCCTCGAATGCAAACTTAGTGAAATGGGGGAAAGCAGACGACCCAGCATGTCCGCTCTGTCAGAAGAAACAAACAGTGGATCATGTCCTAAGCTCTTGCAAAGTAGCGCTAGCCCAAGGAAGGTATACATGGAGGCACAACCAAGTTCTGAAAGTGATCACAGATGTGGTTAGCGAAAAAACCATGACCCCAAACGCACCAATTGCTATGACAACGTTCTACAAAGCAGGAGGGAAACAGGTCTGGCCCGAAAGTGCTATGACAACCAGCACATTGCCAAAGGGTCTTCTGGATGGAGCAGTCGACTGGGAGTGTACAGCAGACCTCCCAGAGTGGAGAAATTACCCAGACGTCATCAGCAAGACAGGCATGAGACCAGACATCGCTCTCCACTCTGACTCCTCGAAACAAGTGATTCTGATAGAACTCACTGTGCCATACGAAAGCAGAATGGAAGAAGCACATATCTACAAGACCGAAAAATACGCCGGTCTTGCCAGCACCTGAAGAAAGCAGGTCTGCGGGTCAAAATCTTCGCCATAGAGGTCGGGGCAAGAGGGTTTGTGGGCACCTCCGCTTATGATCTCATGAAACAACTCGCCATTTCTGGGAAGAAGAGGACTAGAGCCCTTAAAGCGATGGCAGAGGCAGCAGAAAGGAGCTCAAGCTGGATCTGGGCAAGGAGGAACCAAAAAAGTGAACTTCATAAGGATTAAATTCCCTACAGATGATGTGTGCCCCGTTAGCACATTGGTAAAACCGCGTACCGCAGTTCTGAAGCGCAGAATCGCCCAGGTTCGATCCCCGGCGTGGGAAAAAAAAAAAAAAAAATAGACAACAGCAGAAGGGCATCCAGGAGTCATGACCTGGATGTGGCCCGGCCCCCCGAGAGTGTAAGGAATTCAGGGCCGAAACACTTGTCTAAAGGGGGTTACTTCTCTGAAGACCTTCTGTTGTCTAGCTCTCCCTAGAGTTTCTTTCTACCTGCATTGTGTGTGTGTGTGTGTGTGTGTGTGTGTGTGTGTGTGTGTGTGTGTGTGTGTGTGTGTGTGTGTGTGTGTGTGTGTGTGTGTGTGTGTGTGTGTGTGACTGCTGCGTTCTTTCAAGATTTTTAGAGGGACTGAAAGGGGTGTGGAGAGAGGAAGGGAAGGGGAAAGGTGCACGCTATTGATAACCAGCAGGGCAGAACCAAAAAGTGCGCCAACTGAAGGGGAAAAGTGCACGCTATTGATAACCAGCAGGGCAGAACGATCTTAGATGTCTGTGGGGCCAACTAAAGAATCTCGGATTTGTGCGCCGTGATCTGCACATTCAACACACACAAAACAAGACAAGCTGTATTTAAGTATTAAAAAAAGAAGAAATATATTTGAAGAAAAGGATGATTTGTATTTAAGTATTAAAAAAAGAAGAAATATATTTGAAGAAAGGATGATTTTCAAAAAAGTGTTGCACATCAATATTACACCAAATCACAACATGGGTCTTGGTTCAACATCACCAGACTGACACAAACAAAAAATGATGCAAACATTAACTTATGGACCAATCTGAACTAAACATTAATCCACTAAAACCACTGAGTCATTGTAACCCATGCCAACAGCATGGGTTAGAGGTGGCTCATCGTCATCAGTAAAGGTCTGAAGCCAACCGTGCTAACAAACTTTGAACAGCTGTCACCTTTGCGTGGACACCTTGTCCATTAACATAAGTGTGACTTCCCTCACAAGAGAAGTGTGTGGCTTCAAAGAGTATATGTAGTCTGCTACACTCCAGCACCAAAGGCCATTTCTGGCTTTTGACATGAAGTGCACGAGTAAGGATCGATACATCCCAGGTTCGATACGTCCCAGGTTCCATACGTCCAAGGTTTGATATGCCCCACACCCACCCATCCCACACCCACAAGCACCCCCACACCTCCACCACACCACCCCCACACTAAACACCCCCCCACACTCACACCACCTCACCAAACACCCCCCACCCACACCCCCACCATCCACACACCTCCACTACCCCCACACTTGTGGGTGTGGTGTGGGTGGTGCTGGAGATGTGGATGGTGTGTGGGTGGTTGTGGTGTGGGTGGTGAGTGTGAGGGTGGTTTGGGTGGTGTGGGTGTGCTTGTGGGTGGGGGTGGGGTGCTGTGAATGTGGGTGGTGTGAATGTGGGGGTTTGCGTGGTGGAGGTGTGAATGGTGTGGGTGTGGGTGGTGAGGTGGTGTCAGTGTGGGGGGTGCGGGTGTGGAGGTGTGGGTGTGGGTGGTGTGTGGTTGGTGGATGCAGGGGGCTGGGTGGTGTGGGTGGGGTGGTGAGGGTGTTATTGGTGTGGGGTGTGGGTAGTATGGTTTGGGTATGGGGTGGTGCGGGGGTATGGGTTGGGGGTGTGGGTGGTGGGGAGGGGGTGAGATGTGAGTGTTGGTGTGGGACGTATCGAACTTGGGACGCGTCGAACCTGTGACGTATCGAACATGGGACGTATCGAACCTGGGATGTATCGAAATGTCCCCGAAGTGCACACTGACACAGACTACTCCTAGCAGTCCATCCATCTCCAGCACCTGACAGGGATATTCAACACCTGACCACCTAATCATATAGGTGTTTCCTATAACAGGAAACTGACATGGCTTCCTGAGGATGACCAAGGGAACAAAATGGTTCGGGGTCCAGTGTTCCGCAACCATGTCGTCCCCGGACGAAGACCACATCACTGTCAGCTTCTTGTTGTTTGTGCAGCCATGCGCACGGATGATCCTGTTGCAGTGCTTCTGGTATACTGGCCATCCAAGTGATGGAAATACTGACTGCACAGGCCTGTTCAGGGCAACGGAGGCAGCAAAAAACTGCCACAAACCTGTGTAGACAGCATTCCCAACCACTGCCATGCATTCATTCCTGAAAGCATCCTATGGTGTAGCACGGGGTGCAGATGTCAGCACTGCAACATAGATCACATGCTCTGCATTGAGGTTGTCTGATGGTGCACACCAGTTCTGGCCATCAAGAAATAATCCTTCCTGCAGACACAAAAAATTACAAATTACAACAAAAATGGATTATCAAACGTCAAAATCACCACAAATGCCTTTGTTGTAAGAAAGCAAGAAAACCATTTCTCTATTTTGATGTAAGCTAAGATGCTTTGTTCTGTCATCAGAATACGATTTCCATCGGCTTACTGTATGAAGCTGACCAAAATCAAATGAATGACAAAACCTGCTTTGTCGATATTTGTAAAAAATACTGCATGGTGTGGTGTCGGTCGTCAAAAAGTGTTACACGTCAAAACAAGGAAGAGTATTACAACATACCTTCAGATGCAGACAGTTCCTCATCAGCAGCAAAACTCCTGCGAAATGCACGTGACCACAAAGTTGACAAACCAACGTGTAACCCACGTGTGTACTGGAAGTGAATAACATCGATTTTTGCGATATCGTTGAAATGAGAAAGAAAATTTTGGGCTGGGTGTCGGACGTCAAACATTACAACACATTTCCGCGACGGTAAACAATCGCAATTAAAAAACAGATGAGAATACGCTCAATACTTTTCACTCAAATAATGATTAACAATCGTTTCCAGAGTACAAAATGACACCATTTTGGAATCTCTAACCCAAAAACATTTGTAAGAACAACACACTCAAAGTTTCGACGGCGGTCTTACAACACGTTATAACGTGTGACACCGAAAATTTGAACGGCCAGAATAGACGCATCAAGAAATTCCGATCCATTCGGCAAGTTTGTGTATGTTAATCGAGGTATATTTTGCTCACATGCTTAGTTTCAAGTGCTTTAATCACACATAGGCTGAGCACGGCATCTTCATTTAGTGCTGACTACGAAATGTCCGTTTTCGACGCCGTGATTTTTAAGACAATTTTGTACAATATTGCACGTGTAGAGCAAAATACAAAAAAAATTAGGCTTGAAGTTATCTCCACTATCAGTACATTCATTCTTCCATACAAACCAAAAGAAGAACACGGGTTTCAGATGTGAAAATAATGTTTTTATTGCAGTTCTCATGAACACCCTCTCAGCATCCCACCTTTTGGCACTTAGTCATATACATACACACACACATATATGTGTATGTATGTATATACA
>JAPXFY010000014.1:64838240-64848240 GCA_030674185.1 Monoplex corrugatus
CATCCACGCTGACGGTTCTGATGCGGATTTTGCACAAGCTCTTAACGCCAAACGTGGAAAACTCAATTTGCCGCCTGCCGGTGCAAAAGAACAATGGGAGAAATTAGATGAGGAACTTGTCCTTAAGCTGAATGCGCTAATAGGGAACAGTACGCTGGAACACAAACTTGACACATACGGAGACATCATATACTCTATCTGCAGGGACACTTATGGAGTGAAGCAGCCAAAGACAAAAACGCCTCCCCAGAAATCCAGAAGACAGCAACAGATGGAGAGCATCCGGAGGGAGAAAAGGAAGCTTAAAAAGCGAATGAAAACTGCCTCAGAATTCGAGAAGCAAGGGCTCCTGGAACTCTGGAAAGATCTGAAGGCCAAACACAATGCTCTCAGCAAAGTGGAATCAGCAAGGCGAAGAAAGAGCAAAAAGAAGAAGACTCAAGATCGTTTCTTCAAAGATCCCTTTGACTTTGCAAGAAAGCTGTTTGAACAACCCAAATCAGGGACTCTCACAGTGGGCAAGGAAACCCTAGAGCAGCATCTCAGGGAAACATATTCCGATTCTCAGCGCGAGGCACCACTTGAAATCCAAAATCTGGTTTGGCCTGCAGCGCCAGAAGGAAAATTCAATAACAAACCACCAACACTGGATGAAGTGAAGAACGTAGTAAAGAAAGCCAGAGCCAAGTCAGCACCTGGACCAAACGGAATACCATACCTGCTCTACAAGAAATGCCCAAAAGTGCTCGAGTGGCTCCACAAGATGATTCGATCAGCATGGAGGAACCAGAAGATCAGCGACCAATGGATGAGAGCTGAAGGAGTGTACATTCCGAAGGAGCAGAACTCCAGCAGCATCAATCAGTTCAGGCCAATATCACTTCTGAACGTCGAGGGGAAAATCTTCTTCTCTGTTATGGCAGCAAGATTGACAAAATACCTGACTGAAAACAAGTATCTGGATATGTCAGTCCAAAAGGGAGGCATACCAGGAATGCCTGGATGCTTGGAACATGCCACGTTGATTTGGGATGCCATCCAAAAAGCAAGAATAGAGAAGAGAGACATTGACGTAGTTTGGCTTGATCTGGCGAATGCATATGGATCAGTTCCACACGATATGATCCAGCTGGCTCTTGAAATGTATCACATCCCAGAAAACATCCGAACAATGCTGAGGAAGTATTTCCAAGGGTTCTCAATGCGGTTCTCTACCAAAGAATACACCACGGACTGGATAGACCTAGAGGTGGGCATTGCAATGGGCTGTGCAATCTCTCCCATACTGTTCGTGTTGGCAATGGAAGTCATCTTGAAAGCTGCAATGAAGAGTTCAGGTCCAGTGAATCTGGGAGATGGATACCAGATGCCTCCTCTGAAAGCTTTCATGGATGACACAACAGTCTTGTCCACGGATGAGGAAGAGACACACCAAATCTTAAAGCAGCTGGATGAGCTGGTGGCCTCTTCAAGAATGAGGTTCAAACCTAAGAAATCCCGAAGTCTCTCACTGCGAAAAGGAAAAGTGGCAGATTCAGTCAAATTCATGGTAGCCAACCAAGCCATCCCCACTGTCACAGAAGAGCCAGTAAAAAGTCTCGGAAGATGGTATGATGACTCCCTGAAAGACACACAAAGGGGATGTGAAACCAAGCAAACAGCAGAAGAAGGCCTGAAGAAAATAGATAACTGCGGACTGCCAGGCAAATACAAAGTCTGGTGTCTACAGTTCATGCTGATACCAAAGCTGCTGTGGCCACTGCTAATCTATGACATTTGCACCAGCACAGTGGAAGCAATGGAAGCCAAAATCAACAAATACACAAGAAAATGGCTCGGTGTCCCACCTGGTCTCACTGATGTTGCATTCTACTGTCGTCAAGCAATGCTGAAGCTACCTCTCAAATCCATAGTGGAGGAATACAAAGTTGGAAAAGCAAGACTGTTGAGCATGCTGGAGGAATCGGAGGACAATATCGTGAGAGCAGTTCATCCAAAACTGAGAACTGGCAGAAAGTGGAAAGTCCAAGAGGCTGTAAACAATGCCAAGAGAAACCTCAGCATCAAAGAAATAATTGGACACACGCAAACCAACAGACAGGGACTGGGAGCAACAAAAATGCAGTGGTGGTCCAAAGCCAAAGGGAAGGAAAAAAGAGACATGATCATACAGGAGTTGAAGGAAGAAGAAGATGTCAAAAGAGTACAGAAGGCAGTCCAGCAAGGTCAACAGGGGCAATGGACAACATGGGACAGTGCACTCCAAAGAAGTCTCAGCTGGAACGATATGTGGCACATGGCTCCTCTAAGGATAAGCTTCCTCCTCAGATCTGTATATGACCTGCTCCCCTCGAATGCAAACTTAGTGAAATGGGGGAAAGCAGACGACCCAGCATGTCCGCTCTGTCAGAAGAAACAAACAGTGGAACATGTCCTAAGCTCTTGCAAAGTAGCGCTAGCCCAAGGAAGGTATACATGGAGGCACAACCAAGTTCTGAAAGTGATCACAGATGTGGTTAGCGAAAAAACCATGACCCCAAACGCACCAATTGCTATGACAACGTTCTACAAAGCAGGAGGGAAACAGGTCTGGCCCGAAAGGGCTATGACAACCAGCACATTGCCAAAGGGTCTTCTGGATGGAGCAGTCGACTGGGAGTGTACAGCAGACCTCCCAGAGTGGAGAAATTACCCAGATGTCATCAGCAAGACAGGCATGAGACCAGACATCGCTCTCCACTCTGACTCCTCGAAACAAGTGATTCTGATAGAACTCACTGTGCCATACGAAAGCAGAATGGAAGAAGCACATATCTACAAGACCGAAAAATACGCCGGTCTTGCCAGCACCCTGAAGAAAGCAGGTCTGCGGGTCAAAATCTTCGCCATAGAGGTCGGGGCAAGAGGGTTTGTGGGCACCTCCGCTTATGATCTCATGAAACAACTCGCCATTTCTGGGAAGAAGAGGACTAGAGCCCTTAAAGCGATGGCAGAGGCAGCAGAAAGGAGCTCAAGCTGGATCTGGGCAAGGAGGAACCAAAAAAGTGAACTTCATAAGGATTAAATTCCCTACAGATGATGTGTGCCCCGTTAGCACATTGGTAAAACCGCGTACCGCAGTTCTGAAGCGCAGAATCGCCCAGGTTCGATCCCGGCGTGGGAAAAAAAAAAATAGACAACAGCAGAAGGGCATCCAGGAGTCATGACCTGGATGTGGCCCGGCCCCCCGAGAGTGTAAGGAATTCAGGGCCGAAACACTTGTCTAAAGGGGGTTACTTCTCTGAAGACCTTCTGTTGTCTAGCTCTCCCTAGAGTTTCTTTCTACCTATGGTGCAGATATTAACACACAGACCAAATTACATATCTGCCGTAACTAATCCACGTCTAATGAACAAAAGAATTACAAAAAGAAAGATCCCCCGAAAGAAATAAAAATATAGAAAACAGAAAGAATAACATGAGAAATAAAGACAGAAAAAGAAAGGAAAAAAGGGGGGAAAAGATTGCCCACTAAGAATACATAACAGTGTATTCACCTATTCAAATGTGTGCGTGGGCGCGAGCGTGTGCGTGCGTGGTGTGTGGTGTGTATGTGTGTGTATGTGTGTGTGTGTGTGTGTGTGTGTGTGTGTGTGTGTGTGTGTGTGTGTGGTGTGTGTGTGTGTGTGTGTGTTGTGTGTGTGTGTGTGTGTGTGTGTGCATGTGTGTGTAAAACTTGTATTCATTTAAAAAGACAATTAAATGACAACAATATGCTCTCAGCCATTTCAGACATGAACGAAAGAAAGAGACAGAGAGAGACAGAGACAGAGACAGACAGAGACAGAGAGACAGAGACAGACAGACAAAAGATAGAGAGACAGAAAGAAAGAGACAGAAAGATAGAGAGAGAGAGGTGGGGATTCAGATTCAGATAATTTATTCAGGTTAGGTCTTTGCCCTCATGTAGCCTACACAGAATACGCATATCAGATAAAATAAAATAAAAAAGCCAAATAGAAAAAAACATAATAATAGGTGTTGTGCATCGGTGCATCGTGATGCTGCACTATCTCTGAATGTACCAAAACAAAGATAAATCAAATACAGGATCAGTTGCGGTGGGGCAGGCAGGGAGGGACAGAGAGAAAGAGAGAGAGAGAGAAAGAGAGAGACAGAAAGAGAGAGAAGAAAAGAGAGAGAGAGAGGAAAACGACAGAGAAATAGAGACACACAAACAGAGAGACACAGAGAAACAGAAACACAGAGAGAGACAGAGATAGAGAGACAGACAGAAACAGAACGAGAAAGCGCGCCGCACATGTGCGTGCATAAGAGAGAGAGAGACAGACAGACAGACAGAGACAGAGAGACAGAGACAGAGACAGAGAGACAGAGACAGAGAGAGAGACATGATAGAGAGAAACAGAGAGGAGAGAGAGAGAGATAGAGAGCCAGAGAGAGACAGACAGAGACAGACAGATACTGAGATAGACGCACATGTGCGTGCATAAGAGAGAGAGAGACAGACAGACAGACAGAGAGACAGAGAGACAGAGACAGAGACAGAGAGAGAGACATAGAGAAAACAGAGAGGAGAGAGAGAGAGACAGAGAGATAGAGAGCCAGACAGAGACAAACACAGACAGACAGACAAATAGAGAGGGTAGAACGAGAGGAAGTGTCAGAATCAGATAATTTATTCAGCAAAGGCCTGTGCCCCTTCATGTACAAACAATACGTGTAACACGTTGAACAAGTAGAAAAAAAAAGCCAAACAGAAAAAAACATATATGTAGTGCATCGTAATGTTGTCCTATCCGTATATGTACCATAACAACGATAAATCACATACAGCATCGGCTGCGGTTGGGAAGGGAGGAAGGGAAGGAGATAGACAGAAAGCGGGGGGGGGGGGGGGGACAGAGAGACAGACAGAGAGTGTGAGAGAGAGAGAGAAAGATAGAGAGACAGACAAATAGACAAAGAGCGAGAGAGAGAGAGAGAGAAAGACAGAGAGAGACAGAGACAGAGACAAAGAGAGACAGACAGAGACAGACAGAGATAGAGACAGAGAATCAGAAAAACAGAGACACAGACACAGACATGGACACAGACACCGACACAGACAGAGATAGAGACAGAGACAGAGACAGACACACAGACAGAAACAGAAACAGAGCGAGAAAGCGAGAACGCCACTCGCATGCTTCACAAGAGAGACAGAGAGACAGAGAGAGAGAGACAGAGAGAGAGAGAGAGACAGAGACAGAGAGACAGAGAGAGAGAATCAAACAGAGAGAGACAGAGACAGAAACAGAGAGACAAGACAGACAAAGAGATAGAGACAGAGACAGAGACAGATAGCTCTAGAGGTGAGAGAGAAAGTCGGAGGGGGGATAATCAGAACCAGATAATTTATTCAGTAAAGGCCTGTGCTTCTCATGCAAATTAATACGTGTAACACGTTGAACAGGCAGGAAGAAAAACCAAACAGAAAAAATACTAACGTATGTAGTGCATCGTGATGTTGCCATATCTCTACATGTACCATAACAAAGATAAATCATATACAGCATCAGTTGTGGTTGGAGAGGGAGGAAGGAGAGAAAAAAGAAAGAGAGAGAGTAGGGAAGATACAGAGAGGGGGGGGGGATGGGAAGAGAGAGACAGGGACAGATATATATATATATATATATATACAGAAAGGGGGGGGGGGTGAGGGGACAGAGAGAGACAGGGACAGACAGAGAGACAGAGAGAGGAAAGAGAGAGAGAGAGATAAAGAGACAGACAAAGACAGAGAGACAGAGAAAGAGAGACATTCAGAGATAGCGAGACGGAAACAGACAGACAGACAGACAGATAGACAAAGACACAGACAGAGAGACACTGGTAGAGAGAGAGAAAGAAAGAAAGAAAGAGAGAGAGTGTGTGAGTGAGAGACAGTGTGTGTGAGAGAGTGAGAGAGTAACAGAGAGACAGAGAGAGGCAGAGACAGACAGACAGATAGAGACAGAGGGCGATAGAGAGAAGAATTACAGAAACGTAGACACACAGACAAACAAACAGACAGACAAATAATTCCAGAGAAATAATTCCAACGAACTTACCTGCAAACAGAACACCAACAGCTGTCCAGTTTGTTCCACCATACAAAATCTGCCTCAGAACGAGTAGAACCCGACCCAAAACTGACCAGCAAGCAGTAGAATGGTTTCCACACTCACCTGAAAAAAAAATGATAACACCGTTAGTATTCAAATTGTTATTATTATTTTTGTTTAATCCCCAGCCGACTGCGTACAGCCATATCAGGTCTATATCGTTTCAAAACACATGCAATACTTCAACAGGAAAAAAACATCAAAAAGAAAATTAAAGACACATATCAATGCATTCGTGGACATACTCTAAGGAGACGCCCCTGGCGTTGACCACTCCGTCCAATTCATCGCACAGGGGATTTAAAAACATACCTGAATACAAATTTAAACATAACTAAGGACATATAGACATATAAAAACGGGCCTAATTTACCTAACATTGCTTCTGCATATATCTCATATCCCAAGAGCCAAAAATAAACTTCATACAGGTACCTAATTATCAATCCTAAGAGAAAGTACAATTATCAATCCTAAGAGAAAGTACAGTACGTAAGACTTTATCGAACAGATACCGGTGACTAGACCAGCAAGGCAGAAAATGATAGGAAGAAATGACAGAAAGCAATGGAGGAAGAAAGAAACAGAGAGGGTGAAATTAAAGAAGAATTTCTAGCACAAAGTTTTCAGAAGGTATGGGTACTATTTATACTGAAAAAGCCCCTGATATTCGCACGAAGGAGTTAGCATTCAAAAACTACGAATTATGATTACCAATATCTCACATATATCTTTCTGTATTTACAAACAACTGGAAAAGACCAGGGACGAAGGGGTTAACTCTTAAAGACAAAAGGGACTTTGTTAGAACGGCTGAAATATCTTGACTCATCACATCTTTTCACACGTATCTCTTTCTACAGAAGACAATGGACAATTCGTTCCTTTGTCTGTTTAGTTGTAGTTGTTTTTGTTTTGTTTTTACTTTTACAAGACAGAATTTAAAACACATATTTCTGTGCCGTTAAATGTCTTGCGTCTGTATGTGTGCCGTAGGTACGCCCACTCTTTATAGGAAAGCCAGATCGGAAAAATAGGCCTTTGATGATCTGCACAAGCTTTCGAATTCTGCCAGAAAATTTGGTAGGGCTTAT
This sequence comes from Monoplex corrugatus, assembly GCA_030674185.1. Taxonomy (NCBI): domain Eukaryota; kingdom Metazoa; phylum Mollusca; class Gastropoda; order Littorinimorpha; family Ranellidae; genus Monoplex; species Monoplex corrugatus. Next base: position 64,845,481 of record JAPXFY010000014.1, read on the forward strand.
ATTATGTAAATGCCAAAGTGCAAAGAATAACTCTTCAAAAGACCTTCTATGTATAAAATAACTACTCAATTCAAGGGATTGTACGACAGTAACGGTTCAAAAGTCTAACAGTTAACTATGCTGGCATGATAGGGACATTTCGAAAGAACACAACTTTCTGTGACTAATATGATGACCATTGTTTAAAAGACTATAACGTCTTTAATAGTAGTAGTAGTAGTAGTAGTAGCAGGAGCAGCAGCAGTAGCAGCAGTAGTAGTAGTAGTAGTATCGTCATCATCATCATCGTCATCGTCATCATCATCATCATCATCATCATCATCATCATCATCATCATTATTATTATTATTATTATTATTATTATTATAATAATAATTATTATTGCTATTATTATTGTCGTTATTATCAGTATTAGTAGTAGTAGAAGTAGTAGTAGTAGTAATAGTAGTAGAAGAAGAAGTAGTAGTAGTAGTGTTATCATATTCTTACAACTATTATTAATTTCATTATTAGTATTATTATATTTAAAGCCCAGCCGACTGCACAGCGACATATCAGGACTATAAACATCTCCATCTCAAAACATACACAACACCTTGTTGACCCTGAAAAAAAGCAAGACAAGAAAACAAATCAATCCGTTCGCACATATAACCGAAGGACATACCCCTGGCATTGACAATTCCGCCCAATTTGTAACTAGGGAGATACAAAAAAAAACAACTGAATATAAATGTATAACCGTAACTTAGCACACAAACACGTATATACATATATATATACTGGCCTATAGATACAAACACTGGCTTAAATTATTTAAAACTGCTTCTGCGCATCAGATTTCCTTAGAGCCAAAATACAATCAAATTGACACCAATCATAAATCCCAATAATGTAGGACCTTACAGACAAATACAGGTGAATGGACCAGCACGGCAGAAAATGATAGAACAGATGAAAGTTAGGCAGTAAGAGGAAATTTGTAGCACAGAATTTCCAGAAGACAGGGACACTATTTATACTTAGAGAGCCTCCGGCGACCCCACTGTGCGCGGTAAGATTGTAAGTACTTTACTGTTATAGACTGCAATTACTCTACAGTTTATAATTATCGATAATTCGGGGCAATCTGAGCTGGGCAATGAACGACAAATGGCCACACTTTGCCATTGTCCGGTCGTGCTATGATCTATACCACTGAAACTCACTGTAAATTCCAATTCTGATTTCACAATATTCCACAACAAGCCCTAAGTAACAAACAAACAAAAAACAAAAACAAAGAACAAAACAAAAACAAACAAACATAAAGAACACACACACACATGCACACCAAAAACAAAACAAAAACAAAACAGAAACAAAAATGCTTACAAAAAAACAAAAATAAGCACCAAAGTTATGTTTGTCTGTTTTGTTTTGTTTGATTTTATCTTTTTTTCCAATCAAAACAGCAGAAAACAGGACGAAAATACAGTTCAACAAATGTACATTTTTGAATGTTCGTACGTGAAACCAACTGATATACAGAGATTTCTTAACAAATCCAACCCTGAAACCAGAAAAAAACACGAAAAACGAATAAGAACGCGTATTTAATACAACAAGACAGGGCTGCCTGTCTTGTCTTGTTGCATTAAATACGCGTTCTTATTCTTTTTTCGAGTTTTTTCAGGTTCCTGCTTGCTTGAACGCGGGCAGTTACACTTCTTTTGGAATCCAACCCTCTTTAAAAAATAAATAGATAAATAAAAGTTCCAATTTCGGGATATCCACATAAACTCTATGCAGTGCACACAAATCTTTAAAAAAAAATCAACCCACCTCCGAGCATAACATGAAAATGTAGTCACACCAACAGTAAATAACCAGATCACAACACTGAATTCTGTGTGACTATCACATCAGTAACCCGCAGCACTTAGCCGGTTAGCAGCATCAAAATCCAGTCACGCCAACAGAAAATAACCAGCTCAGAACGCTAAAAATTGTGTACAAGTATCACAACATCAGTAACCCGCAGTATCCACCCAGCGAGTAGTGTCTAGCTGTCTATTCACCCCTGCCATCTGTTCCCAGACCTGACAACCACCAGACCTGTCGCGCTGCCCTCCAACAACACATCTACGACCTCCATTGATATTCGCGCTAACGGCACCATCCTATGGTGGTCTAGTACCACCAAACAGTGGAAAACACTTGTATTTTCATTTGTAGTTTCAGAGTGTCCAGTGTAAGTGCAATCTCCCCAGATGTTTACGTTTTTCAATCTGTTCTAATACAAACAAATGTAACAGAGTGCCTTGCTCTGTTACGATCTTTTTCTCATTTTACGTACAACGCTCAAAGGCAACACAGTGTAATGTGCTTGCCTAGATCAAAAACGCCTTGCGTTCTCTCCGCCAAATCATACTGTTATTTCAAAGCCTCTGCCCATCCATAGCTATGCATTGAACATTTGAAAGATCTAACCACTACATTGCGTGTATAACGCACTGCTGTCATATCTAAACAATGAGCAGATCTACAATGTGTACATGTATTCTGAAGGGGGCCAACGACAGATTTTGTCGTCATCTTCAGTCTGTTACACACAGCCGCCCCCCCCCCCCCCCCCCCCCCCCGGGGCGGACTGTCTTAGTTCCACGCCGCCCTTCGGTATTTGTGGCGTAATAGCCAGTACATAGTCACCTGCAACACCTCCAGTTGTGCGTACAGAGGCACTGCGCTAATTAACAACTGATGTAAGACCTCCATTAA
>JAPXFY010000014.1:64850740-64860740 GCA_030674185.1 Monoplex corrugatus
CCCCGTCCATCCACTTGCCTCTGATAAGCACTGAGAATGACGTCACCAGCAACCGTCGTCACACGAGGGATTTCATCAACTGCGTGTCTGGTACACAACGGCCTTTGCAGGTACGCACGCGATAGTTGTTCCCATGTCAAATGTCCCTCTAGTGGCTTTTATTATTATTAATATCATCATCATCATCATCATTATTATTATTATTATTAGTAGTATTTATTATCATTATGATTATTACTATTATCATTCTGGTGGTTGATTCTTCTTTTTCTTCTTCTTCTTCTTCTTTTCATTTTATCATCATCATCATCATCATATAATTATCATTGATTATTATTGTTATTATTATTATTATCGTTATCATTATTAAATATATCAGATAGGAAAGAGGTGTTCCATTTGCGTATGACAGAAATATTCCTGCTTTTCCAACATCTTTCATAAAACAGTAGGTTCGGATGGGAGACTTGACTATTGATCAAGTAAAATTGTGTCCCCTTTCTGCGCGTGCGCGAGTGTAAGTGCGTGCGTGCATGTGCATACGTATGTGTAGCCGTGTGTGCAGCTATATGCATGTGTGTTTGTGTGTGTGTGTGTGTGTGTGTGTGTGTGTGTGTGTGTGTGTGAGGTGTTGTGTGTGTGTGTGTGTGTTTTGTGTGTGTGTGAGTGTGTGTGTGCGTGTATGTGTGTGTGTGTGTGTGTGTGTTGTGTGTGTGTGTGTGTGTGTGTGTGTGTGTGTGTGTGTGTGTGTGTGTGTGTGTGTGTGTCCCAATAATTATACTCTATTGTAAATTGTAAAGTGCTTTGTGTATGATCAAAGGCTCTACACAAGTGTCAAAGTTGTTATAATCATGATCATCATTATCATTGCTATTATCATTATTATTACTAGTAGTAGGAGTAGTAGTAGTACTACTATTACTACTAGCAGTAATAGTAGTAGTAGCAGCTGCAGCAGTAGTAATGTCATGGCGCAGCTGGTTGTTTCAAATTCTGAATGTTGTCTTTCGATGTTTGAGTTGGGTTATTGAATTTTTCAGATCTGTCAAAGGGTGAGGCTGTCTGCTTCTTTTCGCAATGAGTTTTCTGCTCTTAAATGGTTCACAATGACTGGCTGCTTCATAAGCAATGTAAAGATCCAAGCTCAAATCCCCCACAAAAATCAACTGCTTCCATCTGCAACATACATCACGTTTGTTCTAGACACCGTTTTATGTCCGTTATTTGCTAGATGGTCGATTTGATACATGTGTACGTCACATCCGCCCTGGGAATATGTTGGAAGAAAAGGTGGGTTGGCGAGAAGAAGAAGAAAAGAAACAGGGTAAAACTCTGACCGGAGCGGATTTCGTGTGACGCATCACCGAGTCCACACCGGGTCTGTGAGGTCATAGAAGTGTTGCACTGGTGAAAAACAGGCAATCCATCAACGGTACGTAAACACCGCCAAATGCATTATTTATTATAACGATGGTAGGGCAGTGAATATTCACATCACAAAACATATATACAGTGGATCATCGGAATCGTTGGGAGAGACGGAACCAGGGAACAGTTTATGGGATACGAGTTTCTTGAATTCAAAGGATTCTCCTACTCGGGTATAAACACAATGGTTTAAGGAACACACACGACACACAATTCAAGACACGCTTTTCCCCCGTGGAGATGCCGGGGGCTCTTTCAGTATAAATACCGGTAGTATCTCTCTACCTTCTGGAAATTATGCGCTAGAAATTTCCTATTTTCTATAGCTCTCTTTGTTTCTATCTTGTTCCTTTGCTTTCTGTCATTTCTTCCTGTCAAATTCTGCTTTGCTGGTCCATTCACCTGTGTGTGTTTCATAAAGTCTGTCTTACTTTCTCTTAGGATTGATAATGGGTACATGTATTCAAGTGTACTTTTGGCTCTAGGAAAATGAGATATGCCGAAGCAATTTAGGTAATTTAGGCCCGCTTTTATATACGTTTTAGTGTCCTTAGTTATGTTTAAATAAATATGTATCCAGGTATGTTTTTTTATTAAAAAATCCCCTGAATGATGAATTGGACGGAGTTGCCAAAGCCACGGGCATTTCCTTAGATTATATGCGTTAATGCAATGATGTGTGTACTTGATTTTTTTTTTCCTTGTTGAAACAGTATTTTTGAAACGGGTTATTGTCCTGATATGGCTGTACGCAGTCGGCTGGGCTTTAAAAAATAAATCACAGGACACAGTTCTGCCAACTGAAAGGGCTGAGTTCGAACAGACCTATATCTTACACTCTTAAGTAGGCAAAGTATTCGCCAGGTACGCTAGGTAGGAGCGTTTCTTCGTTCCATCTAGCGGCAAGCGTGGCTAGGTATTTGCAAGGTAAGTCCAGGCAACATCAAAAGGATCTTGCCTGTGAGGTAAAGATGGTGATCCTTCTTGTTCTTGTTTTGTATTATCGTCCCAGCGTGTTCACGATTAGGGACTGTCTTGAGATGGTGGTCGCGAGAGTCGCGTTTGTATTTGGCAACGACTCTCCGTCTTGTACTGTGAAATAAGCGCTGTACATTGGCTGAAATCTTTTTTCCGCCTCGCGTCCGTTTCATAGCACACCTTTTTTCTTTACCCTCGCCACTCGCTATCTCGCCACTTGCCGCGAGCGTGCTTGCCTGTAAGAAACGAGCCGCAGGTTCCAGCACCGCCGAGTAGGTAAAGGCTTGATATATTTCTGATCTCCCGGGTCAACACAATAGCAGAACCTGCAAGTGCCTAACCTCCTTCGTGTTCCAATTTTTGCAATGAACCTGTTCCCAATGAACCTGTTGCAATGAACCTGTTCCCAATGAACCTGTCAACTCTAAAAAAATAAATAATTGTGGAATTTTTCTGCCCTGGCCAGCTCCTTCACAGAGGACACCTTAGCAACGCACAGGGTTTTGCGCAGACTCAGGGAGTCTGTCAAGTAATTGCTGGTAGATTTGGATAGAACCCATATGGAATTGTCTGAATGTGATGAATATCTCTTGATAAACTCAAAACTCCTTCACGAGCTGAACGCTATCGGGATTTTTGAAAAGACTGGGATCAACAGTTGAGTCGCATTCACTTTACGGATGCGTCATTGAGTGTTGCTCAAATTTCATGACCAACATTGCAGTTGTCTGTATCTCTCGGGCCTGGCTGAGGTCAGTATGTATCATGAAAGAAAGCTCTCAGTGAAGCCCTGTCAGGCAGTCTCAGTCCTAAATGTAACCAAAGAGAATAGTACCTACCGAAGTCTTTTTGATGGAACTCCATAGCATCATGATCATTATACCCATTCTCATGAAATCATCAATCATAACAACATTGTGAAAATAACCCCATAGAGAAAGGTGGCAAGATAGTTCAGACGTTCTCCTGCTACAATTAACCCTTTGACTTTGACCCTGTCCGTCAGCATCTTGCATTGTCAACGATGCTATCAAAGCAAAAACTTTACTCTTTGATTCCCTCACCCTATCCACCATCTTCCATTAAGATTCAGTTTCTGCAATTGCTGGATAAGGGGCTGGAGTCAAAGGATTAAAGTCCAGATTCCAGTAGATCAACGCCATTGAGATGGAGCACAAAGCTAGGAGTGGAGAAAAGTCTGTTGTCACTGTTGAGGCTGCCTACCGTTGTTACGACTGTCCCGATGCACTTCAGGTTTCACTTCAACCGAAGCTTTTCTTCAATGTCACGGTGACCTTAAAACGTACAAAATCTTGATTTTTCTGTTAGTTAATTTTTGTATAAAAAAGTAAAATATTCGAATGGCTTGACCACTTTATTCTTTCGGTTACCTTGTCCATCAAAAGAAATGGTGGCAGCAGACTCAGAAAAAGGGAGAAGCAGGAAAAAAAACGACTGGGATAAACCTAGCTTAGTATACTTTTTTTGCATATGTCATTGGATCTCCTGTAGGTCACTGGGGTCAGCGAGGTCGTGGCCACAGGCGTAAAGCTCGTCATTCATCACCCGTAATCATCACACGTGAAGTAATTATTGTTTATAGCAACGGTAGAGACAGAGGGATTACGAGCTAACAGAGGACCAGAAAATACAGGGCTTTGGGAAAACAGGGTCGTGTGCTGGAGGGTTCTAAGCATGACATCAATTTATACAGATGCATTGAAAAATAGAAAGAGAAAAACCAAAAGAATTCTTTTGATTACAGTATGTACACACGCCCTAAAACGGAGAATGACTACCTTAATCTTCTTCTTCTTCTTGATCTTCTCTTCCTCCTCCTCCTCCTCCTCCTCTTCCTCCTCCTTTTCTTTTACTCTCCTTCTTCTCCCTCTTCCTGTTCTTCTTTTTCTTCGTCTTCTTCCTTTTCTTCTTCTTCCTCCCCCTCCTCCGCCTCATCCTCCTCTTCTTCTTTATCTTCCTCCCCCTCCTCCTCTTCTTCTTCTTCTTCTTCCTCTTCCTCCTCCCCCTCCTCTTCTTCTCCTTCTTCTGAGGCTGTTCCCAACTTGGTCGTGTGGTCGCTGGTGCGGCTCCTAGTCTTCCTGAGTTTTCTGTCTTTAGCATCCTCTTCCTTCAGTCTTTGCTTGCTTTTCATGTTTTTGCCTAGACAGTTTTGTGTCCTCCTTCTCTTTTGGCCTTCCTCTCCTTCTGATCCCAGCTGTCACTTTCCTTACCTTTTTTCCCATACAGTTATCCTCTGTACGGAAGACATGTCTATGCCATCTCAGTCTTGTCTCTTTCAGCTTGACCACTTATTCTGGCCACCTCTAGTTTCTTCTGTGCTTCTGACTTAGCCGTGGACGCCAGAAGCCACTGGCAATCCATGCACTCAAAGGGATCCCAAGTTCTCCGTCTTTCTCAGCTTGTCGCCAGACCCGATTCCCTGAAGCGAACAGCCAAGCTGCAGGTCAAAGTCGACAAGAAATACCCGAGGGTGCTGGGTGGGACCCAGAGCAACAATGCCTCTTCACTGACCTGACAACATTCACGTCCCGGCTTCCGATGCTACACAGTAGCCATTTCGCCGAGCAAAGAGGCTGCCCATGCGCTGAATGGCCCAATCGGACCCAGTCATCAGTTACCTTGTTTACAATTCGAAAGGTGAAATATTTAACAGATATTAAATACTAACATCACCGACATAATGGGAACAACGGTATAATCGGATGAGCATTCACATAGACAAAAGCCATGATGTCCTAAAGATCTGACGCAAATGGGTAGAGACTGATACAGCTGCAGCAGCAGCAACAGCATCGAAAGTAGAGGGGGGGGGGGGGGGGGAGAGAGAGAGAAAAAAAAAAAAAACTGACCATGGCAGATTTGGGTTAGGTGCGATTTGTCTATACCATGTTCCCCGCTAGGTCACCGAGGTCAGCGAGGTTGTAGCACAAGCGCAAAGCTGGACATTCATCATCACCAGTTAACACCGCCATCAACGGAACTAAGCGACATGGACAGTAAAAACATCAAGCAAAACGCACAACCATACATATTCATATGTACAGGTGTAAGAGGATGAAAGCTTCTTAGATTGTAATGGAAGTGGCGTGTTCTGACCCTCCGTACGAGGTGGTAGAACTTTTCGGGGAAGACCGTCGGACAGCCGTATAAAATGTGACAGTAAGAGTTAGTTAGTTGAGTGAGTTTTAAAGTCCTACCACTCTTAGAGTATACGGGGATTAGCGAAAAAATTTTGAAGAAGCCTTCAATAATTTTAAAGCATTGTGAGAAACCGATGCTTTATTCGGTTCTCTGATCCACCCTGGATGGTAATCGAATGGTGAAATGTGACAGTAGATCTCGTGCATAATTGTTTTAAGGATCATCGCACTTAGGTAATTTCCTTTGTGTTGTACTCACCTCTCTCTCTCTCTCTCTCTCTCTCTCTCTCTTCTCTCTCTCTCTCTCTCTCTCTCTCTCTCTCTCTCTCTCTAACAAGCTCTCACTTTCTCTCTCTCTCTAGCCAGCTCTCTCTTTTCTCTCTCTCTTTCTCTCTCTTTCTCACTCTCTCTCTCTCTCTCTCTCTCTCGCTAGCTCTCTCTTTCTCTCTCTCTCTCTCTCTAGCTCTCTCTTCGCTAGCTCTCTCTCTCTCTCTTTATAACTAGCTAGTCAGCTAGCTATCTCTCTATTTCTATCTCTATCTCTCTTCGATCCCATTTTAAGCCACCTTAATGGCGATAATGAGGAGGAGGAGGAGGAAGAAGAGGATAATCATGACACAATGGAGTTTCATCTAGGACTGAGACTGCATGACAGGACTGTACTCAGTGTTAACTGCCATGAAATATCCTAGCATAAACCAGGTCCAATATATACAGACATCTGCGGTGTTGGTCACAAGATTTAAGTAACACCCTCAATGACTCTACCGTAAAATGGAAAAGACGCGACTGTGTGGTCCCAGTGTCCTCAATGAACCCATAGCAAAACATTCAAATGTGAGCAGGAGCCAGTTGGAACCGGAAAAAAACACACAAATAATTTTGAAGAGACTGACGGGGGTTCAAACCGACAACCTTCCAGTCAGTAGTCCGTTCAGCTAACCACTACACCACGGCGACTGGAAGCTGGTGGATAGGATGAGAGAGTCAAAGAGTTAAGTTTCTGCTTTGCTAGCATAGTCGACGATGCAGGATGCTTGTGGACAGGGTGCGGGAGTCAAAGGTTAAAGCCCAGCCGACTGCGCACAGCCATATGAGGGCTGAAACCATTTCAAAACGTGCACAACATCTTGTTGAGAAAACAAAAACTGGACGAGACAAGTAATACACAGAGCAATGTACTCTTCGAGCACATAATCTGACATGCCCTGGCGCTGACCATTCCGTCCAATTTATCACCTGACATATAGATAGATAGATAGATAGATAGATAGATAGATAGATAGATAGATAGATAGATAGATAAATAGATAGATACATACATAGATAGATACATAGATAGATAGATAGATAGATAGATAGATGATAGATAGATAGATAGATAGATAGATAGATAGATAGATAGATAGATAGATAGATAGATAGATACAGACAGACAGACAGATAGATAAGATGAGATGAGATGAGATAAGATGAGATAAAATAGATAGATAGATAGATAGATAGATAGATAGATAGATAGATAGATAGATAGATAGATAGATAAATAGACAGATAGATAGATGGATGGATGGATGGACGGATTGATGGATGGATAGATAGATAGATAGATAGATAAGATCAGACATATAAGATTAAATAGATAGATAGATAATAGATAGATAGATAGATAGATAGATAGATAGATAGATAGATAGATAGATAGATAGATAGATAGATAGATAGATTAAACTGGCCTAAATAACCTTAACTGCCTCTGCTCATCATATTTCCTTAAGGCCAAAAAAAAAAAAAAGCAATCAATACATGTGCCCAATTATAAATTCTAACAGACAGTTGTTTAGGCTTTACAGAATACATACCGGTGAATGGACCAGCAAGACAAAAAAAATGACAGGAAGAGATTATAGCCAACAAAGGGGCAATGCAGAAACAAAGAGAGTGACAGAAAAGAGGAAATTTCTAGCACAGAATTTCCAAGAAGGAGGGGATACAACTTATACTGAAAGAGACCCCCTCCCCCCCCCCCTTCCACCACCCCTGCATTGCCACAGGAGGTACCTGGCAGATATATCGCTGTCTTCTGGAATTTAGCTCTTGCACAGCTCAGAACATGCCCTGCACCTTCTCGCCCCTGAGGGTCCACGGGACCGAAGGGCGAGTAGGAAGAGTGAGCAAGGAAAGACAACCCTGCCAATCGACTCCTGCCCGACTCTGCCACAGAGACACGACATGCGCAGTGCAGGTGGGAGAACCCACCATCCCGGAACACCCCTACCTTTATCGTGTCTATCGTTTATCTACTGAATAAGTTAAGAAATGATACAAGCAGTGGTACCCAAAGGCTTACGACGCCCTGAACCCCACCCCTCTCCTCTTCCCCCTCACAATGTCGGAAAAGAGCCAAGCCAATAGAACAATCTACAAGACAGGAATGAATAAATGAATGGATTTTTGTTTCAAACAACACAAACAATGAAACAGCACGATAATAATTCAATCAAATTCAGTTCAACAGACCTACAGACAATGAAACAACACGATAATAATTCAGTCAAATACAGTTCAACAACGTTCGTTGTCAGACTAACTAACGCATGGTGAACTTTCCGTACCTGCGGTAGCTAAAATATTTACAAGTCATAATATTTCGAAGAATGAAATCACCCGTCACCCGTCAGCATCATCGAGTTCAATGGTACCCGCCGCAGCAGACATCGTTACAACTATCCTCCATTCATTCAAAGAATGAAATAGGCCTTTATAAAACAAAATGAGACATAGAGAAATACACAATACGATCCACAATATCAAACGTGCAGAAAGCAGAAAAGAAGGAAATCCATAAGTGCACAGGAGAGAAACAATAGAGAATGACATTCACGAGAAGCAGAATATAAAATAATAATGTACAAGACAATGATGATGGAAAATCCCTATTCAGATTCAAATATCTTTAAACAAGGCTCTCTCTCTCTCTCTCTCTCTCTCTCTCTCTCTCTCTCTCTCTCTCTCTCTCTCTCTCTCTCTCTCTCCTCTCTCGGGCCTCTGTAGCTCAGGTGGTTGAGCGTCAGATTCACATGCTAATGGTTGTGGGTTCGAATCCCGGGGTGCGCTACATTAAAACTGGCCTTCTCGCCGTTCCATCTTTAACATCATTGTTGTTCTGGTGGTGCCAGTATGGGATTAGATAAGTCCCCCTTCCCCCACTTCCCTGGGATGGTTATCCCCGTCTGCCATATCACCTGAGGGTGGGTGCCGACGTAAAAACTGAACCAAATCAATAAACCAATCAACCAATCCATCAATCCATCCATCAATCAATCTCTCTCTCTCTCTCTCTCTCTTCTCTCTCTCTTCTCTCTCTCTCTCCTCTCTCTCTTTCCCTGTCTGTCTGTCTCTCTCTGTCTGTCTGTCTGTCTGTCTCTCTGTCTCTGTCTCTTCTCTCTCTCTCCGTTTCTGTCTCTGTCTCTGACTGCTGTACTTGGTTGTCCCAGTTCATTCAGTATATTATGAAGTCGCTTTGCGCTCTCTCTATGTGACTGCAACCTACGAGCAATTATCGCACAACTCTCTCTCTCTCTCTCTCTCTCTCTCTCTCTCTCTCTCTCTCTCTCTCTCTCTCTCTCTCAAACAATTTCTTATCTTTGAAATCATAGACTGCTAGTCTCATGGGGTGGCTATTCGCTGTAAAACTAAGAGACAATACCAGCGTGCGTGTTGCCATCAAATATGCATAGGTTACGTCCATTGCTTCCTTGTTATTTAGTGAACCATTGAGGCAGCGCATTGAGTGTATGGATCTCTTCTTTCTGCTGATAAAGCTGACTGGGCAGGTGGTTCAGTATAGACAAGCACAATGGGTTCATGACTGTGTAATAACAACAATAATAATAAAAAGAAGGAGAAGGAAAAAAAGAAGAAGAAGAAGAACAACAACAACAACAAGAAGAGGGAAAGGAAGAAGGAAAAGAAAGAAAGAAAGAAGAAGGAGAGGAGGAGGAAGAAGAAGTCGATGAAAGAGAAGGAGAAGGAAAAGAAGAAGAAGAAAAAGAAGGAGAAGAAGAGAAAAAAGAAAAAGAAAAGAAGAAGGAGAAGAAGAAGGAGGAAGACAAGAAGAAGAAGAAAAAGAAAGAAAGCAAGCAAGAAAGAAAGAAGAAGAACACGAAAGAAGAAGAAGAAAGAGAAGAAGAAAAGAAGAAAAAGAAGAAAAAGAGAGAGAGGAAGAAGAGGGAGACGAAGAAGGAGATGAAGAAGTAGTAGCAGTAGTAGTAGTCGTAGTAGTAGTAGTTGTTGTAATAGTAGTAGTAATAGAAGAAGTAGTCGTGGTAGTAGTAGTAGTAGTAGTAGTAGTAGTAGTAGTAGTAGTAGTGTGTAGTAGTAGTGTCGTCGTAGTAGTAGTAGTAGTAGTAGAAGAAGAAGAAGGTACATTT
>JAPXFY010000014.1:64865740-64870740 GCA_030674185.1 Monoplex corrugatus
AACACACTAATAAATACACCATCTCCTATCCACACTATAAATACACATCTTCTATCTACACGTAATACACATCTCTATTACACGATAAATACACCATCCTATCTATAACACCATAAATACACCATCTCCCTATCACAGATAAATACACATCTTATTCACATAAATCACCATCTATCTATCAACATTATAAATACACATCTCCCTATCTACACACTGATAATACACCATCTCCTTATTCACACACTGATAAATACACCATCTCCTTCTACACGTAAATACACCATCTATCTTCTACACTGATAAATACACATCTCTATCACACTGATACATCATCTCCTATCTACACTGAAAATACACCATCCTATCTACACTGATAATACACATCTCCTATTACACTGTAAATACACATCTCCTTCTACATAACACCCTATTAATATAACACATTCCTATCTACACTGATAATACACATCTCCATATCTACACTGATAAATACCATCTCCTATCTACACTGATAAATACACAATTCCTATCTACACTGATAAATACCATCTCCCTATTACATGATAATACACATCTCCTCACTTCACTTCTATCACTGATAAATACCATTCCTATCTACATGATTCACATTCCAATCACACTGATAGATACACATCTCCTATCACATGATAGATACACATCTCCTATCTACACTGATAATACACCATCTCCTATCTACACTGATAATACACATTCCCTATTCACTGATAATACACATCTCCTTCACATGATAATACATATCCCCTATCTACTGATATACACATCTCCTATCACCTGATAAACTCATCTCCCATCTACCTATATACACATCTCCTTCTACACTGATAGATTACACAATCATCCTATCTACACTGATAATACACCTCCCTATCTACACTGATAAATACACCATCTCCCTATCTACACTGATAATACATCTCCCTATCTACACTGATAACACCATCTCTATCTACACTATAATCCTATCACCTGATATAATTCTATACATAATCACTCTCCTATCAACTGATAATAACTCCTATTACATGATATACCATCTCCTTCACTATATACCATCTCTATCTCACTGAATCATCTCATTACACTGATAACAAATTCTTCACAGATAATACAATCCTATCTACACGATATCACATTCTATCTCACGATAACCATCTCTTCACACTGATAATACATTCTATCACTGATAATACCATTCATCACATGATAAATAACATTCCATTACCTGATAATAACCATTCTTAGTATAATAACATTCCTTTACATGAAAATACACATTCTATACACGAAATACACATCTCCTATCTACGATATATACTCCTCCACTGATAATACACATCTCTATTACACTGAATCCAATTCTATCACACGATAAACACTCCTTCTACTGAAAATACACATTCCTTCACACTGATAAATACACTCCCTACACTGATAATACATCCATAACAGAAACACCTCTCTTCTACATGATAATACACATCTCCCTATCACAATAATAAATACACCATCTCCCTATCTACACTGATAATACACCATCTCCTATCTACACACTGATAAATACCATCTCCTATCTACACTGATAAATACACCATTCCTATCTAACACTGATAAAATACACATCTCCTATCTACACATGATAAATACACCATCTCCCTATCTAACACTAATAAATACACCATCTCCTATCAACACCTATAAATACACATCTCCCTATCAACACTATATAAATACACTACATCTCCCTATCAACACACTAATAAATACACCATCTCCCTATCACACACTATAAATACACCATCTCCCTATCTTAACACACTATAATATACACCATCTATCTATATACACACCATAATAATCACATCTATCTATCTTACACGATAAATACACCATCTATCTATCTACACACTGATAAATACACCATCTATCTATCTACACACTGATAAATACACCATCCCCTATCACACACTGATAAATACACCATCTCCCTATCAACACACTGAAATAACATCCTACACCATAAATACACCATCTCCTATCAACACACTGATAAATACACCATCTCCCTATCAACACACTGATAAATACACCATCTCCCTATCTACCACTGATAAATACACCATCTCCCTATCAACACACTGATAAATACACCATCTCCCTATCAACACAATGATAAATACACATTCCTAACACTTCCCTACTCCTACAACACTGATAAATACACCATCTCCCTATCACACACTGATAAATACCCTCCACACACTAAAATACACCATCTCCCTATCTACACACTGATTAATACACCATCTCCCTATCTACACACTGATAAATACACCATCTCCCTATCACACTATTACACATTACACCATCTCCCTATCCACTGATAAATACACCATCTCCCTATCTACACACTGATAAATACACCATCTCCCTATCACACACTGATAAATACACCATCTCCCTATCTACACACTGATAAATACACCATCTCCCTATCTACACACTGATAAATACACCATCTCCCTATCTACACACTGATAAATACACCATCTCCCTATCAACACACTGATAAATACACCATCTCCCTATCACACACTGATAAATACACCATCTCCCTATCTACACACTGATAAATACACCATCTCCCTATCAACACTAACATAAATACACCATCTCCCTATCCACACTGATAAATACACCATCTCCCTATCACACACTGATAATACACCATCTCCTATCACACATATAATACACCATCTCCCTATCACACACTGATAAATACACCATCTCCCTATCTACACACTGATAAATACACCATCCTCACACATATACACATTCCTACACACACTGATAAATACACCATCTCCCTATCTACACAACTGATAAATACACCATCTCCCTATCTACACACTGATAAATACACCATCTCCTATCTACACCTGATAAATACACATTCCTATACATGTAATACACCATCTCCCTATCTACACACTGATAAATACACCATCTCCTATCTACACGATAAATAACATCTCCATCTACACTATAAATACACCATCTCCTATCTACACAATGATACATACACCATCTCCTTATCTACACTGATAAATACACCATCTCCTATCTACACATGATAAATACACCATCTCCTATCTAACACCTAGAGTAAATACACCATCTCCCTATCTACACTGATAAATACACCATCTCCCTATCTACACTGATAAATACACCATCTCCTATCTACACTGATAAATACACCATCTCCCTATCTACACTGATAATACACCATCTCCTATCTACACATGATAAATACACCATCTCCCTATCTACACTGATAAATACACCATCTCCCTATCTACACTGATAAATACACCATCTCCCTATCTACACTGATAAATACACCATCTCCCTATCTACACATGATAAATACACCATCTCCTATCTACACTGATAATACACCATCTCCCTATCTACACTGATAATACACCATCTCCCTATCTACACTGATAAATACACCATCTCCCTATCTACACTGATAAATACACCATCTCCCTATCTACACTGATAAATACACCATCTCCCTATCTACACTGATAAATACACCATCTCCTATCACACTGATAATACACCATCTCCTATTACACTGATAAATACACCATCTCCTATCTCACTGATAACATATACCATCTCCTTATCTACACACTGATAAATACACCATCTCCCTATCTACCTATAAAAACACATGATAATTACACCATCTCCCTATCTACACACTGATAAATAACCACCATCTCCCTATCTACACATGATAAATACACCATCTCCCTACTGCACACATAATACAACTAACTTCCCTATCTCACTGATAAATACACATTTTCCCTAATCTACATTGAACAGCACTGATAAATATACGTTTCACATATCCACACACTATTAAATACACCTCTCTACCACAACAGTTAACAGAATCCTACTACGTTATTTTCGCTATCTACACACTTATAAATAAAGTGTTTCCCTATCTACATCTTGATAAATACACCCTCTCTATCTACATTCTCATACATACACCATCTACACTAATAAACACGCTGTCTCTCTACACACTAATACATTCACAGTTACCTTCTCAATAAACAAAAACAAGATGCTGGAACCCAACACATTGGCATTCATGAGCGCGGTCCGCGGATAGCGCTGACCAATCACAAATCCGCTTAATGGAATTGTCACTCAGCCCGACGAGGGTTTCAGCCAGTCAAAGCGTCTTTCACGAAATGGAACGTCACACGCCAGGGGGAGAGAAGAGATCAGTCTTCAGGGGAGGTAAGATAGCAAAGAAGGTAGTCCAGCTACAGTACAATACCTCTAAGCCAGTTGAGAGAGAGACAGAGACAGAGACAGAGAGACAGACAGAGACAGACAGACAGAGAGAGAGACAGAAAGAGAGAGACAGAGAGACTGAATGACAGAGAGACTGAGAGACAGAGAGAGGCAGAAACAGAGACAGAGAGACAGACATAAAAAGAGAGAGAGAAGAGAGAGAGAGAATTCAAAATTCAGGACACTTCATTACTCAAGGGTAGTAACGTTAGATCATACTGAACCTGTCTTACAAATAGTCCTTGCTACACTACACACATAACCATAAATGGACAAAGAGAGAGACAGACACAAAGAGAGAGAGAGAGAGAGAGAGGGAGAGAAAGGGTGGGTGGAGACAGAGGAAGGTTCAGAATTTAGAACACGTCATTACTTGCTACACTGCACACAAAACATAAGCATAAACAGAGAGAGAGGCGTGGGATAGAAAAGAGAGCGAGAGAGAGAATGTCGTATGGTGTGTGTGTGTGTGTGTGCGTGTGCGTGTGTGTGTGCGTGCGTGTGTGTGTGTGCGTGCGTGCGTGCATGTGTGTGTGTGCGTGCGTGCGCGTGTGTGTGTGTGCGTGTGTGTG
>JAPXFY010000014.1:64875740-64885740 GCA_030674185.1 Monoplex corrugatus
TATAAACCTGACTGAAAGAGGATAGGTTTACACGCCAAAGCTGAGTATTGAAAGTTTTTACTGCAGAATTTCCGAGTAGTAGAAGAAGAACGAGGAGGAGGAGAACAAGAACAAGAAGAAAAAATATAACCAGAAGAAGAACCAGAAGAAAGACAAGAAGAAGAAGAAGAAGAAGAAGAACAAGAACAACAAGAACAAGAAGAAAAAGCACAACCCCAATAGAAGCAGCAGCACCATCACCAACAACAACAATAGTAACAATTACACAGCACAATCACTATCACCACCAACAACAACAGTAACAATTACACACCACCACCTCCTCCACCACCACCACCACCAACAACAACAACAACAACAACAACAGTAACAATTATGCAGCACCACCATCAACAACAACAACAACAATAGTAACAATTATGCAGCACCACCATCAACAACAACAATAACAACAAATATCGTCGCATAGACATTTGAAGACTGGCTTGGGAAAACTAGACGTTTCATACATCCACTGCATTACTATATTCTCACACACATAATGAAACAAATTAGAAACGAATCACGATTTTCTCATCGGCAGCTATAAGCGCACAATAAGCTCTTACACACTTACACACCCACGCCGTTACAACGTCCACAACACCAATATCTTACATGCATGACTTACTTATTGTTATTGTTATTGTTACTGTTATTGTTATTGTTGTTTAAAGCCCAGCCGACCGCACAGGATCGTATCAGGGCTATAACCGTCTCAAAAAGTACACCATACTTCACAGGATTTACACACACACACACCACACACACACACACACACACACACACACACACACACACAGAGAGAGAGAGAGAGAGAGAGAGAGAGACAGACAGACAGACAGACAGACAGACAGAGACAGACAGAGACAGACAGAGAGAGACAGAGACAGACAGAGACAGACAGACAGACAGAGAGAGAGAGAGAGAGAGAGAGAGAGAGAACTGAAGAAGAAAATTAAGTACACAAATCAATGCATTCGCGCATATAATCTAAGGATACGCCCATGGCATTGACCACTCCGTCCAATTTATCACCAGGGGATTAAAAAAAACTGAATATAAATTATATAAACATAACTCTCACCTGTCTCACCTGTCGGCGTCACCGGGAACAGTGTTGGCCGCTGCACATGATGTCCTCACAAGTTGCCTCCAGCACTCTCGATCTTGGCTAAGTCTGACCACCTCCTGGAGTTTCTTGCCACTGATGTTTGTGATGTTTCTAGCAAGTGATGCAGGTGGCCGTCCTCTGTTTCTCTTTCCTTCCACTTTACCTTGGAGGACAGTGGACATCAAGTCTGTTCTCTCATTACGGATTGCGTGTCCAACATATTTCAGTTTCCTCCGTTGTATGAGTACTAGAAGCTTGCGTGTAGTACCCAACTCATTCAGTATGCTTTCATTTGAGCGCCTATCCGTCCATTTGACCCTCAGCAGTCTTCGGTAAAACCACAGCTCTGCTGCTTCCACTCGTCTTTCATCCTCTTTCTTCATTGTCCATGCCTCGCAGCCGTATAACATCACTGGCCAGACAAGACATTTTAAGAGTTTTATCTTAAGGTCTGCTGTTATGCTGTGGTCTTTCCAAATATTGTTCAATTGAACCATACTGTTCTTGGCCATTCCAATTCTCATCTTTATGTCTTTTGAGCATGTTCCATCGTGTGTCTTGACTGAACCTAAATATCTAAAGTCCTTGACATTTTCTAGAGGGACTTGGTTTAGCATGATCTGGTCCTGTCTAGTGTTATATTTGCCTGCAACATGCATAACCTTTGTCTTCTTTGAATTTAAGTCCAGCCCAGCTGCCTTTCCAACCCGGTCTACCCTGTACAGGATCCTCCTAGAGCCTGTAATGTTGTCTGCCAGTAATCCTGTGTCATCTGCGTAGCGTAAATTTGACAGGTTTCTACCACCAATATTTACTCCCATGTCTTCTATGTCTGCTTCTCTCATGATATGTTCAGTGTATATGCTGAAGAGATGTGGAGACAGGATGCAACCTTGCCTTACCCCTTTAGTGATGTTAAAAAATTTGCAGTTTTGATTATTCCATCTGATTGTTGCTTTTTGATCATTATATAATGAAGCTATGAGGGAAACCAGATGTCTTGGAAAACCCATTTTGATCATGAAGTGGAAAAGACTTTGGTGAATCACGCTATCAAATGCTTTGCTGTAGTCAATGAAAACGATGAACATCTCTTGGTCTGTGTTTCTAATCTTTTCTATCAATATCTGGAGTACAAACAGCATATCTATTGTTCCCCTGTTTTTCCTATAGCCTGCCTGACAGTCGGATAGCTCTTCCTCTACTTTTGGCTTTAACCTGTTTAAAATTATTATCAGCAGTATTTTACTGGCATGACTGATCAGTGCAATTGTTCTATAATTGTTGCAGTCTTTGACATTTCCACTCTTATGTAACATGACAAATTCTTGGAACTTCCAGTCTGTAGGCCACTGACAAGTCTTCCATATCTTGCAGCATAAGTGATGCATTACTTTGAGTCCACCATCACCTGAGTGTTTCAACAACTCTCCAGGAATATTGTCAAGACCAGGAGACTTTCTGCATTTTAGATCTTTAATGGCAGATTCAACTTCGCTGAGCAGAGGTTCAGGTTCCGTATCTCCAGGGATCAATTCCAAATTTGGCTCTAAATTATTTTCATGGCTGTCAGGCTTGCCAAAAAGTGATGTGCCATATTCGTTCCACCTATCCAAGACATCATCTGGTTCAGTCAGAGTGTGACCATCCTTGTTGTTGATGCATTGGTTTGTTGCTTTGAAATTTGTTTTTTTCACTTTTTTTATTTGTTTGAAGAGCTCCCTCGACTTCCTGTTTTCGTTGTGTTCATTGATTTTACTGCATTCTTGTGCCAGCCAATTTGCTTTGTCTCTTCTGACTTTACTTTTTATTTCCCTTTTCAGTGCTGAGTATTTTTCCCGCTCTCCCTGCTTTCGAGCTTGACTTTTCTTTTCTGCCAGATCTATCACTTCCTGACTTATGTAGGGCTTAGCTTTTTTCCTTTTTTCTTCTTTTCCTAGTTTTTCTTCAGAGATTTTGGTCAGTGTGTTTTTTATGTCTGTCCAGATTTCATCAGGATATGAGTCATTTTCATCCCAAACTTCAAGTAACTTTAAGAAACGATTACTTGTTTCTATACTGAATTCTAACGCCAGCTCAGGGTTTTCTAATTTTGATATGTCGAACTTTGGCGTAGTTTTGGTTTTAGGCTTCTTCAATATTTTCATTCTTAATTTGGTTGTCACAAGAATGTGATCCGTGTCGCAGTCTGTTCCAGGCTTTGTTTTTGCATTGAGGACAGTTGATTTCCAGGATCTGTCAATGATAATATAATCAATCTGATTACGATACCTGTCTCCTGGAGAGATCCATGTGTATCTTCTGCGCAGTGGTTGTTGGAAAAAAGTATTTGTGATGTTCATCTCATTTGCCTGACAAAACAGAGCCAGCATGTCACCTCTCTCATTTCGTTCTCCTAAACCATATGGTCCTATTCCACATTCTGTGTCAGCCCCCTCTCCAACTTTAGCGTTGAAGTCACCCATCACAATGCATATTTCCTTTTTGGGAATTTTGTCTCTGATAGTTTGGAGGTCATTGTAAAAATTTTCTATTTCTTCTTCTGAGCTAGTGGATGTTGGAGCATAAGCTTGAACTATGTTCAAAACAGCATATTTGGTATTTATTTTGACAGTGAGAAATCTGTCATTAATTGGATTATAGCTTTTCAGAGCTCCAGCATGCTTTAAACATAACTAAGGACACTAAACATATATTAAAAAAAAAAAAAGGGCCTAAATACCTCAATTTGCCTCTGCACATAACATTCCCTTAGAGCCAAAAATGCACTTAATACATGTACCCAATTATCAATCCAAAGAGAAACTTTGTAAGGCATCATAGAACACACACAGGTGAACCGATCAGCCAGGCAGAAAATGATACGAAGAAATGTCAATATAGAGCAAGGTAGAAACAAAGAGAGCGACAGAAAACAGAAAACTTCTACCACAGAATTTCTAGAAGGTGAGGATACTATTTATACTGAAAGAGCCCCCGGCATCCCCACAAGGAATGCATGACATACTCTCAAGACACATAGCAATACCAGTCGTCGTGATGAGGTGGTTAGTACAATGGATTAACGGCTGGAAGGTTATAGGCTCAAATTCCATCAGTCCTTTCAAAATCATTGTGGGGATATTTCAGCCCTAACCGGCTTTTACTTAGAATTGAGAGTCCTGTAGGAAGACTAGATCATGAATTCGAGTCTCATCCACTTCACGGACACATCATTACATCATTGAGGGTGTTGTTGTAGTTTCCTGATCAACACCGCAGGTGTCTGTATTCTCGGACCTGGTTTGATGCCAGGAGACATTATGGTAGAAAGCATAGAGAACAGCCCTGCTACGCAGTCTCAATCCAGAATGCAACTCCGTAGCATCACGATTATTAATCATTAATTCCGAGACCTTGCCAGCGCACAGGGTTTTGCGCAGGCTCATGGAGTCTGCCAGAAAATTGTTGGCAGATTTGGGTGGAGCACGTACGGAAATGTCCGAACGCGACATATCCCTCTTGAACAAACTCCAAACTCCAAACAATTATCATCCCCATCGCCCTGCATGATCAGAACATTGTCAAAAGTTATCCCAAACTAGTGATGTGGCGAAATCCCCTCATGCAAAATAACAGCAAACGGCACAACCTTGAGACAGGTTGATAAGTTTAAATACTTGGGAACGATCATGTCACCAGACGGCAGATGCACATCAGAAATAGCCAGCAGAATCGGCCCAGCCAAAACAGCATTCAAGAAGATGACAAGCATTCTTACCAACAAATGCCTATCAATTAACATCAGGAAGAGAGTTCTTGAATGTTATATAGAACCAATACTGTTGTACGGTTGCAAGGCGTGAATAGTCAACAAGCAAAGCCAGAACAAGATTGAGGCAGCCGAGATGTGGCTTCTAAGAAGAATGTTGAGAGTTCCATGGACAGCAAAGAAAACAAACGAGACAGCCTTGATGGAGGCAGACACAAGTAGATCATTCATAAGGAAGATTAGGAAAAGACAGGCAACATTTATAGGCCATTTTATGAGGAAAGGGGAATTGGAGCACCTGGTCACAACGGAAAAGCTGGAAGGAAAGAGAGCACCGGGTAGACCTAGGGAGAAGATACTAGACAGACTTGCAGAGTGGCTGGGGACAAGGAGGGTGGAAGAGATGCTTGAGGCAACAAGTGATAGAGACAGATGGAAGTCCATAATCGCCAACGCCATGCGGCAAGGCACCTGATGATGATGATGATGATGAGTGATGTGGCGCATAAATGGGACAGAAAACGATACTGTTTTTGACTGTTAATCGCGTTAAAGCTCAGAAATACCTCGCTGGTTAAAAAAAAAAATTTTAAAACGCCACCTGGAAAAGAAAATTATGTACAGATATCAATGCATTTACACACATAATCTAAGGATATGCCCCAGGCGCTGACCATTCCGTCCAAATCTCCCCAGACAGTTTTAAAAAAAATGACTACAAACTAAGGACACTAGAACATGCACAAAAATGGCCTAAATTACCTACAACTGCTTCTGCACAACAAAGAAACGACCATACACGACAAACGTATATGTCAGTTTCAGTTTCAGTTTCTCAAGATGACGTCTCCGCGCTCGGAAAGAATTCCAAATGTTCTAACGACACTGGTGCATGGCATGTGATGGAGAAGATCCAAAATGACAACAACAACAACAACAACAACAAATCCTAAAGCATTTTAAGGACATGAGCTGGCCAGATCGTGAGGTCCTACCCATCGTATGAGCTTCGTACCTTACACTAGTATTTGTATCAATCAGCCATTAGAATGATCTTGGCTATATTGTAATACCATGTGAATCTGTGTATCTCATCTTCAAAAAGAAATAAAAATAAACATAAAAGAAAAGAAATGAAATGAAACAAAATATAATACAAAAGTACACAAATGAATAAATATTTAAATGAATGAATGAATGAACGAACGAACGAACGAACGAACGAACAAATGAATGAACGAATGAATGACTGAACGAACGAACGAAAGAACAAATGAATGAATGAATGAACGAATGAATGAATGAATGAACGAACGAACGAATGAATGAATGAATGAATGAATGAATGGATGGATGGATGAACGAACGAACGAACGAATGAATGAATGAATGAATGAATGAATGAATGAATGAATGAATGAATGAATGGATGGAAATGTTTTTAAAAAGCACTGAATGAAAAGATATGCACAAAACTACCCACCGTCCGAGTTCGCTTCATTCTACAAGCACCAAATCACTGCCCCAGTGGAATATGATCGATGAGTCATGTAACCATTTGACTGCTGCCTACACTGAGTGCTCCCGCCTTTAAAACAGCTGGTATAGACGTAACCTATATATGCACTGCGCCGACCGGCCGATGAAGACAAGTTGATATGTAGGCCTACATGTATTAGGCGCAGTGACTCCATGTGAGTGTTGAAAAACAGTATCAGTTTCAGTTTCCTCCCGTAGGGATGCCGGGGGCTCTTTCAGTATAAATAGTATCCCCACCTTCTGGAAAATCTGTCCAAGAAGTTTCCTCTTTTCTCTCACTCTGTTTCTGCCTTGTTCCTTTACTTTCTGTCATTTCTTACTATCATTTTCTGCCTTGATG
The DNA here is from genome assembly GCA_030674185.1 of Monoplex corrugatus. Taxonomy (NCBI): domain Eukaryota; kingdom Metazoa; phylum Mollusca; class Gastropoda; order Littorinimorpha; family Ranellidae; genus Monoplex; species Monoplex corrugatus. The sequence goes on from JAPXFY010000014.1 coordinate 64,882,524, forward strand.
GTCCATTCACCTGTATGTGTTCTATAAAAATCTGACGTACTTTCTCTTAAGACTGACAATTGGGTACACGTACTGGGTGCATTTCTGGCTTTAGGGAAATGGGATATGCGGAAGCAATTTTGCATGTTTTTTATATACGTTTTGGTGTCCTTGGTTATGTTTAGATTTGTTTTCCGTTTTTTTCCCTTGTGTAATAGGTTGGACGGTGTGGTCAGCGCCAGGGGCATCTCCTTAGATTATATGCGCGGATGCATTGATATGTGTACCTAATTTTCTTTTTCTTTTTTGATTTTCTATTGAAGTACAGTGTGCGTCTTGAAACGGTCGAAGCCCTAATGTGACTCTACGCAGTCGGCTGGGCTTAAAACGAAAATAACAATAACAGTATGTTTCAGTTTCTCAAAATGATATCTCCGCGCTCGAAATTAGTTCCATAATGCACCAACGTCACAGGTGCCACGTGATAGAGAAGATCTAGAATGATCTCGGCACAAGCCTTGAGCCTGCACATAAACCCATGAGCTGCTGGAAAACAGCGATGTGCAAGGACGAGTTGTAACAATTTTTTGTGTTATAAGGAAAAAAGACAAGAAACAAAAATCTTTGACGAAAACCTCACATATGGATATGGATGGATGGATGGATGGATGGATGGATGGATGGATGGATGGATGGATGGATGGAATGGATGGATGGATGGAATGGGATTGACGAACGGACGGTTGGATGGATGGATGGATGGATGGGATTGACGAACGGACGGTTGGATGGATGGATGGATGGATATACAGCGCCTCTTGACTCGCACCACTGAGTGTTACTCGGACATTAAGAACTGGATGACATTCAATAAACTTCAACTTAATGACGACAAGACAGAAGCTATCCTCATTGGCACCCGTCAGAAACTTTCTCAGCTGCCTCCTCTTTCTCTCCCATTATGTAACACATCAGTCCCAATTTCTGATTCAGCTAAAAACCTTGGTGTCTGCATTGACTCTACCCTCTCCATGAACAACTTTGTTTCTCAAACTGCCAGATCTTGCTACTTTCACCTCCATCGTATAAGCTTGATCAGGAAGTATCTCTCTGTGGAAACAACTGCAAAACTCGTTCTCTCCTTCATAATGTCTCGCATTGACTATTGCAATTCACTCCTGTCTGGTCTTCCTGCCTCCACCATTCACATCCTACAGCGCATTCAAAACAATGCTGCACGCCTTGTACTCAAAAGAAAAAAGCTGACCACATATCTCCTCTCCTGGGACAACTTCACTGGCTCCCTGTATCAAAGCGCATACAGTACAAACTAGACACCATGTGCTACAAAAGCCTCAATAACGCAGCCCCCCATTACCTGTCAAGCCTACTTGAGATCTATGTTCCCTCACGTACCCTCCGCTCTGCCTCCGATCCTCTGACTTTTCGCTTTCCACGCACCAAGCTCAATACCTATGGTCCACGAGCCTTCTCTGTTTCTGGTCCACTTTCCTGGAACAAACTTCCTCTCTCTGTCCGTCAGCAACCTACTTTTGTCTCCTTCAAGTCCGCTCTCAAAACTCACCTTTTCTCCTCTGCATAAAATCCTGACCTCACTCATCCCCCTCTGTAGCCTGTCTCCACTCGGAGGGGAATCACATTGTAATATATATTTGTATATAATAATATGCTCTCTATAATTTTACCATTGCTTTTATTCTTTTTCCCCATTTATAGCCATGTGTAAGTGTGTGTGTGCGCGCGTGCGTAAGTGTATGTTCAGCGCTTAGATTTGATTTTTATCGAGATTTTGCGCTATATAAATATTGTAATTATTATTATTATTATTATGGATAATTGGATTGACCGACGGACAGACGGACGGACAGACGGACGGACGGATGAATGGACGGACAGACGGATGATGGCTGGCTGGATGGATGGATTGACGGACGGACGACGAACGGACGAACGGACGAATTTATCTATCTATTCATTTATTCATTTAAGACCGCATAATAAACAATCTTAAAAGGCGAAACGTTTCCTTCTCTTTTCCTTACTCGTTGTTATTATGGATTTTTATGCTGCGATGGATGATCTTGCTGCTGGTGGTGGTGGTATTGTTTGAGAATCCATTCGCGCCTGCTGAACCTGGACAAGCGACACGGAAAATTAACATACGATTGTGTTGAGGGAAAACCTTCTGATAGTCAGATTATGAGAGCACATGCAGTGGTTCATTGTTAACCCATAAAGTACACTGCGCTCTCCGCCGCCGTCGGGGAGGCCAGACAAAGGAGATACGGGATCAACGTATTTCTTTTCAATCTTTCAGCTACATCTGGCGTTTCTTTCTTTTGTCTTCATTCTTTCTTTGTGTCTGTCTTTTTCTCTCTGTTTTTTGTTTTGTTTTTTTTCTCTTCCTTTCTTTATATATATTCTCCTGTTGTCTTTTTTTTTTTATTATTTGTCTTTCTTTTTCTACCTTTTTTGTTTGTTTGTTTGTTTGTTTGTTTATTTTCTTTCCTTCATTTTTTTATGTCTTTCTTTTTGTGTTTCTTTTCGTTCATCTCTCTGTGTGTCTTTCGTTTTCCTTTTTCTTTCTGTTATCTGTCTTTAGTTCTCTATTTCTGTCTCGCTCTCCTTCTCTCTCTTCTCTCTCTCTCTCTCTTTGTTTCTCTCTCTCTCTCTTTGTGCTTCTCTTCTCTCGTTCTCTCTCTCTGTGTTCTCTCGTTTTCTCTCTCCTCCTCTCGTTTCTTCTTTTGTTCCCTGCTTTTGTTCTCGCTCTCCTCTCTCTCTCTTCTCTCTCTCTCTCTCTCTTTGTGTTTTCTCTCTCTCTCTCTTTTTTGTCTCTCTCTCCTTCTCTGTTTCTCTCTCCTCATTTGCTAAATGTACTTGTGTAAAGTTCTCTCACGATATTTAGCTCTATTGATACTTTATAAAGATTGAAATATAATAAAACGAAATAAAGCTAAAATGATATTAAATGTAAAAAACCTGATATGAAATAAATAACATGAAATGAAATAAAGCTGACATGACATAAAATACAGAAAATACATATAACTCAAATGAAATAAAACTGAAATGATCTGAAGTTAAATAAAAATTAAATAAAGGACGATGTGTCACGACACAACATGAAAATAATAAAAATGAAAATAATTATATACATATGGAAAGGCACATATATCCATATGTTACATTGCTGAGCATGTTGGACTGACGAACGTTG
>JAPXFY010000014.1:64893240-64900740 GCA_030674185.1 Monoplex corrugatus
ATCGTAAAGTACCAGGATCTGACCAGGCTATGGGATGCAAAGCCAGGAAGATTTCCGGAAAACTGTTCACTGTTGGACTTGGTCGTCCCAGTTCAGCCAGTATATGAAGTCACTGTACGCAGAGTTTTTTTTATTTTATTTTATTTTATTTTTTTATCATCGCCAGGAAAGCTGGCGGGGAGGGGGGGGGGGAAGAGGACACCAGGCAGACCCAGGGGGAAAATACTGGACGGACTTGCAGGGTGGCTGAGGACAGACAGGATGGAAGATGTGCTTGCGGCAACAAGGATAGATACATAATTATGGAGGGCCATGTTCGCCAACGCCATGCGGCAGGGCACTTGATATGATGATGATGAGGAGGAGGAGGAGGAGGAGGAGGATCATCGCACTCAGCGACCGGGAGGTTACCTGTGTGTGTGTGTGTGTGTGTGTGTGTGTGTGTGTGTGTGTGTGTGTGTGTGTGTGTGTGTGTGTTGTGTGTGTGTGTGTGTGTGTGTGTGTGTATGTATGTGTGTCCCGTTTTCTAGGCCACCTTAATGGACACAGAAGCTGGCACAGGTTTTCTTGTTTTTTGTTTTTTTTATTGTGATGATGATGATGATGATGATGATGTCGATGAAGATGATAATCATGATGCTATGGAGTTCCATCTAGGATTGAGACTGCGTCACAGGGCTGTACTCTACGCTTACTAGCATAATATATCCTAGCGTCAACCAGGAGATACGGACACCTGCGGTGCTGGTCAGAAGATTTGAGCAACATGCTCAATGACGCATCCGTGAAGTGGATGAGACTCGACTGTGTGGTCCCAGTCTTCCCAATGAGCTCATAGCACGCCCACCTCTAGGTAGGAACCAGTTAGAGCCGAAAAATCCCACAATGATATATTTCTGAAGGGATTGATGGGGATTCGAACCTACAACCTTCCAGTCGGTAGTCTGTTGCGTTAACCACTACACCACGGCGACTGATGCTGAGTTTGGAGTTTGGAATTTGTTCAAGCGGAATTCACCGCACTCGGACAATTCCATAAGTGCTCCACCCAAATCTTCGAAGAATTATCTGACAGACTCCCTAAGTCTGCGCAAAACCCTATTCACTGGCAAGATCTTGAAATTGGGGAGGAGGGTGGGGAGGGGGACTTTTGAAACACTAAAGATGACACCACCAGAATAAATGGAAACATGAAGATGGGCAGAGAACAGGCCAGTTTTTAAATGTTGCAGGCTGGGACTCAACTCGAGATATCAGATCATGAGTCCACAGCTCTATCGAAAGAACTGCACCATACCCGTAATGCCGCTGAACTGATTACTGCTATTTTCCTGAGACAGAAAATTATCGCACCTCTCTCTCTCTCTCTCCTCTCTCTCTCTCTCTCTCTCTCTCTCTCTCTCTCTCTCTCTCTCTCTCTCTCTCTCCTCTCTCTCTCTCTGCCTCTCTCTCTCTCTGTCTATGCTCTCCTCTCTCTCTCTCTATCTATCTATCTATCTTCTCTCTCTCTCTATCTATCTATCTATCTATCAATCTATCTTTGTCTGTCTGTCTGTCTCATCTATTATCTATCTATCTATCTATCTATATCTACCTAGCTACCTACCTATCTATCTATCTATCTACCTATCTATCTACCTATCTCTCTCTGTCTGTCTGTTCTCTCTCTCTCTCTCTCTCTCTCTCTCTCTCTCTCTCTCTCTCTCTCTCTCTCTCTCTCTTGTATATGTACATATCAACGCACGCGTTTGTCTACACATGCTTATGCATATTTATACATACACACACATGCTCACAAGCACACACACACACACACACACACACACACACCACACACAAATATATATATATATATTATATATATATATATATATATATACATTACATACATACATACATATGTACATACACGTCATGCACTACATCAACGCACTCCCCATAAACAGATACATAACTCCATGACATACATATCCACAAATGCTCGTACATGTGTACACACACACACACACACACACACACCACACACACACACACCACACACACACACACACACACACCCTCTCTCTCCTCCCCCCCCCCCCAAAATGGCCACCCCAATACATACCTTGACAACGTTAAGCCTACATTTTCCCCCGAAAGTCCCCCCCCCCCCCCTTTGAAATCAGGAGGTTCACTCAACTCAGAACACAGCCACGACAGTATGCATCGGAATCCACAAAAGAAACCACCCATTGAAACGATGCTATTCTCGATTGATCCTCCATCCGTGGAAGCCACACAAACGAAGCGGAAGCAAGCTTCATAGCAAGCTCTCAGAACGCGTAACACGAATCAATCCATAATCCAAATGGCATTCACTTGAACGTGGAAAAAAAATATGGATGGAGCAGGCAGAGGAATCAATAATACAGGGAAAACAACAGAAGCTGTCACGGCCATTTCTGATACTTATCTGCGAATGCGTAAGAAGGTCGTCAGCATCGTCAATAGCCTTGTTCAATGAGTTGGCAGATTTTGGTCTAACCAGAGCTTCAGAGATTTGCAGTTTCGTCTAATGTCAAGGGCAAGACGAAAATGATTTAAACTGGATGCATTTCTTGTTTCGTTTATTAGAATTTGATTGAAACAAACAAAAATGAACACAAACAAACAAACAAATGAACACAGACAAACAGCAAAACATTTAAAACAAAAACAAGAATTTACACTGAACATATTTCTTACTTCGTGTATGAAAGTTCGTGCATATTTCTCACTCTGTTAACTCTAACGTGATATGTCCTCTCTTCTCTCTCTCTCTCTCTCTCTCTCTCTCTCTCTCTCTCTCTCTCCTCTCTCTCTCTCTCTCTCTCTCTCTCTCTCTCTCTCTCTCAATTTGGACATTTAACGGGCGCAGTAAGAATGAGCGACTTGCAAGTCTGATATTTAGGGAACACCAAAAGACAAGACAGGCGTTCAAAAGATTCCCCAGAAGACAGTGGACATTTAAGGGACAACAATGGAAACAGCGGTCAACAAGTTAGCCAACAAGCTGAAAATTCCAAGATATATATAATCCTACGAATCTTTATTTATTTATTTATTTATTTATTTATTTATTTCATTCTTTGGTCCAAATGGCACTCATTGCATTCGGATCATTCCTTAACCCTTTGACTCCCGCACCCCATCTACCAACTGCAGAAACATAACTCTTTGGCTCCTTTAGCCTATCCACCAGCTTCTTTGAGGAAGCTATGGATAGGGTGAAGGAATCAAAGAGTTAAGTTTTTGCTTTGCTAGCACGGTTGACAATGCAGGACGCTGGTGAAGAGGATACAGGAGTCAAAAGGGTTAATTCTGTGTTTCATCCAAATATGTCAGCTATTGTCCGGCAAACAAACGAAAAAATACACTGACAATCTAGCTGAACGGACTAGGAAAAACTTCGCCGCCGCCAGGCACTTGCCCACAACCGCCCTAAGCGCAGTCAGCTGGTACATTGCTCACCGACGCAGCACCTCTGCAAACCCGGCGCGTTATGGAACCAGCCTGATATAAGCGGCGGTCCACCCCCCGTGGGGATGCCGGGGGCTCTTTCAGTAGAAACAGTATCCCTGCCTTCTGGAAATTCTGTCCTAGAAATGTCCTCTTCTCTGTCACTCTCTTTGTTTCTACCTTGTTCTTTTGCTTTCTGTCATTTCTTCCTATCATTTTCTGCCTTGGTGGTCCATTCACCTGTATGTGTTCGATAAAGTCTTAGTGCTTTTTCTTAGGATTTGTAATTGGGTACATGTATTAAGTGCATTTTGGTTCTAGGGAGGTGAGATGTGCGGAGGAAATTTTCGGTAGTTTATGCCCGTTCTTGTATATGTTTTGGTGTGCTTAGGTATGCTTGGCTTTGTAGTCAGGTGTGTTTTTTTGTTGCTGTTTTTTTTTATCCCCTGTGCGATATGTTGTACGGAGTGGTCCTTGGATTGTGGGAGCGAATGTATTGATGTCTGTGCTTAATTTTCTCTTTTTTTTTTCCTGTTGAAATTTTGTATGTTTTGAAGCGGTTATAGCCCTGATATGGCTCTACGCAGTCGGCTGGGCTTTAAACAAAATTAACAATAACAAACAGCGGTCCAACCAGTTGAACGTGCAGGGGACGCCATACATTGGCAGGAAGTGTTGCACGGCAGCTGAAGGTCAGCCGAGTGTGTGGTGGTACTGGGGACCTGGCCTTCCGCTTCACGCGGAAGTTACTCCTCAACCCCCTGCTTCTCCTTTTCCTCATCTTCGGTCTAAGTCACAGACACGCCACGCCCTCCAGAAGAGTAGTGTTATTTCTGTCTCTGTCTCTGTCTCTCTCTGTCTTGCGCGCGCGCGCGCTCGCTCGCTCCTCCCTCCCCCTCTCTTCCTCCCCATCTCTCGTTCTCTTTCCCTACCTCCTCTCTCTCGCTCTCCTCTCTCTTTCTCCTTCCTTCCCCATTCTCTCTCCATCCCTCCCCCGTTCTCTCTCCCTACCCCCTCTCTCTCCCACCCTTTCCCCCTCTCTCGCCCTGCACCTCTCTTTCATCTCCACCCCCTCTGTCTCTCTCCTTTGCTCCCCTTTCTTTCTCTCTGTCCCTACCCCCTCTCTCTCCCTCCCTACTCTCTCACTCTTTCTCTCATTCACTCTCTCTCCTTCCCTCACCCTCCCATTCTCTCCAGTCTACAGCCAGTACATGAAAATGTAACTCCCCAGCGATTTAAGTTTAAAGATAAATAAAAATTTGTTAAAAAGGTCAAGAAAAGTTAAACATTGGCATATGCATTACGATTTACAAGATGATTCTACACACAACACGACGCGCCGCCCGGTAAGTAAAAATTCACCAGGAAAGGATATGATACAAAGCTGCATGGCCTACACTGATGTGGCAGCAAACCTTGGATAAAAAAAAACGGGGGAGGTGGAGGCGGGGGTAAACAGTAGCGGTCACAGACTGCCATCATGACTCCATGTGCCTCTCTGGCCGCTTAACATCTGACCTTCCACACAGTTTTTTTTTTCAGCCGGGGCAAAGTTGAGGGGCCATCGCGGAGAGTACGACCACAGACATCTAAAAAATTATATGTCTGTGAGTACGACCCGTCGACCTCTTGAATGTCACCAGCTCTGCAGTGGAAAGTTCTGACTGGTTCCTTTTCCCTCTACGTCTGTTGACGCCCTATCGTTATACTCAGCCCTATTGGTATGTTTTCTTGAAAACAGCACACACAACAATATTTACGAAATCTGAAGCTTACTGTTTCAATATATTGCTTCGAAAGATCATAAATGTGTTACACAATGAAAACTGAAAGATCACGATTTAGTTAGAAATGCATTTATTTAAATTTCCTTAGTACAATTTGGCCTCCCCATACCGACCTACTTTTGGTTTCGTCTACTTTTACAGCGAACGGTGATTTCTGCACCCCCAGTAAATTATTCAAGGCCATTTCATCATTTCGGTAGACAGTGCTATTTCGATCTAATGAGACTGAAGAAAATATCTTTTTTAATTCATTCTATATGAACAAGTTTGTGATGTTTCTAAAACGGAAGGAACGTACATAAAATATGATATGGTATGGATTAGTTCTTGCAAGGCTATGCACGCTGGCTGACCACTGGTGCCAGTGATGAGATACATGTAACAGACCCGGTTGTCAGTGCTAAGTGCTCCTGGTGAGGAATTGTTTTGTCGGGATGTGTGGGATGGAAAACACCTGCTTCCACACGGATAGGGCTGAATATACCGATAGGACTGAGTATAACCATAGGGCTGAGTATAACGATAGGACTGAGTATACCGATAGGACTGAGTATAACCATAGGGCTGAGTATAACGATAGGACTGAGTATACCGATAGGACTGAGTATAACCATAGGGCTGAGTATACCGATAGGGCTGAGTATAACGATAGGATTGAGTACACCGATAGGACAGAGTATACCGATAGGGCTGAGTATAACCATGGGGCCTAGGGCTGAATATACCGGTAGGATTGAGTACACCGATAGGACAGAGTATACCGATAGGGCTGAGTATAACCATGGGGCCTAGGGCTGAATATACCGGTAGGATTGAGTACACCGATAGGACAGAGTAGACCGAGAAAACGTTAACACACGTCTGCCTAAAACGGCCAGTTCGCCCCGTTGATAGAGCCGTGGACTCAAGATCTCAGTCTCGAGTTCAATCCCAGCCTGCAACGTGAAAACTGGCCCGTTCACTGCCCATCTTCATGTTTCCATCATTCTGGTGGTGTCAGCTTTGTGTTTCTTAACTCCTGTTCTACCCCCCCCCCCCCACCCGGTCCTCCAGCCCTTCTCTGCCCATTTCAAGATTTTGCCAGCGCATATGGTTTTGCCAAGGCTCAAGGAGTCAGCCAAATAATTACTGTTAGATTCGGATGGAGCCCATATATAATAAATCAGAAAAAAATAAAAGGACAACTTCTCTGCCAAAAAGTCTACTTGTATCCAATCAGTCTCCATCCTCTTCCTTTTTGCTCCCGCCCCCTCCCCCCATATTCTGTCTGTCTGTCTGTCTCTCTCTCTCTCTCTCTCTCTCTCTCTCTCTCTGTCTCAGTCTGTCTCTGTCTCTCTGTCTGTCTCCCTCTCTGTCTGTCTGTGGTCTCTCTCTCTCTCTGTCTTTCTCCCTCCTCTTCCTCTCCCTCTCTGTCCCCTCTGTCTCTGTCTGTCTGTCTCTTTCTCTCTCTCTCTCTCTCTTTCTCCCTCTCCCTCTCTCTCCCCTTCTCTGTCTGTCCCCTAAGTCTCTCTCTCTGTCTCTCTCTGTTTCTGTTTGTCTGTCTATCTATATATCTATCTGTCTTCCTGTCTGTCTGTCTGTCCTGTCTGTCCTGGTTTGGTCTGGTCTGCCTCTCTCTCTCTCTCTCTTTCTTCCCCCCCCCCCCCTCTTTTTACATTGTTTCCGTTTTCTCTCCTCTCTCACCAGCGAGCAGAAAAAGAAAACTTACGTTTATCAAACAACATAATATAAAACATTAAAAGCATATTTGCTGATTACAAAAACAACAGATAAATGAAAACAAAACAGCAACATCGTGATGAATCAGTTCACTCCACGATGCAGTGACAAAGAGTCAGCTCACAGTCTCAAACAACCAGCAAAGCAAAGGACGTGATGGAACATTCCAACACACAACCTCCCATCAAGCACAGGGCCACATGTTTGTCTCTGGGCTCTTAGCATTCAACCTTCACACACGGTCTTTCAGCCTGAACAAACCGTAGAAGCCAACAAGGAAAGTGCCAGCCTGTTCCTCTTCGGGTGCTTCTCTCCCCTCTCCTAAAATATGAAAGCGAAAGAGAGAGAGAGAGAGAGAGAGAGAGAGAGAGAGAGAAACAGAGAGAGAGACACACACACACAGACAGAGAGAGAGAGAAGAAGAAGAATGCGAAGAAGAATAGACGAAGAAGAATGCGAAGAAGAAGAAGAATGCGAAGAAGAAGAAGAAGAAGAAGCAAGAAGAAGAAGAATGCGA
>JAPXFY010000014.1:64910740-64915740 GCA_030674185.1 Monoplex corrugatus
TAGCGGTACCACTGTACATGTTGATTCCAGGCCGGGAGTCTTATCACCCAAAGAATGTTGCCACATTGTCACTCTTCCAACCCCTTCCGTTTCTCTTTTCCCGTCGTTCTTCCTCCCTCCATTCTTCCCTCCCTCTCCTCCCTCTCTCTCTCTTTCTTTCCCTCTCCATATTTTTCTCCCTATCCTCCCTCTCTTTCTATTTTCTCCCTCCCATCCTTCTCTCTTTCTATCCGCCCTCTCTCCTTGTTTTCTCTCTATCCCCCTCCCTCTTCTTTCTCTGTCTTCTTTTCCTCTTTCCAGTTTTCTCTCTATCCCCCTCCCTGCCCCTCTCTCTTTCTTCACATCTCTCCCCCTCTCTCTCCCTCTCCCTATTTTTCTCTCTTTATTCTCTTCCACTCTCTTTCTCTCCCTCTTCCTCCCTCTCTCTCTCTCTCTCTCTCTCTCCCACCTGCTCTCTTTCTCTCCTTCTCTGTCCATCTCTCTTTCTCCCTCTCTCTCTCTCATATTCATCCACCCTCCCTTTGACTGCACAAATATAAAACTACATTTTGTCATGACCCTCAACTTGTGTGCAACAACAACAACAACAACAAGAAAACAATAACCACAACAGACACATCACCATACACGTTGATTTCAAGCGAGGAGCCTTTTTTATTACCCCCAGAATGTTGCCACGTTGTCGCGTTCCCAACCCCCTTCCCTTCCCCTTTTCTCCCGTCGTCCTGGTTTCACTGTTTGTCTCCCTTTCATCAACAACAACCCTCACACCACGTTCACACAGTTGTTCCGCCTGGGCAAAATGGAGGAGCCAACAAGGAGCAGGCAACTTCCATCGACCTCCTGAGTGGGACTCACTTGTTTCTTTCCCCTTCCCTGAGATAAGGAACAAGAGCCACGAAAAGAAGAAGAAGAAGAAGAAGAAGAAGGAGGAGGAGGAGGAGGAGGAGGAGAAGAAGAACAAAGAAAAAGAAGAAGAAGACTAAAAAGAAGAAGAAGAAGAAGAATGAGGAGGAGAAGGAGGAGGAGGAGGAGAAGAAGAAAGAAGAAGAAGAAGATGAAGAAGAAGGAGAAGAAGAAGAAGGAAAAGAAGAAAAAAGAAGAAGAAGAAGAAGAAGAAGAAGAAGAACAAGACGACAACGACGACGACGACGACGATGACGAAGAGGAAGAAGAAGAAGAAGGAAGAGCAACAACAGCAGCAGCAGAAACAGGAAAGATTTTGCCGTTTTACAGAAGCCTTCTTGTAGCTGATCTGTCTCTGCTGTCCTATTTTCATCGTTGTTGAAATAGGCCACTCAGACTCCCTCCCCCGCCCTCCTTTCCTCTCTCCCTCTCCCCAATTCTCCATTTCTTTCTATCTCCTTCCCCCTAGCTCTCTCTCTCTCACTCTCTTTCTCTCTCTCCCTCTCTCTCTCTCTCTCTCCCATTTTCTCTGTTCATCCTCTGTTCCTCCTTCTCTCTCAACATCTCTTGTCTTTCCTTCTTTCTCTCATGTTCATTCATCCATCCTCTCTCTCTCTAACTGCACAAATACATAACTAAAACATTTTGGTACAACCTCAATTTGTATTCACACACACACACACACACACACACACACACACACACACACACACACACACACACACACACACACATACACACACACACACACACGAACGCGCGCGCGCGCATCGCCATACACGTTGATTCCATGCCTGGAGTCCTATTTCCCCCAGAATATTGCCACATTGTCACCTTCCCAGTCCACTTCCCTTCCCCTTTTCTCCCGTCGTCCTGGATTCACAGTTTGTCTCCCTTTCATCAACAACAACCCTCACACCATGTTCACACAGTTGTTCCGCCTAGGCAAAAGTTGGAGGAGCCAGCAAGGAGCAGGCAACTCCCATCGACCTCCTGAGTGGGACTCACTTGTTTCTTTCCCCTTCCTTGAGATAAGAAACAAGAGTCGCAAAGAAGAAGGAAGGACGGAAGAAGAAGAAGAAGAAGAAAAAGAGGAAGAAGAAGAAGAAAGAAAGAAAGAAAGGAAGAAAGAAGCATAAAAAGAAGAAAAAGAAAGAACAGCAACAGCAGCAGCAGAAACAGAAGAGGTTTAGCCATTTTACAGAAGCCCTCTTTTGGTTAATCTGTCTCTCCTGTCTTTTTTCATCTTTGTTGAAACAGGCCGCTGAGACGTCCTCCCTCCCTTACCTCCTTTCCTCTCTCCCTCTCCCCCTTTTTTTTTCTCTCCTTCCATTTCTTCCTCTCTGTTTCCTCCCTCCTCCCCTGCCAAACTCTCTTTCTCTTCGCCCTCTTTTTCCTGCTCCCACTCTCTATTTGTCTTCTCTGTTCCTCTTCCTCCTCCTCTCTCTCTCTCTCTCTCTCTTTCTCTCTCTCCATCTCTTTCTTTCTCTGTTTCTCTCACATTCATTCATTCATCCATCCTCTCTCTGACTGCACAAATATATAACATTTTGCTACAACCCATACTTCTGTTAAAAAAAAATAATACACACACTGGACACGTTGACTGCACACCAGGCGCCATATTACACAGTTGTTCCGCCTGGGCAAGTTGGAGGAGCCAACAAGGAGCATCGACCCCCTGAGTAGGACTCACTTGTTTCTTTCACCTTCCCTGAGACAGGAAACAAGAGTCACGAAGAAGAAGAAGAAGGAGAAGGAGAAGAAGAAGGAGAAGAAGAAGAAGAAGAAAAGGAAAAGGAGAAGAAGGAAAAGAAGAAGGAAAAGGAGAAAAAAGAAGGAGAAGGAGAAAAAGAAGGAAAAGAAGAAGAAGGAGAAGAAGTGGAAGAAGGAGAAGAAAAGAAGCAGAAGAAGAAGAACGAAAAGGAGAAGAAGAAGAAGGAAAAGAAGAAGGAGAAGGAGAAGAAGAAGCAGAAGAAAAAGAAGGAAAAGGAGAAGAAGGAAAAGAAGAAGGAGAAGAAGGAGGAGAAGAAGAAGTAGAAGAAGGAAAAGAAGAAGGAGAAGGAGAAGAAGAAGAAGACGAAGGAGAAGACGAAGAAGGAGAAGAAGTAGAAGGAGGAGAAGAAGAAGGAAAAGGAGAAGAAGAAGAAGGAAAAGAAGAAAGAGAAGGAGGAGAAGAAGAAGGAAAAGAAGAAAGAGAAGAAGAAGAAGAAAGAACAGTAACAGCAGCAGGAGAAACAAGAGGTTTTACAGAAGCCCTCTTGTGGCTAATCTGTCTCTGCTGTCCTTTTTCATCATTGTTGAAACAGGCCGCTGAGACGTCCTCCACCCTCCTTTCCTCCTTGCTCTCCTCGTTCTTTCTCTACTATCCTCCCACTCTCTCTCCTTTCTCTCTCTTCTTTTCTAATCTATTTCTTTCGTTCTCTCTACTCCCCTCTCTTTCCCTTTCTCTCTCTTCTTTTCCTCTGTCTGTCTGTCTCTCTCTCTCTCCCTCTCCCCCTCTCTCTTTCTATCTTTCTTTTTTCTCTCTTTCCACATCATTATTGACATGTCTACCCCTCCCCTCCTTCACTTGATTGTTCTAAATATATGCTTCCTTCATTTCCTTCTTTTCCTTTGATTTTGTATCTCTGATTTACTTTTCTTTACTTGCAATTAAGATTGTACCAATGATAGACTTATGCAATACCAGTATAAAAAATATAGGCTAGGTAAAACATAGGCTAAGTAAGACCTCAGGACCTGGTCAGTTCATGGGTTTATGTGCAGGCTTAAGGCTTGTATCATGATCACCATACACATGGCATCTGTGATGATAGTGCATGTGGAATTAATTCCGAGCACGGAGACGTCATCTTGAGAAACTGAAACTGAAACTGAAACTGAAGCTGGTTTATGGACAGATGAGAGCACCCAGCATGCATGGCCACACTGTGCAACCGCATGCTGGAATGTGGTCAGCTCGCCTAAATGCTTCAGTTCTACATGCTCCACTGACAAGTCTGATTATGTGTAATGCGCAGAGAGTCCAGATAAGCTCTGGGGAAGAGCGATATATATACAAGAACGATTTGTGTATTTTGTAATAGCAGAAAGCTCCAGGGATTATGAACGTGTTAAGACCATTATATTTTTACTGCTTCACTGTCCGTCTGTCTGTCTGTCTGTCCGTCTGTCTGTCTGCCTGTCTGTCTCTCTGTCTCCCTCCCCCCCTCTCTCTCTCTCTGTGGGTGTTTATGTACAAATAGAATAAATATAAACTGCCCTACGTGCTCACACACACACACACACACACACACACATATATATATATATATATATATATATATATATACACGTTGGAAAATAAAATTTCATTATATTTCATCTCTCTCATTATTGGTCTTATTGTAGTTGTTATACTGTCATTGTTATCATCGTCTTCATCACCATTTCTTCTTCTTCTTCTTCTTCTTTTATTATTATTATTGCTATCGTTGTTTAAAACCCTGCGACCGCGCAGAACCATGTCGGGGCTGTAACCATCTATCTGCAAACATACATATAATCTTGTTGACCCTGAAAATGAAACAACTGCAAAGAAAATCAAGTACACCAATAACAATGAATTCGTACACATAATTTAAGGATATGCGTCCAGGCGTTGACCATTCTGGTCAATTCATAACATAACGTAGCTACCTGTTGGTTGAAGATAATGCTTGGCCAAAAGATTCGCATGATCCTTTGGAGGTTCTATGTGTGAAAGACTGACAGTTTGGTAATGTCGCTTTCTGTCATCTTCCAGGTCCCTTGCCGCATGGCGTTGGCGATCATGGACTTCCATCTGTCTCTATCTCTTGTTGCCTCAAGCAAGAGATAGGGACAGATGGAAGTCACTCATTGTGAGTCATAAAGTAGGGTGGAAAGCAAACAGCTCTGGCACAGTCTCAGATTAGTGTTGGTGTTGAACTGAGGGAACTTCCCTGGCCAGCCCATGTGGGTTTAAGTACAGGTTTAAGTCATGAACCATGACCATTTTAGATCTTCTCCATCAAATGGCACCAGGGGCGTCCGTGAATATGGAATTCATTCCGAATGTGGAGACTTCATCT
>JAPXFY010000014.1:64920740-64933240 GCA_030674185.1 Monoplex corrugatus
CCTAGAAGTCTTAAAACACGAAAACACCCTACATGCACGCCTACAAAGAGACAAGTTATGAAGACTGTGCAGCGACGTATCGACTACCAAACACAATGTGCATACACACATCAAATAAAAAAACAAACAAAACAAAACAAAAAAATATTATTTAAAGCCCAGCCGACTGCGCAGAGCCATATCAGGGCTACAACCGCCTCAAAACATACAAAACTTCAACAGGAAATAAAATAACAGAAAATTAAGTACACGTATCAACGCATTCGCGCACATAATCCAAGGACATGCCCCAGCGTTGACCATTCCGTCCAATTTATCGCACAGGAGATTTAAAAAAACACACCTGAATACAAATGTAAGCATACCTAAGGACACTAAAACATATATAAAAACGGGCCTAAATTAGTCAAAAAAAACTCCCTCCGCATCTCACCTCCCTAGAGCCAAAAATGCACTTAATGCATGTACCCAATTATCAATGCTAAGGCTTTAAAATGTAGGCCTACTTAATACATGTACCCAATTATCAATGCTAAGGCTTTAAAATGTAGGCCTACTTAATACATGTACCCAATTATCAATGCTAAAACTTTATCAAACACATACAGATGAACGGACCAGCAAGGCAGAATGATAGGAAGAAATGACAGAAAGCAAAGGAGGAAGAAAGAAACAAAGCGCGTGACAGAAAATAGGAAATTTCTAGCACAGAATTTCCAAAAGGTGGGGGATACTATTTATACTGAAAGAGTCCCCGGCATCCCCAAGGGGGAAAAATAATAAAACAACTTGGAACGATAAAAAAAAAAAAATGGGAGCTTTGCCTGTACGCCAACCAGGTCTGTCATGGGCAAGTGCGTCGCAGCAACAGCTGAGCGACTCAACATATGTTCCATGTTTATCTAACATCTCTGATGACGCTGTCGTTTTAATTAAAAATAACACGCGCAGTCACAGCGTGCCCGGCAGTGTGCAAAACAAACCTTAGCTATACGGTTTGTTAAGCACTTCATTGTGGAGTGGAGTGGAGTGGTGTTTGGTGTGGTGTGGTGTGGTGTGGTGTGGTGTGGTGTGGTGTGGGGTGGTGTGGGGTGGGGAAGGGTGGTGTGTGGTGTGGTGTGGTGTGGTGTGGTGGCGTGTGGTGTGGTGTGTGGTGGTGTGTGGTGTGTGGGGTGGTGGCATGTGGAGTGGTGTGTTGTGGTGTGTTGTGATGTGTGGCGTGGTGTGGTGTTGTGGTGTGGTGCGGTGTGGTGTGGTGGACTGGTGCGTTGTGGTGCATGTGGTGCGTTGTGGTGTGGTGTGTGGTGTGGTATGGAGTGGTGTGGTGTGTTGTGTGGTGTGGTGTGGTGTGGGGTGGGGTGGTGTGATGTGATGTGGTGTGATGTGATGTGGTGTGGTGTGGTAGCGTATGGTGTGGAGGCTTATGGTGTGATGTGGTGTGGTGTTGTTTGGTGTGGTGTCGTGTCGTGTAGTGGGGTGTGATGTGATGTGATGTGATGTGATGTGATGTGGTGTGGCGTGGTGTGGTGTTGTTTGGTGTGGTGTGATGTGATGTGATGTGATGTGATGTGGTGTGGCGTGGTGTGGTGTTGTTTGGTGTGGTGTGATGTGGTGTGAAGTGGTGTGGTAGTGTATACTGTGGTGGCGTGCGTTGTAATGCATTGTGCTGTGCTGTTCTGTTCTGTGTTCTGTTCTGTTCTGTTCTGCCCTGTTCTACTCTGCTCTGCTCTGTTCTGTTCTGTTCTGTTCTGTTCTGTTCTGTTCTGTTTCTGTTCTGCCCTGTTCTGCTCTGTTCTGCCCTGTTCTTCTCTGCCCTGTTCTGCCCTGTTCTGTTCTACGCTGTTCTGCTCTGTTCTGTTCTGCTCTGTTCTGCCCTGTTCTGTTATGCTCTGTTCTGTTCTACTCTGTTCTGTTCTGTTCTACTCTGTTCTGTTCTGTTCTGTTCTACTATGTTATGTTCTGCTCTGTTCCACTCTGCTCTGCTCTGTTCTGTTCTACTGTTCTGTTCTGCTCTGTTCTGTTCTACTCTGGTCTGTCCATTCTACTCTGTTCTGTTCTACTCTGTTCTGCCCTGTTCTGTTCTGTTCCACTCTGTTCTGTTCTAATCTGTTCTGTTCTAATCTGTTCCATTCTGTTCTACTCTGTTCTGTTCTACTCTGTTCTGTTCTGTTCTGTTCTACTCTGTTCTGTTCTGTTCTACTCTGTTCTGCCCTGTTCTGTTCTGTTCCACTCTGTTATGTTCTAATCTGTTCTGTTCTGTTCTACCTGTTCCGTTCTACTCTGTTCTGTTCTGTTCTACTCTGTTCTGCCCTGTTCTGTTCTGTTCCACTCTGTTCTGTTCTAATCTGTTCTGTTCTGCTCTGTTCTGTTCTACCCTGTTCCGTTCTGTTCTACTCTGTTTTGTTCTGCTCTGTTCTGTTCTGCCCTGCCCTGTTCTGTTCTGCTCTTTTCTGCTTTATTCTCCTCTGTTCTGCTCCGTTCTCTTCTGCTCTACTCTGTTCTGCTCTGCTCTGCTCTGTTCCGTTCCGTTCCGTTCTGCTCTGTTCTGCTATGCTCTGCTTTGTTCTGTTTTGTTCTGTTCTGTTGTTCTGCTCTGTTTTGTTCTGTTCTGTTCTGTTCTGCTCTGTTTTGTTCTGTTCTGTTCTGTTCTGTTCTGTTTTGCTCTGCTCTGTTCTGTCCTGTCCTGTTCTGTTCTGTTCTGCTCTGTTTTGCTCTGCTCTGTTCTGTTCCGTTCCGTTCTGCTCTGCTCTGCTCTGTTTTGTTCTGCTCTGTTCTGATCCGTTCCGTTCTGCTCTGCTCTGCTCTGTTTTGTTCTGCTCTGTTCTGATCCGTTCCGTTCTGCTCTGCTCTGCTCTGTTTTGTTCTGCTCTGTTTTGTTCTGTTCTGTTCTGTTCTGTTCTGCTCTGTTCTGTTCTGTTTTGCTCTGCTCTGTTTTGTCCTGTCCTGTCCTGTTCTGTTCTGCTCTGTTTTGCTCTGCTCTGTTCTGATCCGTTCCGTTCTGCTCTGCTCTGTTTTGTTCTGTTTTGTTCTGCTCTGCTCTGTTCTGTTCTGTTCTGTTCTGTTCTGTTTTGTTTTGTTTTGTTTTGTTTGTTCTGTTCTGTTCTGTTCTTGTTCTGTTCTGTTCTGTTTTGTTTGTTCTGTTCTGTTCTGTTCTGTTTTGCTCTGTTCTGTTCTGTCCTGTCCTGTTCTGTTCTGTTCTGCTCTGTTTTGCTCTGCTCTGTTCTGTTCCGTTCCGTTCTGCTCTGCTCTGCTCTGTTTTGTTCTGCTCTGTTCTGATCCGTTCCGTTCTGCTCTGCTCTGCTCTGTTCTGATCCTGTCCGTTCTGCTCTGCTCTGCTCTGTTTTGTTCTGCTCTGTTTTGTTCTGTTCTGTTCTGTTCTGTTTTGCTCTGCTCTGTTCTGTCCTGTCCTGTCCTGTTCTGTTCTGCTCTGTTTTGCTCTGCTCTGTTCTGATCCATTCCGTTCTGCTCTGCTCTGTTTTGTTCTGTTCTGTTCTGTTTTGCTCTGCTCTGTTCTGTCCTGTCCTGTCCTGTTCTGTTCTGCTCTGATTTGCTCTGCTCTGTTCTGATCCGTTCCGTTCTGCTCTGCTCTGCTCTGTTTTGTTCTGTTCTGTTCTGCTCTGTTTTGTTCTGCTCTGCTCTGTTCTGTTTTGTTCTGCTCTGTTCTGTTCTGTTCTGTTCTGCTCTGCTCTGTTTTGTTCTGCTCTGTTCTGTTCTGTTCTGTTTTGTTCTGTTCTGTTCTGTTCTGTTCTGTTCTGTTTTGCTCTGTTCTGTTCTGTTTTGCTCTGCTCCGTTCTGATTTGCTCTGTTCTGTCCTGTCCTGTCCTGTCCTGTCCTGTCCTGTCCTGTTCTGTTCTGTTCTGTTCTGTTCTGTTGTTAGTGTAGTGGTCTAGGACTGAACCCAGGAAAAGACAACAGTGGCGAGGTGGCCAAGCGGGTAAAACGCCCGCCCACAATGTTAGAGTTCCGAGTGTGATCCCCCGTGGGAAAAAGTTTCTTTCTACCCATCCACCAAACCTTGAGAAGTGGTCTGGGTGCTAGTGTTTCGGATTTTATAACTTCTGTGAGGCTGCATGTGTTGTGGTTCATCTGTTTTCATCTCTGCATTAACTGATATATCTTTTCTCCCCCCCCCCTCCCCCATTCCTTTGTTTGTTTTTAATGTTTTCTTTCCTTTCTTTCTTTCCTTTGGTATTTATTCTGTTTAGTTTTTATTATTAAAGGTTGATATCATTAGCTCAACACGTGTTTACCTTGGTCTCTTACGCTTTTGTAAAGCGGTTGACCTACTGGCATATATGTTACATGTGTGTATATATATAATATATATATATATATATATATTATATATACATGTATATACATGTATATACATATATACACATAGGTAGATAGGTAGGTAGGTAGATAGATATCTAGATGGATGGATACATAGATATCTAAATAGATAGATATCTACATGTAGATAGATAGATATAAAGTCAATATTCTATCAAAAAAATGTTTAACAATTTGTTTCACGTTGTGTGTGTTATGCTACATGTTTTTAATGCGGTTTATATCGTTTGTGCGCAGAGTAACAGGGACTAACTGTAAGACGGGTCCAGTGGGACCTCAGGCTACTATCCTTGAGTAACAAACTAGTCTGAAGTATGATGAAACAACCTGAGGTCCCGTGTGCATCACGCGCTTTGCGTATGTTGAAGAAAACCCCCTCGGCAACGAAGGAAGTGTCTGCAGCGTTGTTGCATTGTCACAGAAACAGGCAGGAGGCCTATCAAGATGCACAACAACAAATATGCGCAGAAAACATAAACAATGACAGTGCGTTTGCAACAAATGGTGCCAGCTGATAACGTTTGTTTTCTTGTTTCTATGTCACTTATTATAGTGAGAAAAGACACGAGCTGCGTTTTGAGTGTTAACAAGAAACATCACGACGGTGCGGGGGGGGGGGGGGGGAGGGGGGGGGGAGGGGGAGGGGGGGGGAGGGGGGACTGTTCATGAGTTGCATGACCTATTCGGACCCAGTCATCACTTAACTCTTTCACCGCCAAGTTTCCCCAGAAACGGCACTCCTCAGTGCCAAGTATATTTTGGGCAGCCAATTTTGCAGCGCAGTATGCATTTTTAAAAGCTTATATCTCAAAGATTATTACAGATTTTGACTTACCTTTTTTTCGCTGTGTAAAGAGTAGATGTTGTATTTATATATGAATGCTTGCTTGTGTTTATGTGCTTGATTGATTATTCCACAGATAATCTTATTATAACGAAAAACAAAACGTTTTTTTCATACGGTTTAATAGTTGTACTACTGACCTTATTTCGTGAGTTGTGCGCCAGATATCATTATAATAAATGAGGAAAAGCAATGGAAAATCTACACACAAAGTCAGCTGTCTGCTTATTCTACTCGGAGTGGTAGACAATGCGTGTCGATTTGCAGCCATTTTGGAGAAAACGCTTCGGAGAAAACGTGATGTAAATTCCGACCTTACTGCTGAAAAACTAGGTCGCTCGGTAAAGTTTGAAAATAACACAGTCGCCTGCATTCACCAGTGGAGCTGACAAAAGCTTTGTACCCGCGTGAAAAGTTATCGTTTAGCATGACCCCTCCAAGTCGCACAAATGCGACCATGGCGGTCGTACGGGAAGTCGCTTGATTGCGACCATGGCGGGAAAAGTTAACTTGTTTACAAACCGAATGACAAGGTGGGGAGATGATAAACCCTAGGACATAGTCACACAAAGCGCACCAACCAGGTCCACCCCAGACTCCGGACAGAGAGAAAACGGAAGACCTTTCTTTCGCCTCACTCTGGTCTTCAGCTCTCTTTCGGGCAGCCCGCCCTACCACCACCTGTCTACTTAATATTGTTGCAAGTCGACAACATAACAATAGAGACAACAGTGTCCATGGCAAACTTCTGTAGCAAAACCAAGTACCACAGGTGTACAAAAACACAGAAAAAGACTAAGACAGATGGCGCTGGTCTTTGGCGACGCACTCTTCCCGAACAAAGCATCCCGAATTTCACACGGTGGGTCCGTTGTAAGGGAAGAAATGAAGAAAAAAAAAAAAAGGGGGGGGGGGGAGAGGGTCATTATCATTGTTGTTTAATTAAATCCCACCCGACTGCACAGAGCCATATCAGGGCTATACCCATGTCAAACCACACACAACTCCTTGTTAACCGTGAAAAAAGAACACGTGGAAAAGAAATTTTAAGTACACATGTCAATGCACTTGATACACAATCTATGGATATGCCCCTGGCGTTGACCAGACCATCCAATTTATCACCAAGGGGTTAGAAAAAAATAACCTGAATACAAACGTATACATCACCAGGTTTAGAAAGAGACCTAAATGCAAACATAACCATCTTACTTACTTTACTTTACTTTATCCGTCCTCTTATACCATCTTGGGCGTCGAGGGGAGAAAGAGCTTTCTGTCTGCGGCAAGTTTGAAGGCCTGGTTGAGTGGGATGTTGTGGGTCTTCAGTGTTTCTTTCACACCCTCGATCCAGGTCTTCCTCGGTCTACCCCTTGCCTTGTACCCTGACACCTTTGTGTTGTAAGCTTTACTGGCAAGCTGGTGAGGTGCCATGCGTGTCAGGTGCCCGAACCACCTGGTTCTCTGCTGTTGGATGTAGTGGAGAATTGGTGTTGTTCCAATCATTTCTCTGATCTTGATGTTCTTGATCTTATCATGTCTGGTTTTGTTGACTGCTCTCCTTAGACATCTCATCTCGCAGGTGGTGATCTTTCTTTCAAGACTTTTGGTAAGGGTCCATGTCTGACACTGGTAGGTCAAGGTTGGTCTAAATATGGACTCGATGAGTTTGGCTTTGGTCTCGATGGGGATGTTGGGGTGTCTTAGGAGTGGGGCAAGCTGGTAGCTGACACTGTTGGCCTTTTGAACTCTTGTCTCGATATCTCTGTTGAGACGTCCATCTTCTGTGAAGATACTTCCAAGATACTTGAAACATAACCATAACTAAGGATATCAAGACATTTATTAAAATTGGCCTGAGTTGCCTAAAATTGCTTCTATACAGGGAGGGAAAAGTTAAGTTCAAGTTCATAGTGCTTATAGCCCAGTCGACAACCACATCCTGTCCATGGCCAATAAAAATAAAAAAAAGAGAAAAAGAAACAAAAAGAAAGATTATTACTGTTATTTTTGTTCTAACCCAACCGACTGCGTAAAGTCATATCAGGGTTATAACCGTTTCAAAATATATACACAATACTTCAACAGGAAAAAAAAAAGGAAAGAAAATTAAGTACACACATCAATGTATTGCGCACATAATCTAAGGAGATGCCCCTGGCGTTGACCGTCAAATTCATCGCACACGAGATTTAAAACAAAAATGCCTGACTACAAATTTAAACATAATCAAGGACACTAAAACATACATAAAAACGGGCCTAATTTGCCTAAAATTGCTTCCGCATATCACATTTCTCTAGAGCAAAAGTCGTGTGTAAGACTTTATCGAACACATACAGATGAATGGACTAGCAAGGCAGAAATTGATAGGAAGAAATGACAGAAAGCAAAGGAACAAGGCAGAGACAAAGAGAGTGACAAAAATGAGGAAATTTCTAGCACAGAATTTCCAGAAGGTGGGGATACCATTTATACTGAAAGAGCCCCCGGCATCCCCATGGTAGGGGGGGGGGGGGGAGGGGCGCAAAAAGATAGAAAGAAACATACAAACATTGACTACTCAATAAACAGGAACCAGAAAAAAAACACGAAAAAAGAATAAGAACGCGTATTTAATACAACAAAACAAGACAGGCGCAAATTTTCGGCCAACTGACCTTTGTAAAGCGTAAGATCACAAACAAACAAACACCAGATACAAAAATTAGGAGCAGCAGGGAAGTTTCAATCTGTTTCTCCTTATTCTTGCAGCTCGTGCTTGTATGTTTATGATCTTACGCTTGATTGAAAGTTTGCACCTGTCTTGCTTTGTTGAATTAAATACGCGTTCTTATTTCATTTCTGTCTTGTTGTTTTTTTCTGGTTCCTGTTTGCTTGAACGCAGGCAGTCACACTTGTTTTGGACTACTAAATCAATAGTCTCAGACTAACACAGTTCAGTAATACTAATAATATCCGCTATGTCCTATGCCTGGGCAGACACGAAGCCAGAAGCGCAGCGCTGTATCACGTGGAGATTGGTATCTCCACTGATGCTCAGATTGTATATTGCACCATGCTGGTTCCTCCTAAATTATAGAATATGACAGGCAGAGCACATACATACACACACGCACACACACACACACACACACACATACACCACACACACACACACACACACACACACACACACAACACGCACACACACACACACACACACAACAAAACACACACACAACACACACATACACACACAACACAATACACACACACACACACACACACACACACACACACACACACACACACACGCACACACGCACGCACGCACGCACGCACGCACGCACACACACTTATAGTGAAAAGACGTTAAATTAAAGAACGAACGAACACACAATTTCAACAGATAATATTCTGTTCCCATCTCATAATATGAAACGTTTTCATTCGCTTGCACAAACACAATTATAAACACACACACACACACACACACACACACACACACACACACACACACACACACACACACACACACACACACACACACACACACACACACACAACAAAACACATACACACACACACACACACACATTCAAAGGCACGTATGCACGCATGAACTGCTGAAGCCTGATTGCACTAAGGGTGTAATTGCTTTTATTGTTGTTGTTGTTGTTCGTTTCCCTGTTCGATGTTATATTCCTACCCGAATATGAAGCAATACCTTTTTCACCTCAAAACATAATCAACCCACACGCTTCTTTCATCTTATCGCTTACTTGTTTGTTTATTTATTCATTTATTTATTTATCTATCTATTCATTTATCTATCATTTACATATTTATCTATTTATTTATCTGTTTATTTCGTTATCTATTTATTTATTAGTTAGTTAGTTAGTTATTAATCTATCTATTTATTTCATCTATCTATTTATTTCTTTTTTATTAGTTTGTTTATTTATCTATTTCTTTATTCATTTAGCTGTTCATTTATTTATTTAGCTATTTAGTTGTTGTTGTTTTTTTCATGATCCAAACGCACTTATGTCAACAGACGTTAAAAAGATAACAAACGAACGAAACACACACATACATACTCTCTCTCTCTCTCTCTCTCTCTCTCTCTCTCTCTCTCTCTCTCTCTCTTTTTTTTTTTTTTTTTTTTTTTTTTTCTTTCTCTCTCGCTCGCTCTTTCTCTCACCCCAACCTCACTTTTTCTCTCATTTTGATTACATTATGTTCAGTTTTGCACCTTTGTTTGCTGCTTTCGTTTTGTTAAGTGTTGTGTGTGTGTGTGTGTGGGAATGTGTGTATGTGTGTGTGTGTGTGTGTGTGTATGTGTGTGTGTGTGTGTGTGTGTGTGTGTTTTGTATGTGTGTGTGTGTGTGTGTGTGAATGTGTGTTGTGTGTGTGTGTGTGTGTGTGTATGTGTGTGAATGTGTGTGTGTGTGTATATGTGTGTGTGTGTATGTGTGTGTGTGTGTGTGTGTGTGTGTGTGTGTGTGTGTGTGTGTGTGTGTGTGTGTGTGTGTGTTTTGTGTGTGTGTGTGTGTGTGTATGTGTGTGTGTGTGTGTGTGTGTGTGTGAGTGTTGTGGTGTGTGTGTGTTGTGTGTGTGTGTGTGTGTGTGTGAGTGTTGTGTGTTGTGTGATGTGTGTTGTTGTGTGTGTGTGTGTGTGTGTGTGTGTGTGTGTGTGTGTGTGTGTGTGTGTGTTTTATGTGTGTATGTGTGTGTGTGTGTGTGTGTGTATGTGTGTGTGTGTGTGTGTGTGTGTGTGTGTTGTGTGTGTGTGTGTGGTGTGTTGTGTGTGTGAGTGAGTGTTGTGTGTTGTGTGTATGAGTACGTGTGTGTTTGTATGTGGTGTGTGTATGTGTACGTGTGTGTGTGCTTCTGTTTTTTTTCTTCTTTCTTTCTTTCTTTCTTTCTTTATCATATTCTAATTTTTCATGGAAGCGTGTATGCAAGTTGTTTTGCTGACAGTGTGCAGGCAGTATGCTGCTGCACAGTCTGCATACTCCGCCTTCGGTGAGTATGCATGCTGGGTGTTTTTTGCGTTTCATAAGCCAGTTCCTGACATGACTTACAAAATCCTAAACGTGTATGTTTGATGTTCTGTATGCGTATCCACGGACAGATAAACAGACAGATAAACAGACAGATAGAAAGATAGATAGATAGTTGGGTAGATAGATAGATAGATAGATAGATAGATAATAGACAGACAGACCAACAGACCGACCGACAGACAGACAGACAGACAGATAGATAGACAGATAGATAGACAGATAGATAGATAGATAGATAGATAGATAAGATAGATAGATAGATAGATAGATAGACAGACAGGAGTGTATATGTATATGTATGTTCGAGTATATGTATACATGTATACATATACTCGAACATACATATACATATATGTATGTATACATATGTATATGAGCCAGGGTCAAAAGGTGCTTCTTGCTTTTGTCCAAAATGAAAGAGTTTTAAGGCATTAGAATTATCATGTTTTAAGAAGTATGGACATCAATGTTCAATGTTTATACAGTGAAAATTGTCTTTTTTGGTATCTCTGCTCATAAATGTTTAAAAAATGTCTGGTTTCACTCGTGACATGTGACGACAAACATATTCTTACCCATGTCATTACTGATTAAAATATGATTACTTCATGGAAATTTGTGGTGTTTTCAGGCTTGAGACGTTCTAAAAATGGAATATCTAAAACAAACTATACTTTTGGGCCAGTTCATTAGGGAGAAAATTACCGCTGTTTGTCGTCACGGTCACAAATGACACCATCTTATTCACAGACAAACAGCTACAGTGAAAAGCAAGAAAATAGGACAGTTTCTTATATTTTATTCCAAGGAACACAATGAAAAGATTTATGAAAATGATGGAAAAGTTAATACACCAAATATTACAAAGCATAGCAACAAAATAAGTTTCATCTGTGACGATTGCAGTGTGACACCAACACACCTTTCTGTAACGTGTCACAAATGACTCCATTTGTGCTCATAAAAACACAAAGCAAGCAATTTTTTTAAATTAATCTGATATGTTCCTAAGAACACAATAAGAAGATTTATGAAAAGAATGGAAAAGTTAATACATCAAATATTTCAAAGCATAGCAACAAAATTTCATCTCTGATGATTGCAGTGTGACTCGAACACAATTTCCTGTAGCATGTTACGAATGAGTCCTCCATTCAAGTTTATGAAAATATAAAACAATACCAAAGTAAAAATAACATCTGTAATTAAAAGACGAATGAAAGATAAAACAATGTAGATCTAAGTGCTATCATACACTGACTCACTGCAAAAAAAATATTCCGAAGCTAGAAAAAATGCTGTTTTACAAAATGCAGCCGAAAAGATCAGAAATCTATGGCAGATATAGATCTGGGCTGAGTTCCACCGCACACTGTCAGTAGATCAATGTAGGCCTACATGTGTTCACCACACTTTGACAGCCAGCGGAAAGGGGGGGGAGACCCAAAAACAAACAAAAACGTATGCACCAAAACGTGAATGCATCTCTAGATCTAGAAATCAGCATTGAGTCTTTGTGTGGAAAATGTGAAAACTCAGTGCTGTTCTGTGCCCTGTACACCTACATTACGGCCTCTTGCTATTCATAGGTAAGTGACCCTGCGATGTTGTTTTTTTTTCAGCGTGGCATTATGCATTCATGCATCTTTCATCATATGTATAGATTAACGAAAAGTAAACTGTTTACTACACCAACAGTTGAAAATGCATGCATTTTGCATTGTGACAGTCACTTTCTTAACTTAGTTTTTTTCATTAACTTTCAATGTGTTGCAACAGAGTACTTTCTGTTGGTTTTATCAAAATTCTTACAGCTATGATGAGTCGGACATATATGATGCAGAACTACAGACACTAGATCTAGAAGTTACAACGGCCAGTGGCTTGCAGCTTAATGCTGGCACTGAAAGAGCAGACCATCGCTTTGTACGATTCCCTGGCACTGAGCATCTGTTTTGTCTTTCGCGGTGGCTCAGTGAGTGGGTTCAACTAAACAGTAGGCTGTGCACAGCTTATGTTAATTAACATGCAACATTAATGTTTGTACATTTAGATTGATGTTGAAAACATAACTATAGACATTTTCAACAATTAAAACCTAATTGCAAGCTAAAAAGTCACATTTATGATAGAAAACATGTAACTCAGTTTAATCTGTGATTTGAACAGTAAAATAGTTTCATCCGTGACAAGAAAAATGGTGTGACAACACAACTGGTCTTACTCATCTTGATCATGCTCAGCCATTTTGGTGGGAAAGAAATATT
>JAPXFY010000014.1:64943240-64975740 GCA_030674185.1 Monoplex corrugatus
TCATTGCAGCTTTCAAGATGACTTCCATTGCCAACACGAACAGTATGGGAGAGATTGCACAGCCCATTGCAATGCCCACCTCTAGGTCTATCCAGTCCGTGGTGTATTCTTTGGTAGAGAACCGCATTGAGAACCCTTGGAAATACTTCCTCAGCATTGTTCGGATGTTTTCTGGGATGTGATACATTTCAAGAGCCAGCTGGATCATATCGTGTGGAACTGATCCATATGCATTCGCCAGATCAAGCCAAACTACGTCAATGTCTCTCTTCTCTGTTCTTGCTTTTTGGATGGCATCCCAAATCAACGTGGCATGTTCCAAGCATCCAGGCATTCCTGGTATGCCTCCCTTTTGGACTGACATATCCAGATACTTGTTTTCAGTCAGGTATTTTGTCAATCTTGCTGCCATAACAGAGAAGAAGATTTTCCCCTCGACGTTCAGAAGTGATATTGGCCTGAACTGATTGATGCTGCTGGAGTTCTGCTCCTTCGGAATGTACACTCCTTCAGCTCTCATCCATTGGTCGCTGATCTTCTGGTTCCTCCATGCTGATCGAATCATCTTGTGGAGCCACTCGAGCACTTTTGGGCATTTCTTGTAGAGCAGGTATGGTATTCCGTTTGGTCCAGGTGCTGACTTGGCTCTGGCTTTCTTTACTACGTTCTTCACTTCATCCATTGTTGGTGGTTTGTTATTGAATTTTCCTTCTGGCGCTGCAGGCCAAACCAGATTTTGGATTTCAAGTGGTGCCTCGCGCTGAGAATCGGAATATGTTTCCCTGAGATGCTGCTCTAGGGTTTCCTTGCCCACTGTGAGAGTCCCTGATTTGGGTTGTTCAAACAGCTTTCTTGCAAAGTCAAAGGGATCTTTGAAGAAACGATCTTGAGTCTTCTTCTTTTTGCTCTTTCTTCGCCTTGCTGATTCCACTTTGCTGAGAGCATTGTGTTTGGCCTTCAGATCTTTCCAGAGTTCCAGGAGCCCTTGCTTCTCGAATTCTGAGGCAGTTTTCATTCGCTTTTTAAGCTTCCTTTTCTCCCTCCGGATGCTCTCCATCTGTTGCTGTCTTCTGGATTTCTGGGGAGGCGTTTTTGTCTTTGGCTGCTTCACTCCATAAGTGTCCCTGCAGATAGAGTATATGATGTCTCCGTATGTGTCAAGTTTGTGTTCCAGCGTACTGTTCCCTATTAGCGCATTCAGCTTAAGGACAAGTTCCTCATCTAATTTCTCCCATTGTTCTTTTGCACCGGCAGGCGGCAAATTGAGTTTTCCACGTTTGGCGTTAAGAGCTTGTGCAAAATCCGCATCAGAACCGTCAGCGTGGATGTCCTTGGCACTATGGTTTAATTCCTGGCCTTGGTCATCCAACGTCTCACCTGCTATCGCAGTGCGCTGCTGCTGGTTCGTATGTGTCTTCAAACAGCCCATTTTTGTCCTGTGGATCTTCATGCCGCGTTTGGTGGTGAATCTCCTTCCACACGCACACGGAAATTCCAACTGGTCATCAATCATGGTCCGTTGTGCGTTTCCAGTCGTGATGGAGTCAGTATAAATAGTATTCTGCAAATTCTGTGCTAGAAATTTCCTTTTTTTCTGTCACTCTCTTTGTTTCTGCCTTGTTCTTTTGCTTTCTGTCATTTCTTCCTATCACTTTCTGCCTTGCTGGTCTATTCACCTGTATGTGTTCGATAAAGTCTTACGTACTTTTTCTTAGAATTGATAACTGGGTACATGTATTAAGCGCATTTTTGCCTCTATGGAGGTGAGATATGCGGAAGTAATTTTAGATAGTTTATGCCTGTTTTTATATATATGCTTTGGTATCCTTAGGTGTGCTTAAATTTGTATTCAGGTGTTTTTTCAATCCCCTGTGCGATAAATTGGACGGATGTGGTCAACACCGGGGGCATGTCCTTAGATTGTGTGCGCAAATGCATTCATATGTGTACTTAATTTTCTTTTCATTTTTTTTCCTATTGAAGTATTGTGTATATATATGTTCTGAAACAGTTATAGCCCTGATATGGCTCTACGCAGTGGGCTGGGTTTTAAACAACGACAATTAATCGTTTCATTCGTTCCAGTTTCTGTTGCGACCTTGTAACAGCTGTCCAGACATGACGTTTTTGACATCACTGTCAGTGGATATCCCATTTTGGCATGGCCGTTTTCAATTACTTTTTTTTTTTTTTTAACAAAGATCAGTATAACAACATGATCCGACATATCTACCTGATATTGTAGTATCTATCTCTTTAAGATATAAGCTACAACCAAACAGATATAACTGTTCTTGGATGGTTCGTTTCGCAAATCAAACACACAAGGGTGCATTATCATGGCGTTTTGTCACTGCCTCATGTGATAGATAGATAGATAGATAGATAGATGAGAGATATATAGATATATAGATATAGTAGCTAGTAGTAGATAGATAGATATATACAGAGAGAGAGACAGAGAGAGAAGGAGACAGACAGACAGACAGACATACAGAGAGAGACACAGAGAGAGGAGAGAGAGACAGAAAGACAGACAGAAAGAGAGACGGAGACAGGAGACAGACCACACACACACAGAGGGACACAAGAGCAGACAGACAGAGAGACAGAAGAGACAGACAGAAAGACAGACAGAAGAAGACGGAGACAGAGAGACAGACACACAACAAGGGGACACAAGAGAAGACAAGACAGAGAACGAGAGAGAGAGAGAGATATATATATACTACCTGATTAGTATTATCGTTATCCACAAAACATTTCATAATACACTTTATCCACGTGTCGAAAAGAAAAAGTGGCCTACAGAGAAAATTCTCTCTCTCTCTCTCTCTCTCTCTCTCTCTCTCTCTCTCAGCGCTCTCTCCTCGCTCATCTCACTCATCCCACTCTCACGCACACACACCACACACACACACACCACACACACCCCCGCCACTCTCCCTCTTTTCAGAATTCGAGCTGCCACGATCAAGTTCAATGGTTGGACGTGCAACTGGTCATTTTCGTTTCAGGTTGCATCAAATGTATATTTTCATTGTTTACCCTAAAGCCTGTGAAAGCCCAAATAAAACAACATCTGTAGGTATGACACGGGACTGTGCGTGTATGTATGTTTTATATATATATATATATATATATATATATATATATATATATATATATATATATATATAATACGTTTTCGTGTCTGATTCTTTATGCTATCGTGTGCGTACAGGCTTTATTGCATGAATGCGTGTTTGTTGTAGTGCGTGTGTGTGGTGTGCGTGTGTGGTGTGTGTGTGTTGGTGTGTGTGCTGTGTGTGTGTGTGCGTGTGTGTGCGTGTGTGTGTTGTGTGCGTGTTGTGTGTCTGTGTGCGTGTGTCTGTGTGTGTGTCTGGTAGTGTGTCTTGTGTCTGCATCTGTGTGTTGTGTGTGTGTGTGTGTGTGTGTGTGTGTGTGTGTGTGTGTGTGTGTGTGTGTGTGTGTGTGTGTGTGTGTGTGTTTTCAAAAATTAACAGAAAAGCAAAACCGGTGCTGTTTTCAAGCAGAGAAGCAGCGCTAATGAAAGCGAGATATCGTGGGATAGAAAAAAAATCTAATGATGAACAACACAGTAATAAAAGAGAGAGAGAGGAGAGGGGAGAGAGAGAGAGAGACAGAGACAGTGACAGGACACAGAGACAGGACTGCAGACAGACAGAGAACAGACAGAAACACACATACACAACAACACTACAGAAAACAGAAAAGACACACAACACGCGCGTGCGGCGCGCGCACAAACACACACACACACAACAACTTTACCGACAGCCAAACCCTAGAGGCATTTCTTACCTGCACTATGTTGATTTTGGCGGCAGACTCACAGTCTCAAAACACCATGACTGTCAGTTATACATTCCCAGTTCCAGAAATGAGAAGGTGAAAAAAAAACACAACCAGTTCACTCACACACTTGCTCACTGCTTGGTCCAAAAAACACCGAGTCCTAACGGAGTGAGTAACTCCACACAAAGTTTAATTTCACAAAACACAAGTGAATGTCTGATAGGCAGTCTAGACCAGCAGCATGCTCGGCCCACAAAAACACTTCAGCCCTAACTCCGCACAAAGTTTAATTTCACAAAACACAAGTGCATGTCTGACAGACAAACTGGCAGACTAGACTACCAGCAATAAAAAAAAAACGTAGGCCTACTTGTGCAGCAGGCTGCAATTCTGTGATACAATCGGGCCAACGCCTCCGAGTTTTAAAATAAAGACCTAACTTTGTCTCAGAGCAATAGGCTCACAAAATAAAATGAAATGCCAAAACCCCGCGTTTTCCACAACCACGCATACACCACCAAACTAGCGCGAGGCCAAAGAGCCTTGGAAAAAAAAAAAAATGTGGCAGCACTCTCCGAAACAGCAACAAGCTCGCACAGTTCCCGATTTTTTTTTTTTTTTTTTTTTTTACCTTCTTGTGCCGTACATTGCAGCCAAGGGACGCACGCCTGACCCGCGCATATAACTTGACACCCTAGAAAAAAGTAGAGAAGATGAGTGAGAATGTGTGTGCTCTGTATCAGTCACCTTTGCACAACTCTCATCCGATGCCCCTTTACAGGCTTGTACTAAGGCTTTTATTGATTTGTCGGACTCAGAGAATTTCCCTGTAGTCGCCGCTTCCTCTGTCTGTGCGCATCTGCTTCTTCAAGACTACCCACACATCACTCTACGCTGCTTCCACTCCACACACCGCTCAGATCATTGACCGGAAGCTGGAGAAAACAATTTGCTCTGGCAAATGTCGTCTGCTTCCCCCAGTCGTCTGCGTTGCTTCACTGTGAAAAACAGTCGATTCATTGCGCTTCGTTTCTGTTTTATTTTTTCTCGTGCCAGAATGGTTTGGCGCGATGTTCTGTGTCGAGCCCTTGAGCCGTTATCGTTGTTAGGCCGCTTAAATCGTTGCCATGGCTGCCTTTTGGGCCGAGGGGGCTGTCTCGCCTGCCGGCTATTGATTATCAGGGGACGCAATATTGCGTGGTGGTTTTGGGGGAAAATTGCACTTTCTTCTCTCCCTTAAATATTCCCAAGTTGGCTGTTGCGTTGTGCGACTGATTTATGTATGGGACCCGCCTTTATGACTAAAACAATGTGATCCATATATGTGTTGTGTTGTATTGTATTGTATAATATTGTATTGTATAGTATTGTATTGTATTGTATCGTGTTGTGTCGTATTGTACTGGATTGTATTGCACTGCATTGCATTTGCTGTATTGCATTGTGTCGTATCGTTGTTGCATCGTATTGTATCTTATTGTATTGGATGTATTCTACTGCATAATGCTGTAGTTGTAGTGTAGTGTAGCGTAGTGTAGTGTAGTGCAGTGTAGTCTAGTCTAGTGTAGTGTAGTCTAGTGTAGTGTAGTGTAGTGTAGTCTACTGTAGTCTAGTGTAGTGTAGTGTAGTGTAGTCTAGTGTAGTGTAGTCTAGTCTAGTCTAGTGTAGTGTAGTCTAGTGTAGTCTAGTGTAGTGTAGTGTAGTCTAGTGTAGTCTAGTCTAGTGTAGTGTAGTCTAGTGTAGTGTAGTGTAGTCTAGTGTAGTCTAGTGTAGTGTAGTCTAGTCTAGTGTAGTGTAGTCTAGTGTAGTGTAGTGTAGTCTAGTGTAGTCTAGTTTAGTGTAGTGTAGTCTAGT
This sequence comes from Monoplex corrugatus, assembly GCA_030674185.1. Classification (NCBI taxonomy): domain Eukaryota; kingdom Metazoa; phylum Mollusca; class Gastropoda; order Littorinimorpha; family Ranellidae; genus Monoplex; species Monoplex corrugatus. The sequence continues at coordinate 64,948,914 of JAPXFY010000014.1, forward strand.
GTAGTCTAGTCTAGTGTAGTCTAGTGTAGTCTAGTGTAGTCTAGCGTAGTGTAGTGTAATCTAGTCTAGTCTAGTCTAGTCTACTGTACTGTTCTGTACTGTACTGTACTGCACTTTACTGTATTCATTTTCCTCACATTCGAATTTTGCATTGTGAAATGGGGTAATCTTTGTCGTAGAGTACATGTCACCAGAGTAAGGGCGCCACCCTTTTTGTCTGTTTTATTTCTGAATGTGTGTAGTTTCGTTTGTCTGTCAAATTGAGTGTTCTACAGAATTTTCCCGGGGGCAAATAAATTTCATTCAGAATGCACTAGTACGTTTAGAATGCATGTTTGCATTCTTTTTTTTTTTTTTTCTCGCAGTTATACCTCCCGCTTCCGCAGGATTGTTTTCAATCTAGCCCCGTCAAGCATCTCTCTCTCTCTCTCTCTCTCTGTCTCTGTCTCTCTCTCTCTCTGTCTCTCTATCCCCATCTCTCTCTCTCTATACATATAGGCTACATATATCTCACTTACTCTCTCTCTCTCTCTCTGTCTCTCTCTCTCTCTCTCCTTTCTCTCTTACTCTCTCTCTCTCTCATTCTCTCTCTCTTCTCTCTCTCATACCCTCTCTCTCTCTCTCTTTCTCTCTCTCTCTCTCTCTCTCACTCTCTCACTCTCTGTCACTCTCTCTCTCTTCTCTATCTCCCTCTTTCTCTCTCTCTCTTACTCTCTATCTCTCTCACTCTCTCTCACACATACACACTCTTTCTCTTTCTCTCTCCCTCTTACTCGCTCTTTCTCTCACACCTCTCTCTCTTACTCTCTCTCTCTCTCTCTCTCTCCTCTCTCTCTCTCTCTCTCTCTCTCTCTCTCTCTCTCTCTCTCTCTCTCTCTCTCTCTCTCTCTCTCTCTCTCTCTGCCTACCCGCGTGCCCTGCATTCCTGCCTGCGGCAAGTTCGTGATTCCTGCACTGCCGGTCATGCCGGAACATGGGCCACCTGTACGGACCACAGACATCTAAGGTACGGACCATAAAGTGTAGATGGTGAGGAATTTCATACCGTAGTTATCGTAGTAGATGCCCAGCTTCGTGGCGATATGAACAAATCTTGATGCGCGGCCGATACGAGAGCGAGTTGAACCTTGGACTCCGGCACCATATTCACCAGCATCTTGTATTGCCAGCCATGCTAGCAAAGCAAAAAACTTAACCCGTTGATTCCCTCACCCTACCTGCATGAAGCTGGTGGATACGGTGAGGAAATCAAAGGGTTAACCTGATTTTTGTAATGTATACAATGCACATTTCCATTGTTGATTTCTCTCTTCTGTTTTACTTCCCTTGACCGGTTTCAGACTCTGTTTTTAATACCTTATATGTGTCCTACCCATGATCTGAAATGATCTGTACGCTTGTCCCCACCCCAGTCCCACCCCCACAATGCTACTGATTGCCGCAAGTGCTTCATAGAACACTTAAGTATCAATTTGTCTATAAAAAAAATTATTAAAAAAATGCTTCTTTTATTTTTTATTATATTCATAAAGAAAGACACACACACACATACAAAGAGAGTGGGGGGGGGCGAGAGAGAGAGAGAGAGAAAGAAAGAGAGAGAGAGAGAGAGAGAGAGAGAGAGAGACAGACAGACAGACAGACAGACAGAGATTTCTGATTCTCATTTAAAGAGAAGAGAGACAGGTGCGCGTGCACGTACACACACACACACACGCGCGCGCCGCGCGCGACACACACACACACACACACAAACAAACAAAGAGAAAGAGACAAAGACAGAGACAGAGACAGAGACAGAGACAAAGGCAGACAGACAGACAGACAGAGAAGGGAGAGGCAGAAAGAGAGAGAGAGAGGGAAAGAGGAAGACGACATAAAGCAATGGAGCAAGATAGAAACACAGAGAGTAACAAAAAATGAGAGAAAAGTAGGCTACTAGTTCAGAATTTCCAGAAGGTGGAGATACCGTTTATACTAAAAGAGCCCCCGGCATCTCCACAGGGATCACCACCAACATCCCTTCACAGTTAAAAATGCAACGTTCCAACAAGTTGGTAGGCTACTTTGCAATGTAGTTAACTTTATGGCTCACAAAAAGAAATTGTATGGTAAACACAATAAAAAACATGGAACATGAGTAACAAACTTACCTGTTCTTCTTCTTCATTCTTCTTCTTCAATGTTGAGGACCCACAATCAAACTTGATTATTCTGGCGCCTATAACTGGGGGTTTTGCAGCAGATAAATCTGGGGCAGTGGACATGTCTTAACAGTTCAGTTTTAATCATGATGATGGTGGGGTGGGGGGTGGGGGAATGAGGGTGGTGGGGTGAGGAGGTGGGAGGGGGAATGGGGTGAAGAGGGGTGGGGTAGGTGAAGAGGGCAGCAGGGTGGGTGGGGCAGGGGAGAAGTGGGGGGGGGAGGGGGTCGTTCAGTCACGAAGTAAACTTCTCTCTTTCCTCACTCCAGTAAATTTTCGCGTGTGACATCACGTCTACAATCCACAACTCACTCTTTTTACTGGGACACCGTCACGTGGGAGGAGTCAGTCATTCACGCATCCAAACTTTCCACACAAATGTTCAGGTTGGTCCCTAAAAAAACAGCTTCATCCTTGGTTTTGAAAGTAAAAACTTAAAGATAGTAAAGGGATCCATGACGACCTTGACACAGTCGTTCAAGTCTGCTTTGCAGTATTCAGTTTGAAATATAGCTGACCATACATCTACTCTGCGATCAGCACACATTTTCATATAAACTGCGCACTTGCACCCATTATAAACGTTACATTAGATGAATTCAGTGAATCGTTTTGGCAATCCACTGCTTCTACTTTCACCAAGAGTTACCTCCTGTAGTTCGCTACTACCGGTACCACTGCCATAATCACATCACTAATCATCATCATCATCATCATCATCATCATCATGTGCCCTGCCGCATGACGTTGGCGACCACGGCCCTCCATACGAATGTATCTTTTTTCGCTGCAAGGCCTGTATCTTTTGTCGCTGCAAGTAGGCCTACATCTCCCACTACTTTTGTCTTCATCCACTCTGCAAATCCGTTCAATGTTTTCTCCCTGGGTCTACCTGGTGCTGTTTTCCTCCTCCGAGATTTCTGCACATCACTACTACCAAAATCAGTCTTTCCAATCTGTCCTCCACAGCCTCTGTTGCGCCTGCCACAGAAACCAAAAACTTCTGTTTTGTTTTTGTTGTTTTCTTTTTTTTTTTCTGTATATTTTGCTTTATGAGCTTTATGAGTGATGATCACCAAGTCTTCCCCCACAAAATTCACTCACACAAAACCATCTCACCCCATCCAAAAGAGCACTACCACAGAGGGCATAGTTAAAGCTCCAAGTTTTACATACACACAAACATACATCTCTCTCTCTCTCTCTCTCTCTCACACACACACACACACACACACACACAAACAAACATAACAATGATAATAATAATCGTCATGCTCCTCCTCCTCCTCCTCATAATAATGATAATAATGATAACAGTGATAACAACAACAATAACAACAACAATAATAATAGTAATAATAATAATATAGGCCTACTACTACTACTATTAACAATAACAACAACAACAACAACAGTAATAATAATAATAATAATAAAAATAATGATAAAAATAATAATGATGATGACGATGATGATAACAATACCAACACCTGTCTGTGCAGAAACTTGCCCTCAGTTATTCCTCTGTGAAAAAAATTCATAACTCAATCCTCAAAGAAATTTTCTCACAAGCAACTTGACATCGTGCCAGTATGACCAAGACATGAAAGTTATGATGCATCATTGTTTCACAGTTTAAATCCTGTTTTGCCATTGTAACTACGCTTTCGCGGACAATATATGTATATTATATATTTGTTTTTTATCGGAATAAAAAAAAATGACAGAAGAAAGCTTATTCTTTCACTTTTACAGACCGCATTATCTGAAGGCACTGTATGTGAATACACAAGGCTTTACAAAATCATCATTAGTGATTGTGGTGTCCAGTTTGGGAGTGAGTGTGTAGTGGAATGTGTGTGGATCTGATATCATGTGTCAGTTTCAGCTGCTAACTCAAAATTACTTTATCACAGCACTGTCTGTGTGACTCTGTAACAAGAAGAAATAGAGGTTACACCAACAGACATAGTGATAAAGGGATCCTGATGTTGCCCATATAGCAGATTCTCCACTTTTGTTGACAACAGTGGAGCACAGATTTGTGTGGGCTGTTTTTGTTTGTTTGTTTTGTTTTGTTTGTTTGTGTGTGTGTGCGTGCGTGCGTGTGTGTGTGTGTGTGTGTGTGTGTGTGTGTGTGTGTGTGTGTGTGTGTGTGTGTGTGTGTGTGTGTGTGTGTGTGTGTGTGTGCGTGCGTGCGTGTTGTGTATGTGCGTTTCGTTTATGTTTTGTTTTTTATAGGGCCATGGACTCAAGATCTGATGTTTTGAATCCAGTTGCAGCACGCTACATAACAGCTGGCATGTTAGCTGTGTTGGTGGTATTAGCTTAGCTTTCCATGTCCTCTTTTGCCCCTCTCCCCATTTCAAGACCTTATCAACACACAGGTTTTTGCGCAGGCTCTAGGATTCACGGCAGTTTGGGGTGCCGCGAATATGGAATTGTCAGAGCACGAAGAAGCCTTCTTGAACAAACTGCAAACTTTTAACCCTTTGGCACCCTCATCCTATCTACTTAGCAACCACAGACATCTAAGGTACGGACCATAAAGTGTAGATGGTGAGGAATTTCATACCGCAGTTATCGTAGTAGATGCCCAGCTTCGTGGCGATATGAACAAATCTTGATGCGCGGCCGATACGAGAGCGAGTTTAACCTTTGGACTCCGGCACCCTATTCACCAGCATCTTTGTATTGCCAGCCATGCTAGCAAAAAGCAAAAACTTAACCCTTTGATTCCCTCACCCTACCTGCATGAAGCTGGTGGATACGGTGAGAGATTTCTGATTCTCATTTAAAGAGAAGAGAGATAGGTGCGCGTGCACGTACACACACACACACACGCGCGCGCGCGCGCGTGCGCACACACACACACACAAACAAACAAAGAGAAAGAGACAAAGACAGAGACAGAGACAGAGACAGAGACAGAGACAGAGACAGAGACAGAGACAAAGGCAGACAGACAGACAGACAGAGAAGGGAGAGGCAGAAAGAGAGAGAGAGAGGGAGGGAGAGAGGAAGACGACACAAAGCAAAGGAGCAAGATAGAAACACAGAGAGTAACAAAAAATGAGAGAAAAGTAGGCTACTAGTTCAGAATTTCCAGAAGGTGGAGATACCGTTTATACTAAAAGAGCCCCCGGCATCTCCACAGGGATCACCACCAACATCCCTTCACAGTTAAAAATGCAACGTTCCAACAAGTTGGTAGGCTACTTTGCAATGTAGTTAACTTTATGGCTCACAAAAAGAAATTGTATGGTAAACACAATAAAAAACATGGAACATGAGTAACAAACTTACCTGTTCTTCTTCTTCATTCTTCTTCTTCAATGTTGAGGACCCACAATCAAACTTGATTATTCTGGCGCCTATAACTGGGGGTTTTGCAGCAGATAAATCTGGGGCAGTGGACATGTCTTAACAGTTCAGTTTTAATCATGATGATGGTGGGGTGGGGGGTGGGGGAATGAGGGTGTTGGGGTGAGGAGGTAGGAGGGGGAATGGGGTGAAGAGGGGCGGGGTGGGTGAAGAGGGCAGCAGGGTGGGTGGGGCAGGGGCTCTGAAGAGAAGTGGGGGGGGGGGAGGGGGTCGTTCAGTCACGAAGTAAACTTCTCTTTTTCCTCACTCCAGTAAATTTTCGCGTGTGACATCACGTCTACAATCCAAAACTCACTCTTTTCACTGGGACACCGTCACGTGGGAGGAGTCAGTCATTCACGCATCCAAACTTTCCACACAAATGTTTAGGTTGGTCCCTAAAAAAAAACAGCTTCATCCTTGGTTTTGAAAGTAAAAACTTGAAGATAGTAAAGGGATCCATGACGACCTTGACACAATCGTTCAAGTCTGCTTTGCAATATTCAGTTTGAAATATAGCTGACCATACATCTACTCTGCGATCAGCACACATTTTCATATAAACTGCGCACTTGCACCCATTATAAACGTTACATTAGATGAATTCAGTGAATCGTTTTGGCAATCCACTGCTTCTACTTTCACCAAGAGTTACCTCCTGTAGTTCGCTACTACCGGTACCACTGCCATAATCACATCACTAATCATCATCATCATCATCATCGTCGTCGTCATCATCATCATCATCATCATCATCATCATGTGCCCTGCTGCATGGCGTTAGCGACCACGGCCCTCCATACGAATGTATCTTTTGTCGCTGCAAGTAGGCCTACATCTCCCATTACTTCTGTCTTCATCCACTCTGCAAATCCGTTCAATGTTTTCTCCCTGGGTCTACCTGGTGCTGTTTTCCCATTCCGAGTTTTCTGCACATCACTACTACCAAAATCAGTCTTTCCAATCTGTCCTCCACAGCCTCTGTTGCGCCTGCCACAGAAACCAAAAACTTCTGGGTTTTTTGTGTGTTTTTTGGGGGGTTTTTTTTTCTGTATATTTTGCTTTATGAGCTTTATGAGTGATGATCACCAAGTCTTCCCCCACACAATTCACTCACACAAAACCATCTCACCCCATCCAAAAGAGCACTACCACAGAGGGCATAGTTAAAGCTCCAAGTGTTACATACATACAAACATACATCTCTCTCTCTCTCTCTCTCTCTCTCACACACACACACACACACACACCAAACAATAATAATAATGATAATAATAATCGTCATGCTCCTCCTCCTCCTCATCATAATAATGATAATAATGATTACAGTAATAACAACAACAATAACAACAATAATAATAGTAATAATAATAATATAGGCCTACTACTACTACTAACAATAACAACAACAACAGTAATAATAATAGTAATAAAAATAAAATAATGATAATAATAATAATAATAAAAAAAATAATGATGATGATGATGATGATAACAATACTAATACCTGTCTGTGCAGAAACTTGTCAGTATTAATTCAGTCTATGCCCTCAGTTATTCCTCTGTGAAAAAAATTCATAACTCAATCCTCAAAGAAATTTCCTCACAAGCAACTTGACATCATGCCAGTATGACTAAGACATGAAAGTTATGATGCATCATTGTTTCACAGTTTAAATCCTGTTTTGCCATTGTAACTATGCTTTCGCGGACAATATATGTATATTATATATTTGTTTTTTATCGGAATAAAAAAAAATGACAGAAGAAAGCTTACTCTTTCACTTTTACAGACTGCATTATCAGAAGGCACTGTATGTGAATACACAAGGCTTTACAAAATCATCATTAGTGATTGTGGTGTCCAGTTTGGGAGTGAGTGTGTAGTGGAATGTGTGTGGATTTGATATCATGTGTCAGTTTCAGCTGCTAACTCAAAATTACTTTATCATAGCACTGTCTGTGTGACTCTGTAACAAGAGGAAATGGAGGTTACACCAACAGACATAGTGATAAAGGGATCCTGATGTTGCCCATATAGCAGATTCTCCACTTTTGTTGACAACAGTGGAGCACAGATTTGTGTGGCTGTTTTTGTTTGTTTGTTTTGTTTTGTTTGTTTGTGTGTGTGCGTGCGTGCGTGCGTGTGTGTGTGTGAGTGTGTGTGTGTGTGTGTGTGTTTGTGTGGGGTGTGTCGTGTGCATTCGTGCGCGTGTTTGTTTTGTTGTTGTTGTTAATGGTGGTGGTGGTGGTGGTGTGTGGAGTGTGTGTGTGTATACTGTTCTGTTTTCTTTGTTTACTCTGTGTGTGTGTGTGTGTGCGCGCGCGCGCGTGCGTGCGTGCGTGTTGTGTATGTGTGTTTCGTTTATGTTTTGTTTTGTTTTGTATTTTATAGGGCCATAGACTCAAGATCTGATGTTTTGAATCCAGTTGCAGCACGCTACATGACAGCTGGCATGTTAGCTGTGTTGGTGGTGTTAGCTTAGCTTTCCATGTCCCCTTTTGCCCCTCTCCCCATTTCAAGACCTTATCAACACACAGGTTTTTGCGCAGGCTCTAGGATTCACGGCAGTTTGGGGTGAAGCGAATATGGAATTGTCAGAGCACGAAGAAGCCTTCTTGAACAAACTGCAAACTTTTAACCCTTTGGCTCCCTCATCCTATCTACTTAGCAACCTGTAGAAAGCTTGTGGATAGAGTGCGGGAGTCAAAAGGTTAAGGGGGAGAGAGGCCAAAGGCAATCCGCCGTGGAATCGCTGGAGAAAGCATGTGCTTTGTGGTTATCACTCGTTTCCATAAGCCACTGCTGCTACTTTATTTAACCCTTTGACTCCTGATCCTTTCCACTAGCATCGTGCGTCGATCATCAATGACAGCAAAACAAAAACCTTAACCATTTGACTCCCTTGCCCTATCCACTAGCTTCCTGCAGGAGACTGGTTGATACGGTGATGGAATCAAAGGGTTAAGGTTTTGAAGCTGGTGGATTTGGTGCAGGCGTCAAAGGGTTTTAAGAGAGAGAGAAAGAGAGAGAGAGAGAGAGAGAGAGAGAGAGAGAGAGAGAGAGAGAGAGAGAGAGAGAGACAAAAGCCAATCCTTCGTGGCATTGCTGAAAAGAGAATAGAGTGTGCATTATGTTTTGTTATCCCCGTTTCTGTAAGCCAATGTTGCTATTCGACCGAGGAACTGCAAAATAATGACGTTAAGCTTTACAGTTCAGGGGAGAAAACTTAAGCACTGCCCGTTGTATAGCGACTGGATTTGAATTATCTCCCGTGTCCTAAATGTGCACCTTGACTAACGGGCGGGGGGTCCAAAGATTAAGACATCAGACTTACGATCGGAAGGTATGGAATTCGATCCTGCCTAAGTATCTCTGGCCAGGTGGACAAAGGGTGGAGAGTGATCCCATATCCCAGTTCAACATGTATGCTGGCCTGTTAGTGCCTAAAATAAACTTTCACACTGACACAGATTCACATTCATATGCTCACTTGTTTGCATGCACGCACACATTTTTTACACTTCAGAGAAAAGAGATTTTGTTTTGTTGTTGTTGTTGTTTTCAAAGAAAAATGAGGCCACAATGGCTTGACTCACTTTTTTTTTATGTTCGTTAATACAGTCCACACCACCACCACTTTTTTTTTTTTAAAGAGATCATTTCAAATCAATCAGTTTTTTTGTTTTTTGTTTGTGTGCTTATCAGTGACAAAAGTAGGCCTACATTAGCAAGATTTTCTCAGCTTTTTATCAGTGAAACTTCAAATTTCTGTCAAAAGATGTAAACCACTGAGGACTCAAAAGAGTCATGAAAGCATTCGTTTGAAAGGTAAATTGTAAAGGTCAGGTCTTATGGACCAAAACAAAAACATTGCCTAAAATTAGCACTCTCTACACCATGGTAATTGGTCTCATGTGGTATAGTTGTGCTAAAATCTGTAGAGGCGTTTACGTTAATTATATTGCATGTTCACATTTTGGGCTTCAGCAACATTTTTGCCCTAGTACATCACTAAAGCAAGGATTTTTTTTTATGTTAGTGCCTGCTCAAAAAAAAAAAGTCTTGTTAGTGTCACATTCGACTATTCCAACTTTGGACTATTGTCTAAGTTATCGCCTTTGCAACAGCAAATGAACAAATCCCTCCAGATTCTCGACTTTTATCATGTTAGTACTCTGTATTCATGTGTGTGTGTTTATTTTTTTTATTCCCTCCACTATTAGACATTTGAGTAGTGGTTTGAGTGCTAGTCTTTTGGATGAGCTGATAAACAGATGACTTGTGTGCTGCGAATGTTAAAGATCGCATGACAACAAAAGAGTTTTCTAAGGGAACAATCTGTAGGAAAATCCACATTCATAGGTAAATACATACAGGAAAAGAAAAAAGAAGGCACCATTCTGTAGAGACGTGCTTTGTCCAGGAAGAGTAATCTACACAAAACAAAATTCCCCGGTGAAAAGAAAAAAAAAAAAAAAACCAAAAAAACCCCCAATCCACTCCAACATACAATACGTGCTAGTCACCAATCAGTTCCCAAGTTGGCTACTCTTTTTTATTTTTTTTTTTGGTCCCATTTTTTTGCGGCACAGAAGCTGGCAATTTTTTCTTCTTCTTTACAATGCGATGATGATGTCAATGAGGATGATAATCATGATGCTATGGAGTTCCATTTAGGATTGAGACTGCGTGACGGGGCTGTATTCTACGCTTACTATCATAATATATCCTAGCGTCAACCAGGACAGAGATATACAGATACCTGCAGTGCTGGTCAGAGGATTTGAGCAACACCCTCAATATGACAAATCCAAGAAGTGGATGAGACTCGACTGTGTGGTCCCAGCGTTCCCAATGAGCCCATCGCACGCCCAACAATGGGTAAGAGCCGATTAGAACCGAAAAATCCCACGATGATTTTTGAAGTAGTCCGCTGCGTTTACCACTACACCACAGCGACTGGTCCAAGTTGGCTACTTACCAATCTTCATTTCCTTTATTTTCCCCTTATATCTACTAAATCATTTTCTTCAGTATCATTTTCTTGAGAGGTGAGAAATGGTTGGTTTATTCATTGACTTTCAATCTGTAGGCTACCTACCACATCAATATCTAATAAAAAGCACAATTTTGCAAATAAAGGATAACTGATAAAGTGCAAGTGTGAATTAATCGCTTCAAATTTAGCTGATTCAATCAGTCTCTCCAAATAAAGGATTGTCTGGTTTCTGTGTGTCGACACTCTTCTCATGGAAAAACAATACCAGCAACAATAACAAAGAAAACCACCTCTCCCCACGTATGTGTGAGTGTCAAAAGTTTGTGTGTGTGTGTGTGTGTGTGTGTGTGTGTGTGTGTGTGTGTGTGTGTGTGTGTGTATGTATGTATGTGTGTGTGTGTGTGTGTGTGTGTGTGTGTGTGTGTGTGTGTGTGTGTGTGTGTGTGTGTTTGTGTGCATGTGTGTGCAAGTGTCTGTCTCTCTCCAAGTATACGTGTATATAATCCTCAATAAACTTTCAAATTTCTCAAAATGGCATCTCCAGCACTACGAAATTCTATATAGAATCTAGGTCTACACTGATGTCAAAGTGCAGGAACGGAAAACAAAATAATCATGGCAAATGCCACAGACTGCTCATAAAAGCAACACGTTGATCAGTCGAGGGAAACCTGTGGAGCCACAACCCCTGTACCAAATAGGTGTTCCCATCCAAGTGAGCTTTGAAATATAGAGACACAATATATTTCAATCCAATTCTAAACTTTAAGATTTTTGTTATTGTTGTTTAAGCTCGGCCAACTGTGTAGAGCTATATCAGGGCTATAACTATTTCAAAACATACAGAATACTTCCACTCGGGGGAAAAAAACCCATCATGTACACATATCAATGCATTTGCACACATAAACTGAGGAAAGGAAATGTCCCTTGCACTGACCACTCTGTCCAAGGTAGAAACAAAGAGAGTGACAGAAAAGAGGAAATATCTACCACAGAATTTTCAGGTGGGGATATCATTTATACTAAAAGAGCCCCTGGCATCCCTATGGGGGGAAAACTTCAAGATTGAAGATACCACAAACACAACATTGATAATATCACAATCATACAAATGAAACACACACAAACATTATCCAAACTTTCACCACAACACACAAAACAGTATAAAAAACACAACCCACAAAAATGAGGTTCGACTGGATTTTTTAATACAAGTACAAACCACATTGGAACAAAACCAAAGGCCATTCACAAAACCCGGTGTTAAGTTAAACTAAAAAGGCCTATGTTTTTACATTTGACTTTTTTCCCCAGAAGTGACAAGTCAGAAACAAAATTACTTCCAAAGCTAAAAATTTGGTCACATCCATTTTCCTACTTCAAAGACTGAACCACAATTCAAGAAGAATACGGTCCATTATCTCGCTCACATGTTTCTCTTCAACACAAGCTTCCACTCTTCTCGACTCTAGCAACGACGACGAATGCAATATGGCTGTAGAGTTTTCTATGTTGGTTCCAACCCACATCTGCGTAAAAACCACATTATGTCCACAAACAACATGAAACAGTACAACAAAAAGTATGATACCATATAGAACAATTCTGACACACATTCAACATCGTTTGATGACATCCTTCACTTTCCACACAGGTCATGTCAAGGTGCAGGTTTTCCATTAAAATCCATAAAGATGAAATTATCAACACAATTCAATTAGAACAATCCTGTATTCTAATACATATTCTTTTGTCACCTTCAAAATAATTTCACACACCCCTCCCCCCAAAAAAAGATGTAACCTGGATGTGCAATGTCAAAAGAACAAATACCATGAATAACTTTTCAAAGAAAACAGTTCTTACCTTGAACCAGTAACAAAGAAATAACTAATAAACATGACAACATATGAGAGCAATGACATGAAAGGAGATGAGTGAAAAAAGATTAACGCCTTCCTCTAGGTCCACCTCGACCACCACCACGAGGTCCTCCACGGCCACGGCCTCGTCCTCCTCGGCCCCTGCCTCTACCCCCCATTTGTGCTGCACAAAATGAAAACAAATGTCAAAGATAAGGATGGTACATTTCCACTGGCACTGCACCATTAATGTTATTTTTGTTTAAAGCCCAGCCAACTGCACAGAGCCATATCAAGGCTATAACCGTTGCAAAGTATACACAATATTTCAACAAGAAAGACAAGAAAAGAAAATTAAGTACACATATCAATGCAGTTGTGCACATAATCTAAAGAGAGGCCCCTGGTGTTGACCACTCCATCCAATTTATCACACAGGGGATTTAAAAAACACCTAAATACAAGTTTAACATAAGTAAGGACACTAAAATATATATATATATACACACACACATAAAAATGGGCCTAAATTACCTAAAACTGTTTTCGCATATCACATTTCCCTAGAGCCAAAAATGCATTTAACTATGAAGAAATCAAATCATACACCCTGATTAAGGATTACTGGCTTTTTTTCAGTTTTGGGGGACTTGTGCCGCTGGGTGAATGAAATTTTTGTCAGCAGTGTCATCTGTGGGTATATATAGATGTACAATATTGAGCAAGGGAAGCAATCCCTACCACAGTGTCTGCACAGAAAGAGTGAAGCTTGTCTGTGTGCTTGTAGCTGAATATTTAAAACCAGTGGTGTTACACACTATAATGGTTCATACTACAGCATCCCCAACTCCTCATAAGAGGGATTTTGTTTTAGCATCCTCAAACCAGAAGAACAAGAAAACCAATGTAAGCGCGTCTCAACAAGACAAAACAAAACAAGGCAAATTTTCGCCAACTAGCCTTTGTCAAAGCGCGAACGCACGTCACAGACAAATCACAGACACCAAACAATGGATAAAAGTGGACGAGGCGCAGGAAAAGTCTTTAGTCCCGTTTTTATTATCCATTGTTTGGTGTCTGTGATTTGTCTGTGACCGGCGTTCGCGCTTGACAAAGGCTAGTTGGCCGAAAATTTGCGCTTGTTTTGTTTTGTCTTGTTGGAGACGCGCTTACATGATTTTCTCTGTTCTTCTGGTTTGTGTTTGCTTGGGCCGGGCAGTCAATCTTGTTTTGATCTTAGCATCCTTAGTTAAATCAAAATTGTGTTCAGGTATGTTTGTTAAATCTCCTGTTAATGAATTGGAGGAGTGGTCAACGCTAGGGCATCCTTACATTAGGTGCGTGAATGTACTGATATGTGTATTTAATTTTCTTTTCCTTTTCTTTTTTCCTGTTGGAAGTATTGTGTATGTTTTCAAACAGTTATACCCCTGATACGGCTCTATTCAGTTGTTGGGCTTTAAACAAAAATAACAATCACAATAACTGGAACAAATCTTCACTAATTCAGAAACATGCATTCTGTCATCAGGGAGAAGTCCATTACATAGATACCTTGCTTCCCTTTTAGTTGATCTGAGTAAATTCCCTTTAAAGGAAACCATATATACAAGAAAATACATAACTTATTCTCCAGAAGAAAGCCTTAGTCACCAATTAGACCTACCACTTCCATTATCCTATTTTTTCTTTCAAGGAAGGCATCATCTTTTAAGGGATGCAAATCATTATCTGGTCAAACCGGACTAAGAACTAAACAAATCAGTTTACACACGGCTTTACAAATGCTGCCATTTCTCACCATTTAGGCAGGCCTGGCTGGCTCACACATACACCGCCTGACCTCCCCCCCCTTTCCCTTTCCCCAGCTCTTATCTCTGGCACAGGTGCCTGCTTGCAGGCGCTAGGCTGGAATCGCTTCTCTGTCATCTGTTAAACTAACACATTCCATGTACTTAATACAAAAGCATGCAGTGTCCGCCTCAAACTTTGTTGGGGCAAAAGAATTGTGGACACAATTAGACAAAAGACTGTCCTTTTGTTCTGTGCAGTCTATTTTGCTGAGTAATTTGTTGTGGTGCCTGGTTTATCTACTTTTTACGGAAAATATGAACTTTGTGTGTTAATGTATACACAAAAGGATTAACAGAACAAAAATCGGTTTGTGTGTGCATGTGTTTTTTCATCATTTATTAGGGTGGTTTCAAGGTGAGCTACTAATTTAGTATGTGATTTATTTGTGTCTAATCAAAACAGTATGGAGACAGAACATTCAAAGCAGTTGCATTTAAAAAGATTACATTTATTGTATAGAGTGTGTGGTGGGCGCTCAAAAAGAACGGCAGAAACTAGTGTAAAATTTTGCAGAAATATAGCCACTGAACTAAAGGCATTTCACAATATAAACCTTCGGTCAGACAGAAAAGACATTCAGAAACATTTTGTCAAAAATGTCACTCCAGACTGATCAATTTGAAAAAAACAAAGCTCAAACAATTCACCTATGTCCCTTTGAGACATAGAAAACTCGGCAGCCCTGTGGGTTCCATCTGATAAGTCACTTCAGATTAGTGACTGCTCTGTGTGTTCACAGTTTTGTGAACAAAGAAAAGGTGGCAAACCAGTAAAACGATCAGGAAGGCCAAAGCAAACAGCAGTGAAACACAGAACAAGCACAGTCTGGCCCATATCTGTGTCTCTATCTTTCCCCTGTCAGTGAAGTAATTAAAGCTGACCTGCTCGGAACCGTGGGAATAACTCACACCTTTGGGTGAGTGGAATGGCATGCACAGTGATAGTGTGTCACTGTGTGAGAGTAAACTGTTCGAATGGAAAGTCGCATATTTGTGAAAAGGAAGTTTAAAACTTCACTTGTTTTTTCTAATTGTGCATGTTTTATGATTAGTACTGCTTCAAACACTTGCATTCAACACAGTCTCTTTGAGGTGCGTGCAACTTCTTATAGGCCATGTTTGGTCTTGTTTTGTTGAGAAATTTCTTCTCTATTCATTTCTATGCATGTTGTATAACTGTAAGCACATTAAGAAAAGAAAACAACGAAAGTGTAAACCAAGTGATTTTTTTGTCTGGCTAAACAGCTGTGCACTGGGAGGGGAATACCGCATGTGTGTGTGATATGCGAAAGAGCGCAGCAGCAGTCTTGTGCGGTACTGGCACGCGCTAATCTTACAACTGTCTTACAACCAGCCAGTGTGCTGTGCGCCAGTTTGGCGGGCTGGGTCAAGATTCCTGGGTCACATTCCTCCGCGCATACGGGGAGTTTCCTCCCAACTAAAGGGAACGAAAAGAACAGCCGTGTACACACTTTGTTCATACAACATTCTCCATGTCTTCAAATTCACTGTACTAAATAGACATTATACTGATTAAACAAAACAAAAAAAATAAATATAAGGGGAAAGGAAACAAAGGCTAACTTTCTTTTATCATTTCTCCAGTACTTATAATTCTGTCATTTACGTACTTATTCATCTATTCATATTAATTCTTATAAATGTCCGAGATGCTGCTCACTCACCACTGCCTCTTATCTTACGATAACACTGATCATAAATTTACAAAGATGTCAGACAAGTCTTCTCATCAACAGTACGTTCAATTGTAATGTTTATCTTGTTTCCCCTCAAATGTGTAACATTTTATGTACTACACAATTTGCTTTATGTAAACGTTAATCAATTTTGTTATGATCAGCCCAGTTTGTTCAAATCTTGAAGCAATGTATGATTATGAAACTGAACAACACTGACAAGTCACAAGGAAAAACAATTCATAAAGAACATGTGAGACGAAATAAAGAGTTGTGCACTGCATTTGTAGTTTGTCGCAACCGAATTTTTTTTTTTTTTTGTGTGAAATATTCACTGCTCTTCCTTGGGAAACTACATCAACACAGTGAAAGAATGCTCTAATATTTTTTTCTTTTCACCTAACACATTCACAACATTCCAAGTTGTCTTCTTATCCATCTTGATAGATGTCAAACAATTTTTCAGATCACCATTACACAAAAGTGTTTGTTAAAAAGGACGTAACAAAATGAAGTCCTTTTTCTTCTTTCTATTGGAAAGGGCACCTTTAGTAAGATAACAATATTATGATCTATCTTTCTGTTTTCATTCCTTCTTTCCTTAAACTGTATGTGAGTGAATGTTCCTGTTTTTCTTCTTCTCCTCTTTTTCTTTTTTGCTTTATTTAATTTATTTACTTATTTGTGTAGTAAGAGGAGATAAAAACAAACTGAAGATCTGTACTTACATCTGCCCCCTTGTTGCTTTCTCTGTTTGGCGCGGGGAGCATCATCAATCAGTAGCGTGTCAAGAGGAAGTGTGTCGGGTAGGATGAAGTAGCGAATGTTGTTGCCTCGGATACTCAAAGAGTCGAGCTGCTGTGGGTCTCTGTTTTTCACTGTCATCTTGACCGCTTTCAAGTGTGTGTTCATACTGACGTCGACACCTGCCAACGACAATACATGTAAGAAGTTAAAACAGAATGTTTCTAAAAATAAGTTGTTGCACATCGACCAATGGACACACTTGATTCTACAGTGGTTGTTTTAAAAAATAGTCTTTAGACATGGAATAAAAAGTACAACAAAGGGAAAGGAAGACACACCAATAAGCTAGACACTGAGATCCAGACAGACTCTGCAATGAGCTAGACATTTAGGGTTTGCAAATCAAATTGGTGCGGCAAATGGTTCTCTGTGGCATAGTTTCATGTCAACATTCCTCTTCAATTTCAGGACAACATCCACCTCTCTCTCTCTTTACTGTATAACAACTGACTTCTTGACAGTAGATTGGAGTAATCTGATCTTGTCAGTTCTGCATAAATCAATCTTCCTTTCTTTATCGTCACAAGCGACGATGCTCTCCCAGGGGAGAGCGCATCACCACAATGATACAAGTTATAAGTTTGTTCAAGAAGGATTCATTGCACTCAGGCAATTCCATGAACATACGCCCCGCACAAATCTGCCAGCAATTATCTGGCAGACTCCCTGAGCCTGTGCAAAACCATATGTGCTGGCAAGGTCTTGAAATGGGGGGCGGGGGGACCTATGAAACACTAAGCTGTCACCACCAGAGTGAGGAAACAAATTCAGACAGGCAGCAAACAGGCCAGTTTTTGATATTGCGGATATGATTGAACTCAAGACGTCAGATCTTGAGTCCACAGCTCTATCAAAGGAACGAACCAGCCCGCACAACAAAAAACAAAACAAAACCTGCAAGCAAACAAAAACAACTACAAGTAGGTATTCCAAAGTGCTCTTCGCGGGCGGCGAAAAGTACGGCAAAGTGCGATTTTTCACTGGTTTTCAACTTGCTCGTTCTCAACAAAATGCAGTGTCAGAAATAAAAAACATAGATCATGTTGATCTGTGATCCTTTAAGCTTTGTTTAAAGTCAAAATAAATCAATAAGTGTAACATTTACCGTTTGAAATATGCTTTTGATGATGGGTACTAAATTGCGATTTTGCTGCAACTGGAACGACGAAATCGGAACGCGGTTTTGACACCTACCTTGAAAACTCGCCTCGCGGAGATCAGCTGGGTCAGATATCAACAAACCATTTACACAGTCAAAAAGACGACTAAACTTGCTTTCATCCGATGTAAAAAGTGAACTGATAGGTTTGCATTTAGTCGGTCGTTTCGTGCGTTAAAAACTTCCGTCGATGATTTCGCAACCTTACTCAAAACCAATCTCTCCATATTTTCCACTGTGCAAAAGGTCAAGGTTTCAACTTTCAACTTCTGCTAGTTGCATATGGATTCAACCACTGGCTGTCTTCCGCGAGGACTGAGAAAAAGCAACCTATTTTCGCTTTCCCTTAGCGTCTGACGCGCAATGGCGGACACGCGCGAAGATCGTTCGGGCGAGCACATGGACGTCGAAGTTTACGTCGACCGCTCCAGCCACGACGAATCAAGCGATCCAACTTATCTAGAGGGTAAGTGAAATATCTTGCAGTTTGTTTACTATTACTTTTCGACATTTTGTTTCCTGATTTTAGAATATAATTGTTTGGAAAGCGCACAGCTGCAGCACCCACAGTATCATGAATATGTTAGAAGGTAGGGGTAGGTGACGGTTTGGGGTGCGGTAATTTTACAGAGAGCGAGATCAGGCATATGATTAAAGGAAAATGTTTACAAAAGATTTTTTTAATAATCCATGCCTTTATTATATTTATTTATAATGATGTTAATGAGAGATTAGCGATTTATTGTGGTCACGTGACCAACGCTTTGATCGATCGATAGTCGAATCGGCCGAGTGCCCTCCCTTGACTTCACTCGATCTGGTTCAGTGTCGTTCAATAATTTCACAATGTTACACCTTTTTCTTTTCTGCCTTTGTGTAAACTTCCTGAATGGTACCATTGAAACAAATTTGCATGTTTATCAATCCTATTATTTTTAGGCCCAATATTATTATCACCTAGATCTAGTTCAACAGCTTTAAAAGTTTATTATTATTATTAATATTATCATATTTTTGTTATTATTTTACTATCATTATTCATTATTATTTATCATTATTATTATTATCATTATTTCATTATTAGTTTACTATTATTCATTACTATTTATTATCATTACTATTATTGTTATCAGAAATAATATTTAAACAAAATAAAGTAGGCCTACCAGGTTAATGGGTTGGACACTGAACCTTCCTAACTAGGCCTATAGTGTTTTTGAGATAAATTTTGTTGTGCTGATTTGAGTAGGCCTAAATGTATGGAACATTTTACTTTGCCCACTGCTTTGTGAGTTAGGGTAAGGTATTATAATTTTATTTTCAAAGCTGACAATAATACTGGTACAGTGGTAGGCTTCTTACAGCTCCACCCACACCAATCTCTATCTCTCTTGATCCTTTCTCTCTTTGACAGGCAGGGAAGTTGAGCAGGGGTACAAAAGTCCTTGTGTTCCTGCATGTTTTATGTTCTTGTTTTTTGGATTTGTTTTTGTTTTGGTCAGTATTTCACTATTTGCCTCTTGCTCTGTATGTATAGGCCTGTTTGTCCCTACAAATGGGATTTTCACATTACGCTACAGGATAGAACAGATAGATGTACTAATACTTTCCCTCTACACTATTTTTCTCACAGATGATCTCTTCATGAGGATGAAGGAGCGATTTCTTAAGACTGGCAGAGGGCGGAGACCTAGTCTTTTGGACAACTTTGACAGCAATGATGATGAACTGCATCTTAACATGTTTTAATTTCCTGTCACTTGTGAAGGGGAATCACTGATCATAGACACTGACAAGTATTTTTTTACATTTCATTACATGATTTTTGTAAAATGAGATGATTTCTATCTTTTGTGCTTCCGGTCCAGTTTAAGTTGAAGGCCAGGACAGTTATCTACTGTGATTAAGCAACAGTGAAAGGTCAAGACAATGATGTGGAAGCTTTTGATAATGTTCTACACACAGTTAAGGAACAGTTAAAGGTCAAGACATGTTTTAATTGTTGTTTAATGATAAAAAAAACAACAAATTGGCATGTAAAAACTATGAAGATGACTTCTTTGAATGAATGTTGTTGATGTACATGTCTTGTTTGATTCGATATGTAAACAAAACGCATTATTTGTTACTATTATCAGCTGACATTTGTTATAATTTTGTCATCTGATTTTTGTTTACAGAAAGATTGAAACCTAATGTCTTGTTTGTTATATTGACAGATCATAAAAAACTGATCATTTTGGTATATGGTACTTTGCAGTAGGATGAATGTGACAGAAGTTACGGAGTCTTGCAAAAAGCTAAAATACACATTTTTTTCAAAATAGGTATTTTATCCTTACCCAAATATGGTTTGATTAAACATACAGATGTCTGGGGTTGTTTTACATTGAAAGAGTTTGTCATGCTGAGCAATTTGATATCAAAACCATTTTTGTAACTTTAAAGTGAAAAAAGTTATGGTGCACCAAATATGTGTAAAATTCGCCATTTTTTTCACTGTGACAAATCGGCATATTTCGCATTTTTGACATCTGATATCTTTTCAACCAGCTTTCAGATGAAGCTGGAAAAAATTAGGGTTAAATTCCTTAATATGTTTATCATATATGATTCATTTCAGTGTCACTGTATTGTATTTCTTAAAGATAATGGAGTTTGAAATTAATGAAAATGGGTCCCTTGCCCAGCTGTTTGGAACGGCGGCGTCCAATTTTGCTATTTTTTGTCATTTTCATAGGTCTGTATTTTTATTGATATGCATTTCTGTCCATATGTTTTTTGCACATCAACTTAACAAGTAAAAACCTCCTCAGAAATGATTTTCTGGACTTGTGTGATTTTATATGTGTGTTCAAGGCATGTCTGAATGTGGCCTAAAAAAATGTGCGAAATTTTTCTAAGTCCAAAAAGAAAGGAAAAAATCATTAAAAAATTATTTTTTTATCCCACATTAAAAAATAAAGTATGTATGTGTTCAGAATGAAAATCTCTATTTTCCCAGCTGATTTTTATACAGGTAAGTTCAAATTTGAAAATCACTTTGGAATACCTACTACAAGACATCACAACCAATTTTCTTTGGTTTCTATTTGTCTGTCTACTTGTGTTTTTGCTTCTTCGTGAAGGTAGGTGTAGGTGTTTCAACAGGTTTTTAACATTGTCAATCCTCGTGTTAGTCTATACAGTACGTGTTTCTTTAAAAATGTGGAATATGGAAATATTGCTGTCTGATCATGTACTTGTCCATGTCTCTCATGGAGGGTATCTTCAATCACTAGGCCACCAGTCCATATATATTCAGGTTTAAAGTGGTGTGTGTGTGTGTGTGTGTGTGTGTGTGTGTGTGTGTGTGTGTGTGTGTGTGTGTGTGTGTGTGTGTTTCTGTTTGTGTGTGTGTGTGTGTGTGTGTCACTGTGTGTGATAGCAATGCTTTAGACAATGCGTTTCAACTTCTTTTCAAATGAACTAAATTCCATTATAAAAGACTAAAGCTTATTCCACAAAATCATTTGTCTGTTAAATCAATGTTTTTATTATGCAACTACATATTTGGAAGAGAAACAAAAAACAAACAAACAAACAAAAAAACAAAAAACAAAAAATCCAGACGCCTAATAAAATGAAAGAAATATGAAAGAAACCTAATTTTTGCATTTTACATTTCAGACATTTTGAGAATATAAAATACTGACTACAATTGCAAACTTGTGCTAATAATGGCAAGCAAGACATATGACAAAATATGCAGAAACTAAATGCTGATTTTTTTTTTTTTTTTACATCACAAATTGGAAAAATATATGTAAAAAAGATATGCACCTGTAACAGTTCCATGCACTTGTGTCCCATTTTTCAGTTCAATCGTCACTGTCTCGTGACTCAACTTCATTAGAAATCTGAAACATCACCATATGTGTACTGTATTAAAATTACCAGTAACATGATCTACAACAGCAGTGGAATAAGCTCATGAGACTTGCATCAACTCATACTGAAACAAAACACACTGAAATAGAATAAATCAACAGGTAGGCCTATATTACTTGACAGGCTCAAGTTCTCCAAAGCAAGTTCAAACAAACAAAAAATTGGCCTACAATTCATACAAAATGAACTGAAAAACAACTAGATCAATCCCTCTTCCATGAGTAGGTGATTTCTGGCCACCCCCAACACCCCCTGTTTATCTCATCATTTGTTTTGTTACATCTGTCTGTCTTATTTTGACGAGGTGGGGGAGAGGGCAATGGGGCATAAAGGAAAGGAAAGTCCATATGTGGGAAAAATATGAACTTCTGTAGTTTGTTCTGATGAAAAAAATTATGAGCCCACTTCTTCATAAGAGCATGTACACAAGTTTACGTGAATGTATGTGTTTGTAACACTGTATAACTATAAGCACACATATGTGTACATTTGCACATGTGCAGTAATGCACAAACTGCATACACCGATACAGACATACATATTTATATAGGCTCATATTGTGTGTGTGTGTGTGTGTGTGTGTGTGTGTGTGTGTGTGTGTGTGTGTGTGTGTGTGTGTGTGTATGTGCATGTAACACTGAGCAAGTGAAAGTACCGAGATAGAGCATGAGACTTAATACATATCTTAGCTGAGTGACTACAAAAACTGAGTTGGGAGCTTGTTCAGAAGGAAGCGAGTCTGTTCAAGAGGGATTCACAGCATTCACCACTCGAGACAATTCCTAAATACTATGTACTCTATTGAAATATGACAGTATTTTGTATTTTTCTGGCTGACTCATTGAGCCTGCTCAAAACTCAAACAGCACTGTCAAGACCTTGAAATGGGGTAGGGAATACGACATAGTCTATGAAACACTGACAATGCCAGAGTTATTGGAGTATCAAGATGGGCGGTGAACAACTTCAACAAGCCTACAATTATGCTGCGGCGTCTTCTCTTTCCTGTATTGTCATACACACTGCTGAGAAGATAAACTATTCTGTTGGCAGAGTAGCTCAGCACTGGGCCACTGATCCAGTTCAGACAGCCTCAACGGTCAAGCAATCAGGCCTAAACATCCAACATAGGCACCCATTAAAAACTGAATATTCAGACTTGTGGTGTGTGTTCAATAACATGCATATAAATGCATCCAAGGAAAAAAATACCAAAGGCTAAAGAGCAAAATAACTTCAAGGGGTGGGCTAGGTCTCCTCAATTAAAAAACAAAACAAAAAACAACAACAAAAAACAGTCCACACGGGATATTGAATCGACGACTCCCAGTCTACACTGTCACCAAATGACCTAACTACTATTATACTAAACACTACTTAACTAGGCTAACATACACACACACACACACACACACAGCGCGCGCGCGCGCGCTTGTACTTGTGTTGTATTATCGTCCCAGCGTGTTTACGATAGAGGGACTGTCTTGAGGAACACACACAAAAACTGTGCCCAGCCTAAAGATCTTACCCACGATCCCTGCATTAGCAGCATGGAGTTCTACTTCTAACCAACTGAGCTAACGCGGACACTCGACCGAAGACACACGAACATAAGTAACTTCCGCTGAAGGGCTCGGATATGAAAACGGACGTCCCAAAGAAGCAACAAATTAGCCACGCCTACTGTTCTCTTTCTTACTTACTTTAGATTCCCTACTTGAAGTTCTTTCAGCAATGAGCAAGAATTCTTCTCAAGTTAGGCCTAAAATTATTCGACTCGTCAGACCGGCGCAAACGGAATCAATTCAATGGATGCGCACATGTCAGACATGTTCTTAGCCGGTCGGCTGCTATAAATTTGAAATTTGTAACTCACAATTAGTAGCACAAAAATCAACGGACCTCTAACCTCAACCTACATCATACTTAAATGTTTAACGTAGCTATACACACAAATATCACAGCTCTTACCTGACAAGCTTCATTTTGACTGTGCTGTCGACTCGCAAATAGCGGCAAGCGTTCTGCGCTCTCTTTGTGCCTTTAGCTAACTGGAGAGTTCCAAGGGGTGTAATTGTCAACGTAAGTCCTACGCGACCGAAACTTTTTAATTTAGTAACTGGACATTTAAACTCCCATTGTCTAAGATCATTTTAGACCTGTGGTGTGTGTGTGTGTGTGTGTGTGTGTGTGTGTGTGTGTGTGTGTGTGTGTTGTGTGTGTGTGTGTGTGTGTGTGTGTGTGTGTGTGCGTGTTATCAGTATGTGACTGTACATCATACTGCTTTGTGTCTGTTGTGTGTATGTTAATTTGCTAAATACACCAATGTGCACCAGCATGTTAGTACCCGTACATATTGCCCAAAATGCTTTCTTGTAAAACAAAGAAAGTGCGTGACAGAGAAAAGGAAATATCTATAACAGAATTTCTGGAATTTCTGATGTTGATGCTGTGTTGAAAGAAAATGCACCATTCCCACTTTCATCTCCTTAATTTCAATGCTTTGATTAAATAATAATAATAATAATGATAATAATGATAAATTAATTAAAAAAAGATGATGATAATGATGATGATAACAACAATAAAATAATAATGATTATAACAACAGCAACAATTAAAAAAAATCATCATCGTCACATCATCATCATCATCATCACATCATCACCACCACCATCATCATAATCATCATTTTATCAAAGCATTGTAGTTAAGGAAATAAAAGTGGTAGCAATCTATTGTTAACTCAAATTAAGACGATCGGCCTGTGGAAATGGTATATATTCGTTCAACACAGCATTAATAGCAGAGATTCTGGTCTAGAAATTCCTCTTCTCTGTCATGCACTTCCTTTATTTCTGTTAAATTATCATCGTATAAATATGCATCATTTAATACAAGAATGATTAAAACCGAGAAAGAAACATTATCTTTACAGCATTTTAATTTCGTAGGCTACTTCCATGGTAAGTAATATCGACAACAGCATGATTAATCTTAGTAAGACACAATTTCCAAAAATCAAGACAGATGACAATTTAAATGACAAGAATTTTATTCATGTATGTGCATGTCATAGTGACTTAAGTTGACAAACATGTTTGTACGAAAGACTTGAGAGCAATAGCATCTTTCAAATACAGATCTACATAAATACATATTTAGCAGGAAGAGGACAAAAATCATACGATCTAATCTTTGTCATGTTTTGTTCAGTCACACAACAGGCGTGCACATACTCACACACTCATACAACATACACATACATACGCATGCGCGCGGGCGCACACTCACACACACACATTTATACACACATACAAACACACACACATACACATACACGTACGCGCGCACACACGCACACCACACACACAACGCACGCATGCAGGCACGAACGCACACGCACGCACGCACAACACACACACGTATGCAGTTAATGATCAACATGCACATGATAAACCAATAGCAAAGGTGAAGCACCCTCCCCCACCCAACATACACACACACACACACACACACACACACACACACACACACACACACACAACGCCCCCCCCCCCCCCCCCACACACACACACACACATACACACACACACGACCAACTGACGAGCATAAAAACTACTTCAAACACACACACACACACACACACACACACACACACACACACACACACACACACCATGGCAAGACACATACATAATAAGACGCACGTTTTGTAGGCTACAGAAGCGGAATTACATGAAAGCAAAGGGCGACCACTGAATGTTCTTAAGAAGAACTACCACAACCAACCACACAGATCAGGGTTTTGTCCCCTGGGCTTTAACAGAGTGCTCACCGTTCGGATAACTAGCCCGTCTTCAATGACCCGATGCAGCTGTGGATTAGAAATGTTGCTATGTGTTGTATTGATGCTTTTTTTCTCTTTCTTTTCTTTTTTACGGTGGGGGGGGGGGGGGGGGGCTGTGGAGGGAAAGATATGCGGTAATTTCACCAAGAGACAATTCACCCACCATGTGGATGAACCTTTACTACTAAACTGATCAACTGACTAGCTAATACAAACCTACCAACTAAGTGACTTACAAACCAGATAACTGGCTGACGAACCAAAGAAGCAAGCAAGCAAGCGAGCAAGCAACCAATGAAGCAAGCAACTAAGCAACCAACTAACTAACTATTTAACTAACCAACTAACTAACTAACTAACTAACTAACTATCTAACTTACTAAATGGGTGCTTTTGTCATATTGTAATCACAGTTGTCGTGGCAGTCTTTGTGTCGTCTCATGGGGTGAAGGAGGGAGATAGTAAACTCTTATACCAGTGTGTTTGGGGGGAGAGGGGAGAGTTGGAAGTTTGTGTATGTAATTCACTAGCTAACTATCTTATTACTGTGTTACCACTAAATCAACCAACTTGTAGCAACATGATGATCCATCCCACTCGTGAAAAAGAAGGTGGTCCTGAAAAGGACCTTTAAGCAGTGCATGCGTTACTTTCGCAGTCAGTCTGAACGGGAGTAGTTGCAGTCCATGAAGCCAGGATCTGGATTTTTCATTCCATAGGACGACGCCTGTGCTGTCATCATGACAGAGAGAGAGAGAGAGAAGAGAGAGAGAGAGAGAGAGAGAGAGAGAGAGAGAGACAGAGACAGAGACACAGAGAGAGAAAGAAAGAGACAGAGAGACAGAGAGACAAAAAGAGACAAAGAGACAAACAGAGAGTTAGACAGAGAGAGAGAGAGATAGACAA
Organism: Monoplex corrugatus; assembly: GCA_030674185.1. NCBI lineage: Eukaryota > Metazoa > Mollusca > Gastropoda > Littorinimorpha > Ranellidae > Monoplex > Monoplex corrugatus. The sequence continues at coordinate 64,975,551 of JAPXFY010000014.1, forward strand.
AGAAACAAAGAGACAGAGAGAGACAGAAGACAGACAGAGACAGAAACACAGAGAGAGACAGACAGACAGACAGAGACAGAGAGACAGAGAAAGACAGAGACAGAGATACAAAGCAAAAGAGCTGACACTGTGAGAGTAAAACAATACAGACATTACATGGACATACAAATACAGGAACATCTCCTACAAT
>JAPXFY010000014.1:65003240-65008240 GCA_030674185.1 Monoplex corrugatus
TTAACTCTTATATCAGTGTGTTGGGGGAGAGTGGAGAGAGTTGGAAGGGTGTGCATATAATTCAATAGCTAACTATCATATTACTATGTTATCATTAAATCAACCAACTTGTAGCAACCTGATGATCCATCCAACTTGTGAAAAAGAAGGTGGTCCTGAAAAGGACCTTTAAGCAGTGTATACGTCACTTTTGCAGTTAGTCTGAACGTGGGTAGGTGCAGCCCGTGAAGCCAGGATCTCAGTCTGAACGTGGGTAGGTGCAGCCCGTGAAGCCAGGATCTGGAGAGTTCATTCCGTAGGACGACTCCTGTGCTGTCGTCATGTCCGACCCACACACGTTGGCTGAAGTGGCCTCATTCTGTGACTGCTGCATAAACTGCGCAGTGTCGTCTGGCTCTGGGGTGGACATGTCTGACATCTCTTGTCTCTTGGCATCAGGCTGCTCCAACTCCTCACTGTTCTTTCTCTTTCGAGAATCCATGGTGCTGTAGATGTTCAACTTGTGCTGAAACGTGAAGCTCAACAGTCAACGAAAAGCAGTGGAATGAAGTGAGCTGAAAAGTGCCCCGTCTTATATAGGATTGATTCAGACAGCTGGATGACCCATTGGGCGTGTCCCAGGTTGTCCACAGTTGTCAGACAGGTGCCATAATGCCTCACCAGCGTCTTGAAGTGCCGTGTCAACTCTGCCCCCACTACGCCATAAAGGCCAGAACAATACGCTAACCACCGTGACGTTCGAGTCATCCCTTCACAACCAACTACACCACACAAGACAATCACCTCACCATCGTCCAGCTGTGTCAACGCCCCTCTCCCTCAGGACATGATGGCACGTAACCTGTGTATTGTCACAGCGTGTCAACAGCTCCCTTCACTCCATCTACAGGGCTCAGTTCACCTCCTTGGCACGTTTTATGACCAAACAACAGCCAGCAACGGTCTACCTCAGGTGTCATATCCACAAGGCACTATTGGCATTCAACAAGCTTCAAGAAACCTAGATGGACCAGGCCGATTGTTTCCCTTCAAGCCTTTGACGTTGTCACAGGTTATCTATTCTTCTCATGTATGTGGAATGTTGACTAACCAACCCCTTCATTACCAGGACTTCAGTCCTCTTACTATTTAGCTCTAGGCCATTTTTCTGCTTTGTGTTTCTTTTACTTGTATATTCACAAGATTTTCTGGGTGTTTTTCATTTTCTGTTATTAGGACAGTGTCATCTGCATAACGAAGATTGGTTATCACTTTTCCTCAAATTCTTCTAGGTTTGTCATGATGATTTTGCTGTGAAGTGATAACAAATCTGGGGATAGAACACATTCCTGTCTAACCCCTCTTTTGAGTTTTGAAAAGAGCTTACATCAGTTTCCACTTTCATTGCTAAGATGTCCTAGAGAGTGAACTACCAATTGAATGGTGCGTCTCAATTCATACTGTTTGTTTATTTATTGATGCATTATTTTTTGCAATTTAGCTTACACACCATTTAAGTTCATTGTGGCAAGAAGTATACCCAAATATAAATACTGAGAACACGCACAATTACGATTACAGATAAAGACTTAATATTTAACATAATGCACAGTAAGAGTTATCAAATGAAGAGGACATGTACAAGTTAGAAAATTAATAATAATAACAACAAACAAACTAGAAAATGTGACTAAAATATGATCAGAACAGAAACATACAAACAGCTAGCTCACTTAAAGAAATCAAACTTTTGCTTATAATATGCACTGACATTATGTGTATCATGTGAGAATAGAATCAATCTTCAACTACAGATGGGAGTAAATCTGTCGACCACTTCATTTTGAAATTGTGGAAGTAGCTCAGTTGGTTTGAGTGTCGGATTCACACGCTAATGGTTGTGGGTTCGAATCCCGGGGTGCGCTATATTAAAACTAGCCATCTCACTGTCCCATCTTAACATCATTGTTGTTCTGGTGGTGTCGGCATAGAATTAGATAGGTCCCACTTCCCACATTTCCCTGGGATGGCTACCTGAAGTTGGGTGTCGACGTAAAAACTGAACCAAATCAATCAATCAATCAGTCTAGCCCTAACTTTTCGTAATCAGTCATGGGATTGGTTCCCACCTGTTGAGATTGGAGAATGCGGTGATGGAAAATTTTCAAGGTTCTTTTAACTCTTTGACTCCCGCACCCCATCCACCAGCTTCCTGCAGGATTCTGGTGGATAAGGTGAGGGAGTTGAAGAGTTAAATTTTTTGCTTTGCTAACATGGTTGACAATGCAGAATGTTGGTGGACAGGGTGCGGGAGTCAAGAGTTAAAAACTATTCTGGCTAGACCTGAGAGAGAGAGAGAGACAGACAGACAGACAGACAGACAGACAGAGACAGACAGATAGACAGAAAGAAAGAAGGGAGACACAGATAGACAGAAAGAAAGAAGGGAGAGAGAGAGAGAGAGGGAGAAAGAGAGAGAGAGAAAGAGACAGAGACAGACAGACAGACAGAAGATAGACAAACAGACAGAACGAGAGACTGAGACAGAAACAGAGAGACAGAGAGAGGCAGAGCAGAGAGAGACAAAGAGACAGAGAGAGACAGAGACAGAAAGGGTCAGAAAGGGGAGGGGTGAGAGAGAGAGAGAGAGAGAGAGAGAGAGAGAGAGAGATAGACAGACAGACAGAGACAGAGAAGCAGAGAGAGACAAAGACAAAGAGAGAGAGAGAGAAAGAGAGAGAGTTATTGTTATTGTTATTGCTAATGTTCTTTAAAGCCCAGCCAACTGAGCAGAGCTATATCAGGGCTATAGCCGCTTCAAAACATACAAACTTTCAACGGGGGGGGGGGGGGGGGGGGGGGGGGGGGGGGGGGGGGGAGGAAAAAAAAATTAAGTACACGCATCAATGCATTCGCTCACATAATCTAAGGACATGTCCTCGGCGTTGATACGAACAAGAAGAGGATGGAGAAGGGGTGTATTATGATTGCAGCTTAGGTCTACTAGTTTTCTACATGCCAAATAGTAACAAACATTACTCAAGTTTTTGATATCGAGCATAATGTGATTGATAATTAAACAGAGGTTTTCGGGATGAGAAAAAAAAGCCCACGTAAATTCTTGAAAGAAGTCACAAAGTTGAGCTCATGGATATAGGATGCTATCATTACTATTACTGCTGTTGTTATACATGTTGTTGTCACTGCTATTGCTTCTCTGTCTATCTGTCTGTCTGTCTCTGTCTGTCTGTCTCTCTGTCTCTCTTTCTCTCTCTCTCTCTCTGTCCCTCTTTCTCTCTCTCTCTCCCTCTCCAGCTCACTCTCTTTTTCTCTCTCCCTCTCTCTACCTGTCTGTCTGTCTGTCTCTCTCTCTCCACCTCACACTCCCTCTTTCTCTCTCTCTGTCTGTCAACCCATCTCTGTCTGTCTGTCTCTCTGTCTCTCTCCTTCCCTTCCTGACTCTTTCTCTCTCTCTCCGTCTAACTCTCTGTCTGTCTGTCAGTCTGCCTCTCTCTCTGTCTGTCTCTCTTTCTCTCTGTCTGTCTGTCTCTTTCTCTCTGTCTGTCTGTCTGCCTCTCTCTCTCTGTCTGTCTATCGCTCTCTCTCTCTTTCTCTCTCTCTCTCTGTCGCTCTCTCTCTCTCTCTCTCTCTCTCTCACTCTTTCTCTCTCTCTCTATCAGTGAAGTTCATGCGTACATATTTTCATTATCACCATATATCATAACTTATACAGCACAGTTCCCCAAACTCGTTGGACTTGCTATGCATCTCACACACGATCAGACTCCTTCATGGAGCATGAAGACTTTAAGCTGTTAGGACAGCTGACTTCATTCCACTGTGTTGTAGCAGTCTGCCATCTTTGGTGGGCGTGCATGCTGGGTGTTTGCATGTTTCCATGAGGCAGCTACTGGCGAACGTATTCGATGTTATGCATGTCACACACACACACACACACACACACACACACACACACACACACACACACACACACACACACACATACACACACACACACACACACCACACACACACACACACACAACTACACATACACACACAAATACACATACACATACACAAACATGAAATAACACATACAAACACACACACAGAGTCAATCACTCACATACTCATTTACTCTCACACACACACACACACACACACACACACACACACACACACACACACACACATACATACATACACACACAAACACACATGCACAGTCAGGCACACAAACACTCCACTCATATGCACACACACACACTCACTGACAGACTCAAACACGCACACGCATGCACACACACACATACACACACATACGCACACACATACAAACACACACACATGCATACAGAGTCACTCACTCATTCACACACACACACACTTCACAACACACACACACACACACACACACACACACACACACACACACACACACACACACACACATACACACACACATACAAACACACACAGAGAATTAATCACTCACACACTCATTCACACACACACACACACACCACTCATACACACTCATACACACACACACACATACACTCAATCAATCACACACACAAATAAACACACATGCACAGTCTGTCACACACACACAACTCTCTGACAGACTCAAACATGCACACACACATACAGTAACTCATACATACAAACACACACACATACACGCACACCGACATACATACACACACAGACGCACACATACACACACGCACACACACAGAACACACACACATACAAACACACACACATACACCACACAACACAAACACACACACACACACACACACACACACACACACACACACACACACACACACACACACACACGCACACCTACTGGATGCTTTTGTCATATTGTAATCATATTTATCGTGACAGTGTTTGTGTCGTATCATGGGGACGGGGGCAGAAGATAAAAGTGGGAGATAGTCAACTCTTATACCAGTGTGTTTAGGCGAGAGAGGGGAGAGTGGGAAGTGTGTACATATAATTCAATA
>JAPXFY010000014.1:65018240-65033240 GCA_030674185.1 Monoplex corrugatus
ACAAGTTGGTTGATTTAGTGGTAACATAGTAATAAGATAGTTAACTATTGAATTGGACACATCAGGGGTGATATACAAGATAGACTGCCAGGACTGTGACCATAGTTATATTGGCGAAACTGAGCGCAACTTGCACAAAAGATTTAAAGAACACAAACGTGAGTCCTCTCCAGTGGGAGAACATCTGACCCACACCCAACACCACTTTGAAAAGGACAGTGTGCAAGTTCTCGACAAAGAAGCAAGATGGTTCCAGAGGGGAGTAAAGGAGGCAGTTTACATCGCCGCAAGGAACCCCACCCTCAACCGTGACCGAGGCCGACACAACCTACCATCGGTGTACTCCTCACTTATTCAGTCGCACTGTCGTGAGTTCGCTCACGGCGGTGCGCACTGAAGCCAGTTCTCAACCCAGCAGTTGCGCTGAAGAAGTCGGCCGGATCGCCGATGAAAGCTACGCAGTAAGTAGCTTTTTTTTGTCACTGAGAGACAGGTTCAGCCAGGTAGCAACTATTGAATTATATGCACACCCTTCCAACTCTCTCCTCTCTCGCCAAACACACTGATATAAGTTTAACTATCTCCCATCTTCATCTCCTGCCCCCATCTCCATGATACGACACAAACACTGTCACGATAACTGTGATTACAATATGACAAGAGCACCCAGTACGTGTGTGTGTGTGCGTGTGTGCGTGTTTGTGTGTGTGTGTGTTTGTGTGTGTGTGTGTTTGTGTCTTTGTGTGTGTTTGTCTGTCTGTGTGTTTGGGTGTGTATATGTGTGAATGTGTGTTTGTGTGTGTCTGTGCATGTGTGTGTGTTTTGTGTATGTATATGTGTTTGTGTTTTGTATGTAAGTGACTGTGTCTGTATGTGTGTGTGTGTGTGTGTGTGTGTGTTGTGTGTGTGTGTGTGTGTGTGTGTGTGTGGGTGCGAGTGTGTTTGTGGGTGTATATGTGTGTCTGTGTTTGTGTGTATGTACAGGTGTTTGTGTTTGTGCATGTGAGTGACCGGTGTGTGTGTGTGTATGAGTGAGCTATTGTTTGTGTGTGCGTGTGTGTAAGTGTGTGTGTATGAGTCAGTGTGAGTGGATAAGTGTGTGCGTTTGTGTTTATGTGTGTATGTGTGTTTGTGTGTGTGTGTGTGAGTGAATTATTGTTTGTGTGTCTGTCTCTCTATCTGAGTGAGTGTGTCTGTGTGTGATTCATCGTGTCTTTGTATGTGTTTGTGTGTGTTCTTTTTTGTTTGTGTCTGAGTATTCGAGTGTATTTATGTGGGTGTGTTTCTCTCTCTCTCTCATTCTCTCTCTCTCTCTCTCTGTCTGTCTGTCTGTCTGTCTGTCTGTCTCCCTCTCTCTCTGTGCGTGCTTGCGTGTGTGTGTATGTGTGTGTATGTGTGTGCATGTGTGCGTGTGTGTGTGTGTGTGTGTGTGTGTGTGTGTGTGTGTGTGTGTGTGTGTTTGTGTGTGTGTCTCACATGGTCACACAAATTGTTTTAAGAAATCTATGAATATAGTCTTCATTCATTCATTCATTCATCCATCCATCCATTCATTCATTCATTCATTCATTTATTCATTCATTAATTCATTCATTCATTCATCTATTTATCCATCCATTCATAACACATAATTCTATTGTGTGCATGTTCTCTTTCGGAAATCTGCTTGAAATAATTAAAAAAATCCAGAAACTTAACTCATGCATGCCAACATGGCCACAACACATATTCTACAAGGTTGATACGGAAGCCACTTTTAGAAACAAAAGCAATATCACCGGTATGTGGACGGAACACAGAACTGCTCTTATCACCAAGTTCTCATTTTTCACTGTTTTTCCAGGTTTGGTCGATGATGCGTTGCTTCATTGAGTGACTTGAAACCAAAATATCAGCTAATCATGAATGGTAATTATCATACACCTACGTTAATCCTGTGTTTATGTTATCGTAAATCTGTGCACTTTGTCTGAACATCCCTTCTCCAATTCCCTCTTTGATTATATTTACAGGATATTGTGTGTGTTTTATGTCTTTTCACTATAAGCGATATTAGACGGGTAAAAATGGCATGGAGGATGAATTTTATTTGGGGGGGGGGGGAGGAGAGGGGACAGAGGGGAACAGAGTAAGAGACGGGAAAAAAATTAAAAGGACGCAGCAAGGTCTTAAGAAAAAGGATATGGATCAACAGAGAAATGAAACTAGAACAACGCTAACATCAAATGTAAAAGAAAAATCGTCATAAAAAAACAAAACAAAACAAAATAAAATAACAATAATTAAAATAATAACCTTAAAGTAACGCATTAACAGTGTGTGTGTGTGTGTGTGTGTGCGTGCGTGCGTGCGTGCATGCGTGCGTGCGTGTTGTGTGTGTGTGTTTGTGTGTGTGTATGTTTGTGTGTGTGTGTTTGTGTGTGTGTGTGTGCGTTTCTGTCTGTGTGTATGTGTGCGCACGCATGCGCGCGTTCTCTCTCTCTCTCTCTCTCTCTCTCTCTCACACACACACACACACAGACATTCTTTCTCTCTCTCTCTCTCTCTCTCTCTCTCTCTCTCTCTCTCTCTCTCTCTCTCTCTCTCTCTCCCTCTCTGTCTCTGTGTCTATCTGTCCCTGTGTGTGTGTGTGTGTGTGTGTGTGTGTGTGTGTGTGTGTGTGTGTGTGTGTGTGTGTGTGTGTGTGTGTGTGTGTGTGTGTGTGTGTGTGTGTGTGTGCGTGCGCACGCTCAAGTCTGAATGCGTTTATGTGCGTGTGGACAAAGTTTCTATATGCGCTGGTCTCGTCCTGTATGGTCACGTTTCTCTGTGCACATGTTGCGTACCTCTCAGTGTCAATTTGAATATACAGCATGTTTAGCTTCCATGGTATCATAGGTTTGTGTATAACTGTTTCGTTAACCCATTGACTCTCTAACCCTGGACACTAGCATTCTGCATTGTCGGCCATGCTAACAAAGCAAAAAAATTAACCCGTTGACTCTCTCCTTCTTTCTCTGTCTGCCTGTCTGTCTCTGTCTCTTTCTGTCTCTCTGTCTTTGTCTGTCTCTCTGTCTTTGTCTGTCTGTCTGTCTCTCTCTCTCACAACACACACACAAACACACACACACACACACACACACACACACACACACACACACACACACACACACACACACACACACACACACACACTGTCTGTATATTTCTCTATGGCTCAGTGATTGCAGCACATGCATCATGTTTTAAAATCCCACCACACATCCATGTGTATGAGGACTAATATATAATAATCTTCAATCAAAGCCTTTTTTTTTTAAATGGCTACCACCTCACCCTCCAAATTCAAAATGGTGGAACCCCAATTTCACGACTGAGGAGCCCCCGTACGAATCGATGGGGATGGCGCAGTCCCTAGTGTACATAAAAGTCAGTGACTTTGACAGAGAAACTGAGCGGGCCTCTGTAGCTCAGTTGGTTTGAGCGTCGGATTCACATGCTAATGGTTGTGGGTTCGAATCCTGGGGTACGCTACATTAAATCTGGCCTTCTCACTGTCCCATCTTAGCATCATTGTTGTTCTGGTGGTGTCAGTATAGGATTAGATAAGTCCCCCATTGCCCCCATTTTCCTGGGATGGTTATCCCCGTCGGCCATATCACCTGAGGTGGGTGCTGACGTAAAACTGAATCAAATCAATCAGAGAAACTGAGTCAAAGAGCTGGTCAGTTAACCAGAAAAGCCCCGGGGTGCTAAATGAAAAGGGGGTGGTTAGGGAGGATTTCAGAAGTGTTTGTTCATTGCGTACACAAGAGGCTAGTAGGTCTCTGTCTCTTTGTCTTCCTGTCTGTCTGTGTCTCTGTCTTTGACTGTGTTTCTGTTGCTTTCTCTCTCTCTCTCTCTCTCTCTCTCTCTCTCTCTCACACACACACACACACACCACTCTCTCTCTCTCTCTACTCTCTATCTATCTATCTATCTATCTATCTATCTATTTCTTAATATCTCTCTTTGTCTCTGTCTCTCTGTGTCTCTGTCTCTGTGTCTCTGCCTTCTGTCTTTGTCTCTGTCTCTCTCTCTCTCGCTCTCTCTCTATCTGTGCGTTTGTGTGTGTGTGTGTGTGTGTTTGTGTGTGTGAGTGTGTCTGTGTGTGTGTGTTGTGTGTGTGTGTGTGTGTGTGTGTGTGTGTGTGTGTGTGTGTGTTTGCGTGTGCGTGCATTACCACACATTTGTTGTACAGATTTGTTGTAATCAGAATAAACTTACCTGTGCAAATATTAAATTGACCTCACCTCTTTTACAAACAGCTCACTACAAAATGTTACAAACTGTCTCTATGTCTTTGTCTTTGTATTTGTCTCTGTCTTCTCTCTCTCTCTCTCTCTCTCTCTCTCTCTCTCTCTCTCTCTCTCTCTCTCTCTAGGTTTACTGTAACGTGTTGAAATGCTACATGCAGCTGTGATTAGTGTTGGTGTTTTACCTGTGTGTTGCGCTAACAGATGTGTGGACTGCTTCGTGATCTGAGGTGGGATCTGTTCTTGTGAAGACTATTTTTTTTTTTTTTTTTTTTCCCGTCAACAGTGATGGTCAGTTAATTTTAAGTTCAACCGCTGCCTGGTGGGCCCTGCTGTACGCTGTGGCGTGTGGTGGGGATTAGTGTGACCAGCGTGAGTCATGTATTTTTGAAACAATGGACGTACACCCAGCGCGGTGTGCCTAGGATGGCACACTACACAGCAGACTTTATATTTCATCTTTTTTTTATTTCCTTTCCAATTTATTTTTCTCAATGTCTGACAATGCGGCGATATACACGCTCTATGAGCGCAAAGAATAGTTTCAACACTGAAATACAGTACACAAAAGACCCATACCAGGTCACGTTTAATTCTCCGTTCACCAAGTTGCCACTTTGGAGATACGTTGTGTTAGAACGATACTGTGGAGCCTACAGACCCCTAAACACAACTTGCACTCTTAAAGAAACTACAAAAAACAACAAATCAAATATAAACAACATTCCCAAAACTATTCTTACAAACATACCTCAGGAACTCTGGCATACATACATACAATTATACCAAGGTGACAGTTATAAAATACTAACTCTGCACATCTACTACACAACAGAAAAAATACTCATACAGGAATGTGTGCCGGAATGGGTGGACATTGAATTCGACAAACTACAGTGCATAGTAGACAACCTTGCAGCGTGTGATAGTCATGTGTTAGCAGAGGAGATTTCAGCTAACATCAACGAGCTGTCCACCATGTCCCATCTACCCCCAACATCTCCAGCCATCACTGACAGTCCGAATCAGCTACCCACCCCCTCCTCAACCCCCCTTACATCTGCAATTGATCTTCAGGAGGCACCCGCCATCCATTCTAAAAAGAATCCCTCCATCCCCACCACCACCAATCCCAGTGCCAACAAATGTGACGCAACGGTCCCCCCTGCCCATCCAACCCTTCCCTTTCCTCACCTACTGTCACCCAGCCTGAAGCCGACACACTCCGTCCACCTTCCCTCCCCACTCCCCCACCATCAACTGAGAACCAGTGTGTCGTCGCCATTCGTCACTGCCCACCTTCACCTTCCACTGAGAGTCAGACTGAATCGGCCAGTACTACTCTTCCCCATGCTCTCCCTCCCTCCAGTGACACTCAGCTTGAGACAGCCACCACCACCCTTCCCCCTACTCTCCCACCTTCCTTAGAGAACACCACAGAACCAGTCCAGTCCCATTGTTCCCCTACATGTATAGCCGACGACAATGTCCCGTCAACCACTACATGTGACCCAGCAGTAAACAACGCCACCCCCAAAGCATGTACACACAATGCTTGTACAGAAACAATCAAACATCTTCAGGAACAATTGAACACTGCCACACTCGCCATCGCCACAATGCAAACACAAATTCAGACACTCACAAACCAACTGTCCAGCATAGCCAAACAGACTGAAAACAACACTCAGTGTGTAAGTGACTCAGAAGTAAGGCTGAAAAACACAGTGAAAGTAGTGAAAGAAGAACTTATGAGTCAAATACAAGACAATAACTCTAGCCACCAGAGTATACTTGCCAAACTTGACGATCACACCAACAAACTGAAATCCATCAAGGATAGTCAGCAAAACTTTACTTGTGACATTAAGAAACAACTTCAAACACTCAACACTTGCCAACACCTACAACAGACAGAGACATCAGTACAACAAACAGACAAACCCACTAATCAAACAAAACCCCAACCCACCACTACATGTGAGTCTACCACCACAAAGGACATGTATAACATAAGTACAGCCAACAAGTTTGATGTCCTCTCTGACACTGACAGTTCTGAACAACCTCACGCCACTGTCCCCAGTCCCTCTCAGCCATCATCATCCACTGTCACCAAGAAAACAATGGCTGACCCCCCATCCCCTCTCACTAGTCTCAGGCAAAAAACCATTCCCCCTAACTGTAATACTCTCCTGTTGGGTGACTCAGTCTTGGAGAAAGTGGATGAAAGGAAGATGTCAACAGGTGGTAACATTGTCAGGAACCTCTCGGTATCTGGCCTGACAGTCCATCACTTAGCCAGTGGCTGTCCTCTCGCCCACCATCCCACGACATAACACACGTCACCTTCCACGTCGGCATCAACAGCTGCCATGATGGACCTGTATCAGGAGAGCAATGGGGAAGATTACTTCGTCTCCTGAGAAAATCTTTCCCCAGTGCTACACTTGCAGCTTCTTCCATTGTCCCTCCCTTTGGCCAACACCCCTTGAAAGAAGCTGCATCACGGTCCACAGCCTCACTTCGGCGCTCCTGTGAACAAGAAGGAATACTGTTTATCAACAACACCCCTTCCTTCCTAACCAAATCAGGTGCACCAAGAAAAGATATGTACCGTGATTCAGTTCACCCAAGTGCTAAAGGATCTAAATCTCTTGCACTAAACATCCGTTCCTATGATGTTCAAAACCCCTGTTATGGCCCCAATTCTCCACTACGCCCACCTCTTATCCCAACCCCCCCAACAGCCCCCAAACCCCTGCATTACCAACACCCATCTCCAATCTCTAACAATCTACAATACCCACCTGCAGTCTCCAACCATCGACAACACCAATCTCCAGTCTACAATCACCTACAACATCCATCTCCAAACTCCAAAAATCTACAGCACCTGTCTCCAGTGTACAGCCATCTACAACACCCATGTGCAGTCCCAGCCGTCTACAGCACCCATCTCCAATATCCAGCCACCCACAACACCCACCTGCAGTCCAGCTCCACCATCACAACACCACCTGCAGTCCCCGGGGTGTCAGTGCGGAGCAGAACAACACACAGTATCATGCTGAATTCCCCTGCATGACTACAAGACACCCCAAATCACCTGCAGTTCAACAAATGCTGGGATCAAGTGCTACAGCAATAACTTCCCAACAGAATTGTGTAGATCCTGCATCTATCATCAGTGCATTGGTGCAGGTGTTAAAACCTTTTATGAATTAATCTTCTTTTATTATTTTCATTTCTCTACCTATTTGTTTATTCATTTATTCACTTATTTATTTAGCTATTTAGCACTTAGTTTACTTTCCTTACTTTTAAATATCTATCTATACCTCTTCTCCACGTTCTTAATATTCATTTGCTTCTGCTGTGTTGTGACCTGCTGCCATCTCCACCGCTGGGAACAACTTATTTACATTGATACTGTGTTGTGCTATAACTTTGAATGAGATTGACACTGAGACTTACAGACATAATTATTTGATTGACTTGGTCAGTTCAACCGACGGTTGAAACTGACTTGCTTTGGGTGGTGTTAATACCACCTAATTTTCTACAGCTGTGTCTGCCTGTGCCCAGTGTTAGTGTGGATACAAATATTGCACTGCGAGAGACGCTCATTATATCCTCAGTGCGGCCTTTATTTTATTTTAGTTTACTTACTTATCTTTTTGTTCTGAGTTTGTTTTTTTTTGTTTTGTTTTTTTCTCTGAAGACTGACAGTGTGTATACCTGCATTCAGTCTTGGCTGAACTGTCAAGAAAAAACAGACTCTGCACTGTTACATTTTGTTTTCATCAGTGTATAATATTATCATTGTTCACACTTTGTATTAGGTGTAGACCAATTTTTCTACCCTCTCTTCATATATTTCACTTCAGCGTGCAGACGCAGTGTTGAAATCACCAATGACCACATTCATTCGAAAAAAACAGGATCTGCGTGTTGGTCATGTTAATGTCTATCATCTCCAAAACAAAGTATCAGACCTGTGCGTGTTCCTACACAAAAAAAATTATTACCATTTGTACGGTGTGACCGAGACACGACTAACATCCTCATATTACAGATGAAGCTATAGCAATCCCAGACTATTCTGTAATCAGGAGAGATCCCTCATGCCATGGAGAAACTGGAGTTGCGCTTTACATCCACCGAGATATTCAACAAATGACCAACAGACGTTATGACTTAGAAACCAAAGAAGTTGAATGTATCTGGGTGGAGCTAAAGCCTTCTGCAACAACTCCACCTTTACTTATCGGTATTTTATATAGAAATCCCAGGAGCACATACGAATGGCATGACCACTTTCTAAAGATGATGGACAAACTGTGTCACGACAATGTCGACATACAGATATTCTAATGTTAGGTGACTTTAATTTTGACCTACTCACTCCACAACCCGCTTGGCAGTCAACGACCACCCTGGTTGGCCTAAAACAAGTAATCAAAAATCCAACAAGAATCACAACAACATCAGAAACACTCTTAGATCATATCTATACAAACAAACCAGAGGCAATAATTAATGCAGCTGTAGATGATTTAAGCATAAGTGATCATCAACCTGTAAACTGCACCTGGTCAGCCAAAGTTCAAAAAATAAAAAAGAATAATCATACATGTATAACAATAGATCATTCAAACACTTTGATGAGGATGCATTCCTCTCTGATCTTGGTAGAGTAGAGTTCAGTAGTGTGTTTAGTACTAGTGATCCTAACGAAGCCCTAGACATTTGGTACAACTTGTTCACGACTGTCCTAAATAAACATGCCCTACTACGACGGAAAAGAGTAAAGCATCCAACAATGCCCCCATGGCTGTCAACAGACATTATCAATGCGATGTCATTACGAGATAAACTCAAGAAAGAAAAAAAGCGCTTCATTGAATACAAAACGATGCGTAATAAGGTAAAATCAATGGTCCGTCAAGCCAAGAAGTCTCTCTTTGATCGACTGGTAAAAAACAGTAAAGATGTATCATCACTATCGAGAGCAATGAACTTAGTTATTAAGGGAAGTGGGAAAAAGCTCCCAGGCACGCCTCTCAGTTTCACAGCAAACAAATTCAATGATCATTTTCTGTCAGTATCAGAACTACTAACCCGTCCTTTTTCTAACTGTGATCAATATGTCCCCTCTGAAAATCTGATTAACTTTTGCAAAGAGAGGACCAATAATACAAGTTCATTTAGTATTCCCAGTATAGCAGTCCATGAAGCTGGAATGTATATAAGTAAAATGAATAATAAAAAATCATCAGGACCAGATGAAATCAGCTCCAAAATACTAAAACTGTCTCTGCCCTACATCGTGGAACAACTTACATATATATATTTACAACATCAGCATAAAAAACAACGTATTCCCCAGAGATCTAAAACAGGCCAAAGTTGTACCCTTACCAAAAACAAAAGATCTTTCACAAATAAATAATTACAGGCCAATTTCTCTTCTCTCTGTCCTGTCAAAGCCTTTAGAAAAACATATCCATAAACATCTTTCAGACTACCTGGAAACCAAAAGTATTCTTCACCCATTGCAATCTGGTTTCCGTCAGAACCACTCTTGTCATACAGCCCTAACACGGCTTGCTGACACCTGGTTATTAGCCATGGTTAAAGGTTAAAGGTTCCATGGTCAATATGGCCGTAGGGGCGGTGAACTGTTAAAGATTCACCGTGTCTAGGGCACGGCATTATGAAAGGCGGAGCCCATCCCTCTCCTTTCGCCGCCTTTTTTAAACCTCCCCCGACCGAAGTCAGGTACCCATTCACTGCTGGGTGGACAGAGGGAGTTTTCAGGCCGGAAAAATCGAACCAGCGTTTAGCGGATTCGAACTACCGACCTTCCGCACCGCAGACGAGCGCTCTAACCACTCGACTACAGGCCCCCCTATTAGCCATGAATGACTGCAAATTAACTGGAGCAGTATTTCTAGACTTTAAAAAGGCTTTTGATCTCGTTGATCATGATATCTTACTGGCTAAATTACGAACGTACCTTGCCAACGACTCAACAGTTTCATTTTTCAATTCCTACTTTCATGAACGCAAACAAAAAGTACATCTCAATGGATCATATTCATCCGAGGGTCATGTGAAATGTGGCGTTCCCCAAGGATCAATCTTAGGACCCATTCTGTTTTCTGTATTCATAAATGACTTACCACTTCATATATCTGATCCCACAGTTCACTGTGATATGTTCGCTGACGACGGAACAATCCATACACAAGACACACGCATAGCGACTGTAAACACACGTTTACAAAAGAACCTAAATGAAATTTCTGATTGGTGTGCTAAAAACGCCATGGCTTTGAACCCTACGAAAACTGAATGTATGGTTATATGCACACGCCAAAAACGGCAGCTTGGCCCTCTGTCACTCAATCTGTCTTTGAGAGGTAATTCTATTGCACAAATACCTGAACACCGTCTACTGGGAGTTCTCGTTGATCATAATCTTACCTGGCAAAACCACATTGATTATTTATGCAGGATTATCTCCAAGAACTTATTTATTCTGTCCAAATTAAGATATCTAACAGATACAAACACACGCCAATTATTTTATAATGCTCATATTAAATCGCACATAGATTATGCCTCTACACTGTGGGATAGCTCATGTGAAGTTCATCTAAAAAAATTGAACACCTTACATAGGAGGGCAGCAAAACTTATCATGCCAGATCCCACTTTAACAACAGATGAAAAACTTAAACAGTTAGGAATCCTCCCTCTAAAGTCACACTTAATGTTCAATAAAGGTATCACAATGTTTAAAGTATCAAAAAGGAATATTCCGCAATATCTTCTCAATTTGTTTAATCAGAATGTGCGATCATACTCAAACTCAAGACAAAATCAATTCAAAATTATCCGTCCAAGAATTGACATATATAAAAGTAGTTTATCGTTTTCTGGTGCACAACTATGGAACACCCTCCCACCAAATATCACAAACACTCAATCACTCTCTTCCTTCAAAGTTGCTTTATTTAAATACCTGACGTCAGTGTCGTAGATTACCTCAGTTAGCAACAATAACGTCAGCTGCCTTTCAACCTATGACATCTAATCTAGTCAATGTGTGTGTGTGTGTGTGTGTGTGTGTGTGTGTGTGTGTGTGTGTGTGTGTGTGTGTGTGTGTGTGTGTGTGTGTGTGTGTATGCACAATGATAATTTGTGTTCTTTTTGTTTGTTTGTTTTTTCTATTTAACATTATTGATATTTTAACAGTTCAAACAGCCAACCAGTATTTCTTTCTGTATTATATGCGATGATTTGTTGATGACTCTATGACGTGTTTGATTATCTCTTGCTTCTTCTTTATTTCTCATTGCCTTTGTTCATTTTGTTTGTTTGTTTGTTTTTTGCTTTGCTTGCTTGCCCATCTTATCTGTTTGCCATATTGTCTGTTTGTTTGGTTGGCTCTTATCTGCTGTCTGTATTTGTCACTTTTCTCCAACTGTTATCCATTTCATGCTTGTATCTCTCTTCTCCTATCAAGAAAAACGGCGCTTGATTATGGTTACTATTCTTGATTTATTTATGTCTTATTACATGAATTATTGATTTGTTTACACATATATGATATTTCTATTATACATATGCGTTTATCATTACTGTAATTTCCTATTGTCGAAAGTAAAATTTACTTTATTTATCTATCTATACATTTGTCTATTTGACTACATATCATCTGTTGATTTTCTGTCTTCTACAGAATTTTATGTGTTTATGCCTTCAATCGACCCAATGTTTGCTACCACCCCCCCCACCCCCCATCCACCCCCCCTTTTTTTTTTTCTTTTTTCCCCCCTCTAATCATCCTTCTGAACTGCTCTTTTTTCTACCTCCATTTATTATCTTTGGGTTTAGTAGTAGTAGTAGTAGTAGTAGTAGTGGTAGTAGTGGTAATTGTTGTAGCAGTGTTAATATTTTTTGTGTGTAATCAGAAAATTGATTTCATCTTCTTTGATTTAATTGTAAGAACATTAGTCTATTTGACGCTTGATTTATCTTCTATAAATTTGTCACATGTAATGTTTCTTCTCCTCTATTTCATTTTATTTTGTTTTATCTTATTACTATTTTGTTTACTGTGTTTTCCTCTTCTCCTCCTCCTCCTCTTCCTTCTTCTTCTTCCTCTTCTTCGTCTTATTTTTATTATTATCACTATCAACATTATCTTTCTTTCTTTCTTTACTTATCTACCTGCTCACCTGTCTATCTATACTATCTACCTCTCTCTCTCTATCTATCTATCTATCTATCTATCTCTAAGTACTGACTGTGTACGTTTCTTGATTTCATTGTCTCTAAGTGCTGACTGTGTACGTTTCTTGATTTCATTGTATCTTAATTTTAGTATTCAACATGTATTTTCCTTAAGCTGTACTTGTTACTGTAAACAAATGTCATGTGTATAGAATAGCAACGGCAAGTTTGAAAAATGGCTTCTAGCCAATAGCTTTTACCGTTGAAAAATAAAGCATCATTGTCATTGTCATTGTCATTGTCTCTCTCTCTCTCTCTCTCTCTCTGAAAAGTCGTAGTGTATGTAATAGAAGTCAGTGACCGTGTCAGAGCAAATGTAGTACTGGTCAGTTCCCTACTACAAAAGCCCCGAGGTGCAAAATGAAAGCAAAGGTGGACAGGGCGGACTTCACAAGTCCTTGCAAATTGTGTACGTGTACACAAGTGGCTATTATGTCGCTGGCTCTCTCTTCGCCCTTCTCTCTGTCCCTTTCCCTCTGTCCCTGTCCCTGTCTCTCTCTCTCTCTGTCTCTCTCTCTCCCTCTGTCTCTCTCTCTCTCCCTCTGTCTTCGTCTCTATCTCTGTCCGTCTGTCTCTCTCTCTCTCTGTCTTTGTCTCTCTCTCTTTCTGTCTCTCTCTCTCTCCTCTTCCTGTCTCTGTCTGTCTGTCTGTCTGTCTGTCTCAAGTTCGTAGTGCATATATAGTAAAAGTCAGTGACCGTGTCAGAGAAAATGAAGTACTGGTCAGTTCCCTAGTACAAAAGCCCCCATGTGCAGAATGAAAACATAGGTGGACAGGGAGGATTTCACAAGTCCTTGCTAATTGTGTAATCGTGTACACAAGTGACTATTACGTCATCTTTGTCTTTCTCTCTGTCCCTGTCTCGTGAGGACTGTAGCGGACCAATAAATGAGAGTGTAAGGAATACGTGGCACAAGTATGTCTCGTGACAACTGTAGACGACCAATGAAACGTCATATCCGGATAGATACCCGCTGTCTCTTCGCTTTTCGTCATTCCTACGACTTTGACTCTGAGAGAAAGTTGCTCGCTATTTTGCTCTCTACCTCCTTGAATGATGGCGTCCATCAGCCCAGAAAAGTCCTCGCAGCTGCCTTTGCCTCCAGCATACAGCCTGTTTGCTGCAGCCATTGCCTATTTACGAAGATGTGGCGACAAGATGAAGCCACCTGAGAGTCTTCGACCCACAGACGACGACATCGAGGACGAAGAAGAAGACATGCAACTCGACCCAGTCTTCGAAAGGTACATGAAATCTACGGCGAATCGTCTCTTTCCTAATGGACACATCCTCCGTTTCGAACCTCCCAATTTCTTCGAGATGAAGCACACAGAAGGCTTGAACACCGTCACGTCTTCTGTGAGGATAACGTATCATCGTCACAAGGGACTCAAATTTACCAATGTCATCCAGACGACCTTACACGTCTACAAAGATTCTTTGGACACTGCGTCACAACACACCATCTTGTGTTCCCTGGGTGAAATCGACAAACTGGATAGAATTGAGCAAACACCGGATGGTCGGAGTGTCTCGATGAGAACCAGAGTCCGCTTTGGAGATGTAAACTTGACGGACGATTTCCCCGGTTGGGAAAGTTTTTTTGAGGAAAGAGACGATCCGCTGTAGACTGTCACCACGCTGGGAAGGGTTCTGTGGGAAAGCAGATTCACCAACAGTGCCTGGTCACTGTCCTCCACATGCTTCCCCACACGGCTCCCTTTTGGGGCCACATTTTTTCCCAAGTGGGATTGATCTCTGGTTGCGTACAGTTGATTGATTTTACTAGTGATACTGTCAGAACTTAGACTAAAGTAATCGATTATATACACATTGACAACTGACCTTCCCATCATGATCCAGAAAACCCAATCTTGTGTAGCTGACCTGAAGGATTGGATGACTGAAAACAAACTGAAATTAAATGAAGAGAAATCCGAATTGATCTTGATCACCCCACCCAAACTCCAAAATCACCCCTCTCTTCCAACCTCTGTCACACTTGTTGACTCATCTATCCCTCTTTCCCATTTTGCCCGTAACCTTGGTGTAACTCTTGATCAAACCCTGTCCTTCCGTCAGCATGTGAGCAACGTCTGTCGGACTTGTTTTCTTGAACTCCGCCGAATTGCTTCTATCCGCCACCTCCTCTCAGAAGACACGACAAAGGCTCTTGTCTGTGCATTTGTTCTATCCCGTCTCGATTACTGTAATGCTCTTTTTTCTGGTTCCCCCTCTCATCTCATTAACAAACTTCAGAAAGTTCAAAATCATGCTGCCCGTCTCATCTTCCGCTCTTCAAAATTTAACCATGTTACGCCATTGCTCTGTTCTCTCCACTGGCTCCCTGTTCAGCAAAGAATATCCTACAAGATTGCCTGCCTCTGCTTCAAATCTATTGAGTCTTCCTGTCCTGAG
>JAPXFY010000014.1:65050740-65078240 GCA_030674185.1 Monoplex corrugatus
GTTGAGTTTCTCTGCACTCACTTATGAGGGAGAGTTTCTCTGTATTTGTCAGGGACAGTACCTTTGTACCGTACTTCTCAGGTTGAGTTTCTCTGCACTCACTTATCAGGGAGAGTTTCTCTGTATTTGTCAGGGACAGTACCTTTGTACCGTACTTCTCAGGTTGAGTTTTTCTGCACTCGCTTATGAGGGAGAGTTTCTCTGTATTTGTCAGGGACAGTACCTTTGTACCGTACTTCTCAGGTTGAGTTTCTCTGCACTCACCTATGAGGGAGAGTTTCTCTGTATTTGTCAGGGACAGTACCTTTGTACCGTACTTCTCAGGTTGAGTTTTTCTGCACTCGCTTATCAGGGAGAGTTTCTCTGTATTTGTCAGGGACAGTACCTTTGTACCGTACTTCTCAGGTTGAGTTCTCTGCACTCACTTATGAGGGAGAGTTTCTCTGTATTTGTCAGGACAGTACCTTTGTACCGTACTTCTCAGGTTGAGTTTTTCTGCACTCGCTTATGAGGGAGAGTTTCTCTGTATTTGTCAGGGACAGTACCTTTGTACCGTACTTCTCAGGTTGAGTTTCTCTGCACTCACTTATCAGGAGAGTTTCTCTGTATTTGTCAGGGACAGTACCTTTGTACCGTACTTCTCAGGTTGAGTTTCTCTGCACTCACTTATCAGGGAGAGTTTCTCTGTATTTGTCAGGGACAGTACCTTTGTACCGTACTTCTCAGGTTGAGTTTCTCTGCACTCACTTATGAGGGAGAGTTTCTCTGTATTTGTCAGGAACAGTACCTTTGTACCGTACTTCTCAGGTTGAGTTTCTCTGCACTCACTTATCAGGGAGAGTTTCTCTGTATTTGTCAGGGACAGTACCTTTGTACTCATGTCTTAGGGACGCTACTTCGTACGTACTTCTCAGGTTGAGTTTCTCTGCACTCACTTGTCAGGGAGAGTCCCTTTGTACTTCTCAGGGACAGTATCTTTTTACGTGCGTACTTCTCAGGGAGAGTTCCTATGTACTTGCTTCTCAGAGTTCCCATGTACTCACTTCACAGGGGAGAGTTCCTATGTACTTACTTTTCAGAGTTCCTCTGTTCTAACTTCTCAGGGAGAGTTCCTTTGTACTCATTTCTCAGGGAGAGCTCCTTTGTAGTCTTTCTTAGGGAGAGTTTCTATGTACTCATTCTCAGGGACAGTTCCTCTGTACTCTCTTCTCAGGGAGAGTTCCTATGTACTCGGTTCTCATGTAGAGTTCCTCTGTACTTACTTTTCAGGAAACGTTCCTCTGCATTTACTTCTCAGGAAAAGTTCCTGTGCACTCATTTGTCAGAGTTGCTCTGCACTCACTTCTCAGGGACATTTCCCTTGTACTGTACTCACTTTTCAGGGAGAGTGCCTTTGTACTGTACTCACTTCTCAGGGACAGTGCTTTTGTACTGTACTCACTTCTCAGGGAGAGTGCCTTTGTACCCAGCACCACCGCAGGTGTCTGGGTACCTTATTATCAATCCTTTCCAGTCAGCCTACCGCCAGTGCCATAGCACTGAAACTGCCTTGCTACACATTCTCAACAATCTCCTCCTTGCAACTGATACTGGCAAAGTCTCTCTCCTCACACTCCTTGATCTGTCTGCAGCCTTTGATACCATTGATCATGGTATTCTCCTTTCTAGACTTCATCATACTTTTGGCATCTCTGACATTGCTCTCTCCTGGTTCACTTCATATCTATCAAACAGAAAACAAACTGTTCTCATCAATAGCACTTACTCTCAACCTGCATACCTGACCTGTGGTGTTCCACAAGGATCTGTCCTTGGTCCTGTTCTTTTCACTCTTTACACCCCCCCCCCCCCTGTCCACCATCATCAACTCCCACTCTATAAAACACCACTTCTATGCTGATGATACCCAACTTCAAGACAGTGACTCACCTGACAATATACAGCGCCTCCTGACTCGCACCACTTGAGTGTTACTCGGACATTAAAAATTGGATGACATACAACAAACTTCAGCTAAATGATGACAAGACAGAAGCTATCCTCATTGGCACCCGTCAGAAACTTTCTCAGCTGCCTCCTCTTTCTCTCCCATTATGCAACACATCAGTCCCAATTTCTAATTCAGCTAAAAACCTTGGTGTCTGCATTGACTCTACCCTCTCCGTGAACAACTTTGTTTCTCAAACTGCCAGATCTTGCTACTATCACCTCCATCGTATAAGCCTGATCAGGAAGTATCTCTCTGTGGAAACAACTGCAAAACTCGTTCTCTCCTTCATAATGTCTCGCATTGACTATTGCAATTCACTCCTGTCCAATCTTCCTGCCTCCACCACTCACATCCTACAGCGCATTCAAAACAATGCTGCACGCCTTGTACTCAAAAAGAAAAAAGCTGACCACATATCTCCTCTCCTGGGACAACTTCACTGGCTCCCTGTGTCAAAGCGCATACAGTACAAACTAGACACCATGTGCTACAAAAGCCTCAATAACGCAGCCCCCGATTACCTGTCAAGCCTACTTGAGATCTATGTTCCCTCACGTACCATCCGCTCTGCCTCCGATCCTCTGACTTTTCGCTTTCCACGCTCTAAGCTCAATACCTATGGTCCACGAGCCTTCTCTGTTTCTGGTCCGCTCTCCTGGAACAAACTTCCTCTCTCAGTCCGTCAGCAACCTACTTTTGTCTCCTTCAAGTCCGCTCTCAAAACTCACCTTTTCTCCTCTGCATAAAATCCTGACCTCACTCAATCCCCTCTGCAGCCTGTCTCCACTCGGAGGGGAATCACATTGCAATATATAATTGTATATAATATGCTCTCTATAATTTTCCATTGCTTTTATTCTTTCTCCCCATTTATCGCCGTGTGTGTGTGTGTGTTGTGTGTGTGTGTGTGTGTGTGTGTGTGTGTGTGTGTGTGTGTGTGTAGTGCGTGTGTGTGCGTGTGGTGCGTGCGTGCGTGTGTGCGTGCGTGCGTGTGTGTGTGTGTCTGTTTCAGCGCTTAGATTTGATTTTATCAAGATTTTGCGCTATATAAATATTGTAATTATTATTATTATTCTTATTACTCACTTCTCAGGGAGAGTGCCTTTGTACTGTACTCACTTCTCAGGGAAGGTGCCTTTGTACTGTACTCACTTCTCAGGGAGAGTGCCTTTGTACTGTACTCACTTCTCAGAGAGAGTGCCTTTGTACTGTACTCACTTCTCAGGGAGAGTGCCTTTGTACTGCACTCACTTCTCAGGGAAAGTGCATTTGTACTGTACTCATTTCTCAGAGAGAGTGCCTTTGTACTGTACTCATTTCACAGGGAGAGTTCCTTTGTACTGTACACATTTCATAGGGAGGGTTCCTTTGTACTGTACTCATTTCACAGGGAGAGTTCCTTTGTACTGTACTCATTTCTCAGGGAGAGTGCCTTTGTACTGTACTCACTTCTCAGGGAGAGTGCCTTTGTACTGTACTCACTTCTCAGGGAGAGTTCCTGTGTACTGACTTCTCAGGGAGAGTTCCTATGGACTTACTTCTCAGGGACGGTTCCTATGTACTGACTTGTCAGGGAGAGTTCCTATGTACTGACTTATCAGGGAGAGTTCCTGTGTACTGACTTATCAGGGAGAGTTCCTGTGTACTGACTTATCAGGGAGAGTTCCTGTGTACTGACTGATCAGGGAGAGTTCCTGTGTACTGACTTATCAGGGAGAGTTCCTGTGTACTGACTTATCAGGGAGAGTTCCTGTGTACTGACTTATCAGGGAGAGTTCCTGTGTACTGACTTATCAGGGAGAGTTCCTGTGTACTGACTTATCAGGGAGAGTTCCTGTGTACTGACTTATCAGGGAGAGTTCCTATGTACTGACTTATCAGGGAGAGTTCCTGTGTACTGACTTCTCAGGGAGAGTTCCTATGTACTGACTTATCAGGGAGAGTTCCTGTGTACTGACTTATCAGGGAGAGTTCCTGTGTACTGACTTATCAGGGAGAGTTCCTATGTACTGACTTTCAGGAGAGTTCCTGTGTACTGACTTATCAGGGAGAGTTCCTGTGTACTGACTTATCAGGGAGAGTTCCTGTGTACTGACTTATCAGGGAGAGTTCCTATGTACTGACTTATCAGGGAGAGTTCCTGTGTACTGATTTGTCAGGGAGAGTTCCTGTGTACTGACTTGTCAGGGAGAGTTCCTGTGTACTGACTTGTCAGGGAGAGTTCCTGTGTACTGACTTCTCAAGGAGAGTTCCTGTGTACTGACTTCTCAGGGACAGTTCATATGTACTTACTTCTCAGGGACAGTTCCTGTGTACTTACTTCTCATGGACAGTTCCTATGTACTGACTTCTCAGGGACAGTTCCTATGTACTTACTTCTCAGGGAGAGTTCCTATGTACTGACTTCTCATGGACAGTTCCTATGTACTTACTTCTCAGGGAGAGTTCCTGTGTACTTACTTCTCAGGTAGAGTTCCTATGTACTCGCTTCTCAGGGAGAGCACCTGTGTACTTACTTCTCAGGTAGAGTTCCTATGTACTCGCTTCTCAGGGAGAGCACCTGTGTACTTACTTCTCAGGTAGAGTTCCTATGTACTCGCTTCTCAGGGAAGCACCTGTGTACTTCTCAGAGAGAGCTGCTATGTACTTACTTGTCAGAGTTCCCATGGTGTCACAGAAGCCGGCACAATTTTTACATGCAATGATGACATCATGATGATGATGATGATGATGATGATGATGATGATGATGATGATGATGATGATGTAGAGGAGGAGGAGGAGGAGGAGGAGGAGGAGGAGGAGGAGGATAATCATGATGCTATGGAGTTCCATCTAAGTTCGACACTGCGTGACAGGGCTGTACTCAACGCTTACTATCATAATATATCTTGGCTTCAACCAAGCCTGATATGATACAGACGCCTGCGGTGTTGGTTAGATGATTTGAACAACACCATCAATGACGCATCCGTGAAGTGGATGAGACTCGACCGTGTGATCCCAGTCTTCCCAATGAGCCCACATTGCACGCCCAGCTCTGGTCAGGAGCCGTTTGGAGCCGAAAAATCACACGATGATTTTTGACGGGACTGATAGGGGATTCGAACCCACAACCATCCAGTCGGTAGTCTGTGGCGGTAACCCACTACACCACGGCGAATGGTGTCCGTTTGAAATGTTGTTGACTGTCAATTCTTTTTTTTTATCGATTGTCATTTTGCTGCAGGAGGATTTGTCAATTTTTCATTGAGTGTCATTTGCTTCGGAAGACTGTCAACATTCCATGGACTGTCATTTCGTTCGATGACTGTCAACATTTTATTGATTGTCATTTTGCCTCCGAGGATTGTCAATTTTTTTTATGATTGTCATTTCGCTTCGGTATGACTGTCAACTTTTTATTGATTGTCGTTTTGCCTCCGAGGATTGTCAATTTTTCATTGATTGTCATTTCGCTTCGGAACGACTGTCAACGTTCCATCCATTCGTCATTTGTTTTGGGAGCATGCGGGGACCTTCAGTTGAATTTAATTCCAATCGCCAACCATCCAAGACCATATCAGGGTTCTTATAGTTGTTTATTGTTATTGTCGTTTAAAGCCCAGCCGACCGCGCAGAGCCATATCAGGACTATAACTGCTTCAAACCATACAAAATATCAACAGGAAAAAAATAAAAATAAAATTAAATAGGTCTACACACATCAATGCATTCGCGCACATAACGTAACCCTGGTGTTGACAACTCCGTCCAATTTATTGCGCAGGGGATTTTTGAAAAAACACATCTGAATACAAATTTAAGCATACCTTAGGACACCGAAACATAAAAACGGGCATAAATTAACCTAGAATTGCTTCCGCATATCTCACCTCCCTAGAACCAAAAATGCGCTTAATACATGTACCTAATTATCAAGCCTAAGAAAAAGTACGTGAGACTCTATCGAACACATACAGGTGAATGGACCAGCAAGGAGAAAATGATAGGAAGAAATGACAGAAAGCAAAAAGAACAAGGCAGAAACAGAGATTGACAGAAAATAAGGAAATTTCTAGCACAGAATTTCCAGAAGGTAGGGATACTATTTATACTGAAAGAACCCCCCCTCCCCCCCCCCCTGCATCCCCACGGGGAGGTTCATATCAGAGTTACCACCATGCCAGTGACACAGCTACATGCGAAAGATGAAAAAATAATAATTATTCATTTCTTTTTGTCACAATAGATTTTTCATATGAAACACGAGCAGCTGTCCCCGTCGAGAGCGCGTCGCCGCAATGCATGGCACTTTTTTTTTCTTTTTTTTTTTACCAAGAAAAAAATTGACATTTTATATCAGTAACAATTTTGGAGTGTTTGAGAGTTTGGGGCAAGTTGCTGGCTTACGTTGTTTGACAAATCAAAATTACGAGAGGTTCGTTATATTCTGAAAGTTCCAAAAAGCTCCAAGTGTTTTACGCTGCAGTTAATTATCTGGTACAATTTTGAATCAGCACAACAGCATGTAGGCCTACCAAGGGAGGGAAGAAGAAAAGCTGGAGTTATCAGCCCTACGATTTATGAAGCAATAAAGGATGTGCAAGTGCGTAAAATGGTATTACATGAATAAATGATGGAATCATTTTTGTCTCTGAACGTAATGACGGTAATAATTATGTTGAATGAATAAGGTGCAGCAGACTGTTGGGAAAGAAGATGAATAGATCTGTTTCCTTGTGTGTGTGTTGTGTGTGTTTGTTGTGTGTGTGTGTGTGTGTGTGTGTGTGTTTGTGTGTTTGTGTGTGTGTGTGTGTTGTGTGTGGGGAGGGTGTATGTGTGTGTGTGTGAGATATGTATGTATGTATGTATATATATATATATATATATATATAGAGAGAGAGAGAGAGAGAGAGCGAGAGAGAGACAGAGACAGCGACAAGTCACAGAGAGAAAGAGACAGACAGATAAATGGACAGAGAGAGACTGAGGGACAGAGAGAGAGACGGAGAGAGAGAGAGAGAGAGAGAGAAAGACAGAGAGAGAGAGAGACAGAGAGGGACAAATAGACAGACAGAGAGAGATAGGAGAGAGAGAGAAAGAGAGAGACAGAGAGAAGAGAGAGACAGAAAGAGAGAGACAGAGAGAGAGAGAGAGAGAAAAGAGAGAGAGACAGAGAGAGAGAGATTACATTACTGATGTTTTCACGTACATATTTACACGTAATGTATATTATATATTATTCTAAACGCGGGCTGCTCTCCCCGTCAACCAAGATTCAGAAAGGCAAGAAGGCTAATTGGCCTTCAAGGGAGAGGGACCTGGGAAATCAAAGTAATCTTTCCAATATTTGTACACCAAGGCAGCCGGGCGAATGCCCTGCTCTTTACGATTTTCAACTGGCGTGGGATCTTTAGCGTGCGTAGGTCACAAGCCACCACGGGTCCCGACTCGTTTTCCCTCCCTTTCCGACGTTCAGTTTGATTTTCAGGCAAAGAAGGTCTTTCTTTTCCGGTCAAACTGAGGAGAAAACTCCGAGCCTGAATGGAAAACGAACCCTGGAACCTCGAGTTTAGTTATTGGCAAGCGAACGTCGGAGACCATCCTCGCAACTCTAAAAATTATCTCAGTCAGAATTTCACAAGTTAAAGACTAGCGTTTAGATCCAGACAAAGATCCGGCTGAAACGTATCTTTTTTGTTCCAATGTTAAAATTATATCATGTAAAAGAAATCGATTTCTCTTAAGAAAGCAAAAATATATTGTGCTGTCTCCCCCCCCCCCCCTCTGCCCTGTTGCCCCTCAATTTATTGTGCTGTCTCCCCCCCCCACCGCCCATGTTGCCCCCCAATTTATTGTGTTGTGCCCCCCCCCCACCGCCTGTTGCCCCCCAATTTATTGTGCTGTTACTCCCCCACCGCCCTGTTGCCCCACAATTTATTGTGCTGTTGCCCCCACCGCCCTGTGGTCCCCACAATTTATTGTGCTGTTTACCCACCGCCCTGTTGCCCCACATTTATTGTGCTGTTCCCCCACCGCCCTGTTGTCCCCCAATTTATTGTGCTGTTTACCCCACCGCCCTGTGCCCCACAATTTATTGTGCTGTTCCCCCACCGCCCTGTGCCCCCAATTTATTGTGCTGTTTACCCCACCGCCCTGTGCCCCACAATTTATTGTGCTGTTCCCCCACCGCCCTGTGTCCCCCAATTTATTGTGCTGTTTACCCCCCCCCTGTTGCCCCCACAATTTATTGTGCTGTTCCCCGCCCTTCCCCAATTTATTGTGCTGTTCCCCCACCGCCCTGTTGCCCCCCAATTTATTGTGCTGTTGCCGCCCACCGCCCTGTTGTCCCCCCAATTTATTGTGTTGTTGCCCCCACCGCCCTGTTATCCCCCCAATTTATTGTGTGTTGGCCCCCCCCCCCTCCGTGTTGCCCGCAATTTATTGTTGGCCCCCCACCGCTCTGTTGCCCCCAATTTTTGTGCTTGTTCCCCCCACCGCCCTGTTGGCCCCCAATTTATTGTGCTGTTCCCCCCACCGCCCTGTTGTCCCCCAATTTATTGTGCTGTTCTCCCACCACCCTGTTGCCCCCCAATCTATTGTGTTGTTGCCCCCACCGCCCTATTTTCCCCCAATTTATTGTGTTGTTGCCCCCCACCACCCTGTTGCCCCCAATTTATGGTGCTGTTCCCCCCACCGCCCTGTTGCCCCCCCAACTTATTGTGCTGTTCCCCCACCACCCTGTTGCCCCCCAACTTATTGTGCTGTTCCCCCCTGACCCCCCCCCAATTTATTGTGCTGTTGCCCCCACCGCCCTGTTGCCCCCCAACTTATTGTGCTGTTGCCCCCACCGCCCTGTTGCCCCCCAACTTATTGTGCTGTTCCCCCACACCCTGTTGCCCCCCAACTTATTGTGCTGTTCCCCCACCACCCTGTTCCCCCCCCCCCAATTTATTGTGCTGTTGCCCCCACCGCCCTGTTGTACCACCCCCCAATTTATTATGATGTCCCCCCACCGCCCTGTTGCCCCACCCCCCAATTTATTATGCTCTTGCCGCCTCACCGCCCTGTCCCCCCCCCCCAATTTATTGTGATGTTCCCCCACCGCCCTGTTACCCCCCAATTTATTGTGCTGTTGACCCCCCCCCCCCCAACGCCCTGTTCCCCGCAATTTATTGTTGCCCCCCACCGCCCTGTGCCCCCCTATTTATTGTGCTGTGTCCCCCCCCCCTCCCTGTCCTAAAGACCTTTCCTACACCATAGAGTTTGCATAGGATCCAGACGTTTGCCAGATGACTGATAGGCAGATGTGGGTGGAGCGCATATGAAACAGTCTGAGTGCGATGAAGTCCCTCTTGTGTGTGTGTGTGTGTGTGTGTGTGTGTGTTGTGTGTGTGTGTATGTGTGTGTGTGTGTGTTATGTGTGTGTGTGTGATGTGTGTGTGTGTGTGTTGTGTGTGTGTGTATGTGTGTGTGTGTGTGTGTGTATGTGTGTGTGTGTGTAAGTAGTGTGTGTATGTGTGTGTATGTGTGTGTGTGTGAAAGTGTATGTGTGTGTGTGTGTAAAGTTGTGTGTATGTGTATGTGTGTGTGTGAAAGTGTATGTGTATGTGTGTGTGTAAGTGTGTTTGTGTATGTGTGTGTATGTGTGTGTGTATGTGTGTGTGTGAGTGTGTGTGTATGTGAGTGTTTGTGTGTGATGTTGTGTGTATGTGGTGTGTGTGGTGGTGCTTCGATTTAATGTCTATTCACTAAAGTGATTTTAGACACACAAAAAACAACAACAAAAAAAAAGGGGGGGGGGGGAGGAATACAGAGGAGTGAAGAGGGTATTTGAAAATTGTCAACTTTGATCTTGAGAAAAAATGATCCAGAAAACAATTATTTTTGAGGAGGGGAAGGTAAAGCTAATAAATAATTTTATCACATTTATGTGTAGTGTGTGTGGTGTGTGTGTGTGTGTGTGATGTGTGTGTTTTTGTTGTGTGTGTAGCGTGTGTGAGTGTGTGTTGTGTGTGTGTGTGTGTGTGTGTGTGAAGTGTGTGTGTATGTGTGTGTGAATGTGTGTTGTAATGTGTATGTGTGTGTGTGTGTGTTGAAATGTGTGTGTTGTGTATTGTGTGAAATGTGTTTGGTGTGTGTGAAGGTATTGCTGTATCTTGTGTGTGTGTGTGTTGTGAAAGTGTGTTGTTTGTGAAACAATGTGTGGTGTGTGTGTGTGTCGTGTGGGCGCATGAACTCTGAAAATCAGAGAAAGAGACAGAAGACAGACAGACAGGCAGGCAGATAGGCAGAGACAGATAGAAACAGAGAGAGAAAGAAAACAGATAGAGAAACAGACAATATGGATTTATACCTATGTGTTCAACAAAGTTACACTACGTATAAAACATTACAGTACTGAGAGAGAGAGAGAAGAGAGACAGACAGACAGACAGACAGACAGATACAGGAGACAGAGAGAGAGACAGACAAACAGAACAGAAGACAGAAAACAGAGACAGAGACAGACAGACAGGCATACAGACAGACAGACAGAGACAGACAGACAGACAGAACAGTGAACAGAGAGAGAGAACAAACAGACAGACAGACAAACAAACAGACAGAAAAGACAAACAGACAGAAAGACAAACAGACAAACAGACAAAACAACAACAGAAACCCAAAAAACAAGAACAACAGACAAACAGACAGACAAACAGACAGACAGACAGAACAGACAGACAGAGAAGAGAAGGGGGGGCGGGGGGCCACAGCAATGTGAGCTTACACCAATTCCTTAGTCACACACACACACACACACACACATCACACACACACAACACACACACACACACACACACACACACACACACACACACACACACACACACACACACACACCACAACACAACACAACGTTCTGTCCAACGAAGCACTAAAACACAGAATAATATTTACGCTGCGCTTGAACGCAGTATACGTCAAGATTTTAGTGATAATATATAGAGCATGTGTACTATGTGCACGCTATAGCCGGAGGGGTGAAGTGGTAGATATGACAGATGGGATCTCTCATAGCCAGCTGATAATACATCCTTTTCCTCCCAAGGTCCAATCAATAAGAGATATACCGTGGCTGCTGGAGCGTGAATTTGTCGTCCTTCGGTGGGCTCTCCATCTTCCCTGTATATAAACATCTGTTGTAGGACACATACACAGGGTTCCCTCTGTCTCTCTGTCTGTCTGTTCTCTGTCTCTGTCTCTCTGTCTCTTCTTTCGTCTGTCTTTGTCTGTCTGACTGTCTCTGACTGTCTCTTCTCGTCTGTCTGTCTGTCTTCTCTCTCTCACTCTCGTCTGTCTGTCTGTCTGCTGTCTTCTGTCTGTCTCTCTGTCTAGTCTGTCTGTCTGACTCTCTCTCTCTCTCTCTCGTTCTCTATTGTGTGTGTTGTGTGTGTGTGTTGTGTTGTGTGTGTGTGTTTGTGTGTGTGTGTGTTGTTGTGGTGTGTGTGTGTGTGTATTTGTGTTGTTGTTGGGGTTGGTGTGTGTGGTGGTGTGTGTGTATTGTGTGTGTGTGTATGTGTGTTGTGTGTGTGTGTGTGTGCATGTGGTGTGTGTGTGTTTGTGTGCGTGTATGAGTGTGTGCGTGTGTGTGTGTTGTTGTTTTTGTTGTGGTGGTGGTGGTGGTAGTTTGTGTGTGTGTGTGTTTGTGTGTGTTGTGTGTGTGTGTGTGTGTGTTTGTGTGTGTGCGGATAAGTGCAAGTGTATGTATATATACATACATATGTATACATGTGTGTATGTGTGTGTATAGATATACGTATAAAAATGTGTGTCTATGTGTGTACGAATATATGTTAATATCAGTATATATGTATGTGTGTGAATGATGTCACGATATTAGACGCAACAACCCGGGAAGAAACATTTTTGATGACGCTTGAAGCATTGCATATGCAGCAGAATTGGGACCTACGATCAACACCAGAGATAAGTATCGAAGCCGACAGCTGACAATTAAGCTGTAATCATTTTGTATGATTGCTTCACATTCTAATGTTGTTCGTGTTTAATGCTGATTTCTGTATCTTGGTTTGATAGCATTTGTGTTATTTTCTCCTTTTCCAGAACTGTGATGATGAGCGAAAAGCTCGAAAAATTTCAGAAGAATTTCAAACATGATTTGCCGATAAAAAAAATAGCGTGTTTATATATATTATATATATATATATATATATATATATATATATATATATATATATATATACATATGTATATATACACACATCATATATATATATATATACATCTATATATACATATATATATGTATATACATATGTACATGTGAGAGAGAGTGAGAGGGAGAGAGAGAGAGAGAGAGAGAGAGAGAGAGAGAGAGAGAGAGAGAGAGAGAGAGTTATGTATGTGTGCGTGAGTGAATATACGTGTGTGCATGCGTGCGAATGATATATGCGAATATGTTTCACTTGCCAGAAAGTCAAGACCGAAATTTACACAGGCAAGTTTTTTTTTCCCCCGTAAAAGAAAAGTTGAGATTTTTTTGTTTCAAATATACTTAAGACTAGTCTGAAACTTCATGCCCTTCGATGGCACACACACAACTAGAACGATCTCCCCCGTGTCTGTTCGACAGTCACAAACTCTTGTCTTCCTTCAAGTGTAGCTTGAAGACAGACCTTTTTGCCAGCAGTGATTTTCGCCTCTACTGTTCACTCTTTTGCCCCACTGCCTCCTCTTGTCTCCCCTCCCAGTTGTGTGTGCTTTGTGCCATGGAGTTTTGGTCGTTGTTGGGTGATGTTTGGTGAATGATGAGAGTGTACGCTTTGGTTTGATTCTTGCAGCAAGATTTGGGGCCTTCTTAATGTCATTGTTATTATTATTGTTATTATTATTGTTGTTGTTGTTGTTTTGTTTTTGTTCTTGTTCTTGTTCTTATTCTTTTTCTTGTTTTTGTTCTTCTTTTTTCTTCTTTTCTTCTTCTTATTATCATCATTATTATTATTTTACTATTATTATGATCATCATATCGTTATTATGGTTATTATTATTATTATTAATATTATTATTATTATTGTAATTATTATTATTATCATTATTATTATATTATTACTATTGTTGTTATTATTATCATTATCATTATTATTATTATCATTGTCATTGTCACTATGATTATTGTGGTTATTGTTATTGTTATTATTACTACTATTATTATCATCATTATTATTATTGATATCATCATCATATCATTATGGTTATTATACATATAATTTTTTGTGATAATCATTGTTATCTATTATCATTATTGATCATTGTTATTGTCATTGTTATTATTATCATCATTATTTTTATATTGTATTGTTGCTGTTGTTGTAGTGATTATTCTGTGATGATGATGAGGAGGAGAAGGAGGAGGAATTCAGATGACACCAATACCTTTAAAACTTGAACATAACTATAGAGACAGAGCAGTTTAATTCCGGACCATTCACTTGTAAATATTTGAACGAATAATGGAGTTGAAAGAATAGTGCACATTTTGATGTAAAACATTTAATTCTCTCTCTCTCTCTCTCTCTCTCTCTCTTCTCTCTCTGTCTCTGTCTCTTTCTCTGTCTCTCTTTCTGTCTCTGCTTCTATCTCTATCTCTCTCTCTCTCTCTCTCTCCATCTATCTATCTATTCTCTCTCTTTCTTTCTCTCTCTCTGTCTCTCTGTCTCTCTTCTCTCTCTCTCTCTCTCTGTTGTCTCCCTCTGTCTGTCTGTTTCTCTCTCTCTCTATGTCTTTGCCTGTCTCTGCCTTTCTCTGTCTGTCTCTCTCTGTCTTTCTTTCTCTCTCTCTCAGTCTCAATCCATCTGTCTCTCTCTGTGTCTCTCTGTCTTTCTATCTATCTCTCTATCTGTCTGTCTGTCTCTCTGTCTCTGTCTCTCTTTTTGTCCCTGTCTCTGTCTGTCTGTCTGTCTGTCTCTTCCTTGCTGTGGAATTTATTTCGCAAATCCACCCCTCCCCCTCTTCTCTCTCTTTCTCGTCTGCGTTACTTCGAGACAACCAAGATAACCAATCCTTCAATACTTTTTCATGAGGGTGCTCAGCAAGAAATCTATCCCAGCATGCTTTTCGTCCTCTCCAGAGCGGGTTTTTCCGGTTCCGTGCCCAATCAAGGCCAGCCACTTGGCGCGATAAAGTGAGGTGCTAATTTGCATATTCTGTTTACATCGGCGTTTTCTCCCCAGGCTGTGACAGTTCACACGTAGCCGCTGGTGTGTGCAGGCACCAACTGGACACAGAGGCCTTAAGTGGTTAATATTGTCCAGGACTTTTGTGACACACAGGCGATAACAGTCGTTACGCTCTGGCGAAGATGTTATAAATAGAACTAGACTGCGCGCGCGGGCTAGACACGCCGTAGGGATACCGCGTGCCAAATTGACACTGGCTTTGACGGCCATGCTGTAGGCAACTTGTAGGCAACTAAGCGCTGTTCGTCTCAGGAAGTCAATGGTAGACAGTGCGGGAAAGCCCGCTGGTGTTCACTGAGCCCGCCCTACAAGCTATAGACCCTATTATTTTAACACTGTCAGTTTGCCTGTGTAGTTAGGAAGCGTTTTTGATAGTTGTGTGTGTGTGGCTTTTTTTCCCTCGTATATGTGGAACCAGTGTATGCGTGCATATTTTGATAGTATGTGTGCCAGTGTATATATATATATATATATATATAATATATATATATATATATATATATATACAGGGGGTGCAAAAGTAGGTATACAGTGAGTATCACATTATTATTATAATGCTTAATTCCGCTCTCGATTAGAGGAGTGTGTGAATACCGACAGCAAAGCAGTTTGAGTATCTGAGAGATTAAGGCTGTGCTTGTTATTTCATGTATATGCAATATTCATTTGTTTGTATAATAAATGCAATGAGTATTGTACGTGTTTCCTTTTTTCATAACTGTATACCTACTTTTGCACCCCCCTGTATATATATATATATATATATATATATTTTATGTGTGTGTGTGTGTGTGTGTGTGTGTGGTGTGTGTATGTGTGTGTGTGTGTGTGAAAGAGAGGGAGAAGAGAGAAAGAGAGCATGTGTGTGTGTGCGTGCAGTGAGAGAGAGAGAGAAAGAGAGAGAAGAGAGAGAGAGAAAGTGTGTGTGTGTGCATAAGAGAGAGAGTGTGTGTGTGAGAGAGAAAGATCAAGAGAGAGAGAGAGAGGAGTGTGTGTGTGTGTGTGTGTGTTGCCTGAGAGAGAGAGAGTGTGTGTGTGTGTGTGTGTGAGAGAAGATCAAGAGAGAGAGAGAGAGATGTGTGGTTGTGTGTGTGTGTGTGTGTGTGTGTGGTGTGTGTGTGTGCCTGAGAGAGAGTGTGTGTGTGTGTGTGTAAGAGAGAGAGTGAGAGAATTGACAACTTGACAGTTTGACAATGTCACGATTGAATGTCTTTCAAAGCATTCACCCCAACCAAATTGGGGTGTGATGCCAAAATAACAACAACATTGAAAATACAATTTCAGTTAAAGACATAATATTAACCAAAGCATCATCAGCATCACATCACATCATCAGCATCATCATCATTGTCGTTGTCATCATCATCATCATCATCATCACCATTACCATTGTCATCATCATCATCATATCATCATTGTTCGTAGTAGTAGTAGTAGTAGTAGTAGTAGTAGTAGTAGTAGTAGTAGTAGTAGTAGTAAAGCCAAGCCAAGTGTGCAGGGTTACAACCATCTCATATAACCTCACTGACTCTGAAGAAAAACATCTGAAAAGGAAAATCAAGCATGTCAGACAGTACATCTCCACACATAACCTAATGATATATCCTGGCCTTAACCGCTCCCCTCGATTTATTATCATCAGGGGTAAAAAAAAAAAAAAAAAGAATAACCAGAGCTGAATACAATTTTTAACGTAATCTATTTATATACACTAAAAGAACCTGTCTAAGTACTTGTCCAAAGAGACAACAAATGTATTGTTGATCCAAGCTTTACTTTTACATTTCTAAACGTCAAAGACCAGTTTTGCTAGGGGAAGAATAATAGTCATCATGTTCATTCAGTAAGGAAAAAGCTTGGTGAGAATATTGCAAAATTATTTTCTTCTTGGAACCAACACATTGAAAAGAGAGATGCACATATCTTCCCTGCCAGTTTTAGAGAGAGAGAGAGAGAGACAGACAGAGAGACAGACAGGCAGACAGACAGAGACAGAGAGAGAAACAGACAGACAAACAGGCAGAGGAGGGAGCAACTCCGAGGTATATTTAAAATGCACAGTGGTTTGGGGAAAGAAAACATCTAAGAAAGCAAACATTGTACAGTTACATACACACACACACACACACACACACACACACATACACACACACACACACACACACACACACACACACACATATATATATATATATATATATATATATATCACACACATATATATATATATATATATATATATACACACATATATATATATACACACATATACAACATATACATATACATAATTATATGTAAACTACTTCTAATTCTCAACTAAAAACAAGTTATACTCCCATACCCTATCCACCAACTGCAAAAACTTAACCCTTCGACTCCCTCATCCTATCCGTCAGGTTCCTGCTGGAAGCTGGTGGATAGGGTGAGGGAACCAAAGGGTTAAGATTTTGCTTTGCTAGCATGGTTGACAATGCAGGATGACGGTGGACAGGGTGCAGGAGTCAAAGAGTATGTTGACTTTAAAACTATTCCAATATTTCACTTTCAAAACCAGTTTCAAAGTGAAATATTGGAATAGTTTTAAAGCCAACATACTCTAAACGAGTCACTCACAATATCTCTCTCTCTGTCTCTCTCTCTGTGTCTCTCTGTCTCTGTCTCTGTCTCTCTCTCTCTTTCTCTCTATCTCTCTCTCTCTCTCTCTCTCTCTGTTCTGGGTTTTTTTCCCCATGAAGATTTGGGAGGGGAAATTAACGCACTGACACCATCAGAATGACAGTACAACTCACAACATTTGCTTTAAGCCAGTGCTCAGCCTGTTACCGACTGAGCTACTAGAGCGCACGCCCAACAACAACGCACGTAATCACCATGTTCGTGTCAATTTAGCCTTAACCTTTCACTCCTGCACCTTATCCATCAACTGCAAAAACTAAACCCTTTGACTCCCTGGCACTGTCCACCAGCTTCCTGCTCGTTTACCACATTAGAAATGTCTTTTTTTTCTCTCCACATATTGTTCATCCTTTAAAAGAGATGCATGGAAGGCATGAACAGTCACCACGCAAAATCAGAACAAGGTTGAGGCAACTGAAATGTGGTATCTAAGAAGAATGTTGAGAGTTCCAATGGCAGCAAAGAAAACAAACGAGACAGTCTTGAAGGAAGCAGACACAAGAAAATCATTAATAAGAAGATTACGAAAAGATAGCAATATTTATAGGACATTTTATGAGGAAAGAAAAATTAGAGCACCTGGTCATAACACGAAAGCTGGAGGGAAAGAGAACAAAACAGGTAGACCCCGGGAGAAAATAATGGACGGACTTGCGGCGTGGCTGAAGACAGACAGGTTGGGAGATGCTGTTGCATCCCTGGTAGAACATGAAGAAAATATATTTATTTCTGTGAGAGGATGAAACAATATCACACTCAAGTAGATTTTTTTTTTTGCATTTGTAAAAGTTTTGAGATGTACTTGCAGCGACAAGGGATAGATCTGTGTGGAGGGCCCTGATCGCCGAAGCCATGCGGACGGCCACATGATGATATGGTGGTGGAATTTCCAGAAACCTGTCGTCTTTTCGGTTTTATGGAATAATAAGCGAAGTGTTACCATTACCCAGTATACAGGATCTGTACACCCTTGGTGGCTGTGGTGACCTTGTTCTTTTCCATATTTTCCAACACACTCTTGGACAGTTTTGCCCGTGGCAGCGGCAGCTTTTCCTGTCTGTCTGTTGAGCTGTGGTTATTTTGAAGATCATGTCAACGTTGTCGGCATGTTTTTTTTTTTTTTGGTTTGAGGAAGAGCTCTGGATATGACTAGTAACAGTGGAACACATCAACATCGTCATCATCATTATCGTCATCGTTATTGTCGTTGTCGTCGTAATCATCATCCTAATATATCTTTTTTATCATCATCGTTATCCTCCTCATTCTCATCATCATCGGTGTCATCGTCATCATCATAATGTCTTCTTCTTTTTCTTTTTCATCATCATCGTCGTCGTCGTCGCCGTCGTCATCAGCAGCAGCAGTATCACCATCATCTTCACACCCCCACCCCATCACCATCATCACCATCATCGTCGTCGTCACCATCATCTTCACCATCACCATCATCATCATCACCTCCATCATGATGATAGATGATGATCATCTTCATCATCGTCGTCGTTGTCGTCGTCGTCGTCATCATCATCATGAATATCAACCACAACACCATCTTCTTGTTCGTCATCGTCGTTGTCATTATCATTATCGCCGTCGTCGTCACGGCTGTCGTAGTCGTTGTCATCATCATCACAATCATCACAACAGTCATCACAGTATATCCCACTTTATTTTCATCATCATCGTCATCCACGTCATCATCTTCTTTTTGTTCGTCGTCGGTGTCGTCTGTGTCGTCGTCGTCATCAACTCCTTGTTCTTCAATTTATTTGTTTTTATCACCATCATGTTCATTATCAACGTCAGTATTGCGATCAGTGTGTTTTGATAAAGGTGTAACAGAAGAAGGGGGGGGGGGGGACCATAGTTATAGCCAAGAGCATCTTTCAACGCCAAGCTGTTGCCGCTGTAAAGCCACCGATAACATATTTTCCTGTCATGATTCATTTGTTTTGCCTTTAGATCTCCCCTCTCTCTCTCTCTTCTCTCTTTCTTTCTCTCTCTCTCTGTCTCTGTCTCTGTCTGTCTTCTTCTTCTCTCTCTCTCTGTCTCTCTCTCTCTTCTTCTTCTCTCTCTCTCTGTCTCTGTCTGTCTTCTTCTTCTTCTCTGCTCTCTGTCTCTCTGTCTCTCTGTCTGCTCTGTCTGTCTGTCTCTCTCTCTCTCTGTCTCTCTGTCTCTGTCTCTCTCTGTCTGCTGCTTGCTGTGTCTCTGTCTTTTCTCTGTCTGCTCTTCTCTGTCTCTCTGTCTCTTGTCTCTGTCTGTCTGCTCTGTCTCTGTGTCTGTCTGTTTGTTTGTCTCTGTCTCTGTCTCTTTTCTCTCTTTGCTGGTGTGTGTTGTTTTGTGTGTCTGTTGTCTGTTTTTGTGTTCTGTTGTTGTGTGTGTGTGTGCTGTCTGTGTTGTTTGTGTGTCTGTTTGTGGTGTGTGTGTGTGTGTGTGCGTGCGTGTGTGCGTGTTGTGTGTCTTGGTGTGTGTGTGTCTGTGTGTATGTACGTGCACGTGTGGTGTATGTGGTGTTAATGTGTGCGCGCGTGTATGTGTGATGCGCGCAAGTGCGTGTGAGTGCATGTGCATTTCAAAGGTGGGTGGTGTGAATGTGTGTCGCGAAGCGGCGAGGAGTATGAAAGTTTGAGATATATGACGAAGAGAGAGAAGAGAGAGAGAGACAGAGAAGAGAGAGAGAGAGAGAAGACAGAGAGTCAGAAAGAGAGAGAGAGAGAGAGAATGCGCGTATGCATGTGTAGATATGTGTGTGTCTGATTAGTGTGTGTGCGGGGTGCGTGCTTGCGGTGTATGTGTGTGTTGTGTGTGTGTGTGTGTGTGTGTGTGGTGCGTGCGTGCGTGCGTGTGAGAGTGTGTGTGTGTGTGTGTGTGTAAATGTGTGTGTTTATGTATTCTCACGCACGAAGCCTGTTTGTGTCTTTGTGTCTTTGCTGTCCCCCCTCTTCCCCCTTAGTCTAGCCTCCCCCCCCCCGCACTTTTCCTTGCGTATTCGAACACAGAACGTTGCCCAGCTGCGACATCGACATCGTGTAGTACTTTACCCTCTCTCTCCCTCAGCCTATTCATCACACGCACAACTTAACCCTTTCACTCCTTACCCATCCATCAGAAGCTGGTGGATAGGGTGAGGGAGTCAAAGATTAATGTTAATGCAGAATGCTGTGGATAGGGTGAGGTAGTCAAAAGTAATAAGTTATGCAGAAGTGTGGAAGGGTGAAGATCAAGGTTAAGTTTTGCAGAAGCTGTGACAGGTGAGGTAGTCAAGGGTTAAGTTGATGCAGGAAGCTGGTTGACAGGGTGAGGAGTCAAGGGTTAATTAGTTGATGCAGGAAGCTGGTTGACAGGGTGAGGGAGTCAAAGGGTTAATTAAATTAATTCAGAAGCTGGTGGATAGGGTGAGGGAGTCAAAGAGTTAATTTAGTTAATGCAGGAAGCTGTGGACAGGGTGAGGTAGTCAAAAGGTTAATTAAGTTGATGCAGAAAGCTGGTGGATAGGGTGAAGGAGTCAAAGGGTTAAAGTTTTTGCAGGAAGCTGGTGGACAGGGTGAGGTAGTCAAAGGGTTAAGTTGATGCAGGAAGCTGGTTGACAGGGTGAGGGAGTCAAAGGGTTAATTAAGTTGATGCAGGAAGCTGGTTGACAGGGTGAGGGAGTCAAAGGGTTAATTAAATTAATTCAGGAAGCTGGTGGATAGGGTGAGAGAGTCAAAGGGTTAAGTTAATGCAGAAAGCTGGTGGATAGGGTGAAGGAGTCAAAGGGTTAAAGTTTTTGCAGGAAGCTGGTGGATAGAGTGAGGTAGTCAAATGGTTAATTTAGTTAATGCAGGAAGCTGGTGGATAGGGTGAGGGAGTCAAAGGGTTAATTAAGTTGATGCAGGAAGCTGGTGGACAGGGTGAGGGAGTCAAAGGGTTAATTAAATTAATTCAGGAAGCTGGTGGATAGGGTGAGGGGAGTCAAAGGGTTAATTAAGTTAATGCAGGAATCTAGTGGATAGGGTGAGGGAGTCAAAGGGTTAATTAAGTTAATTCAGGAAGCTGGTGGATAGGGTGAGGGAGTCAAAGGGTTAATTTAGTTAATGCAGGAAGCTGGTGGATAGCGTGAGGGAGTCAAAGAGTTAATCAGTTAATGCAGAAAGCTGGTTGACAGGGTGAGGGAGCCAAAGGGTTAATCTAGTTAATACAGGAAGCTGGTAGATAGGGTGAGGGAGTCAAAGGGTTAATTTAGTTAATACAGGAAGCTGGTGGATAGGGTGAGGGAGTCAAAGGGTTTAAGTTAATGCAGGAAGCTGGTGGATAGCGTGAGGGAGTCAAAGAGTTAATTTAGTTAATGCAGGAAGCTGGTGGATAGGGTGAGGGAGTCAAAGGGTTTAGTCTTGTGCTTTGCTGGCATGGTTGACAAGACAAACGCAGGATGCTGGTGGACTGGGTGCGAGAGTCAAAGGGTTAACTTAACGTTGGCGGGAGTCAAAGAGTTAAAACGTTGACGCACGAAACAGGAGGTGGGACGCTTGCGATACAGAGAACTCTCTGAACCGTTTCCCTATGATTGTCGTCTGCACCCAACCTACGGGAAGGTTTGTCATGTCCCATTTATAGCTTTCGGCGTCTGTCGCAAGCGATTAGTTTTGGGGATTGGTTTATCCATCATTTGATGACTGTTAGACCAGTGGGGTTTGTGATCTTCAGTGCAAAACAGATGTTTTTTGTTTTTTTTTTTGGTTGTGCGTGTGCGAAAAATGCGTTGTTGGAGGTATCGTATTGGTGTTGTTTGTCAACTTCATAATGTGTGTGTGTGTTTGTTCATAAGCCAGACTGGTTCGATCAACTGTTTCTGATTTTTGGTTCAGTGTTTACCGTGATATCTTTTTTAAGAGAAAACTAACCGTGCTTACTGTACTTGTGTTTTTGAGAGGCTGAAAACCTGGATCTCTTTTTCGGTTCTTTCGATGTGTGGGTATTATGTGAGTTGTTGTTGTTGTTGTTGTTGTTGTGTTGTTCATTACTATGATTATTATTGTTGTTGTTGTTTATATATCATTATTGTTATTATTATTTATTATATTATTATTATTATTATTATCATTATTATCATTATTATTATTATTATTATTATTATATATTATCATTGTTATTATTATTATTAATTATTGTTAATTGTTCTCATTATTACTGTAATTATTTTTACGTTTTGTTAATTTTTCCTGCTTTTTTGTGTTTGTTTTATTTGTTTTTTGGGTTTTTTTGCTTTTTCTTTCTTCTCTTTTCTTCTCTCTCTTTCTGTCTCTCTGTCTCTCTGTCTCTGTCTCTGTCTCTGTCTCTGTCTCTGTCTCTTTCTCTGTCTCTGTCTGTCTGTCTCTCTCTCTCTCTCCTCTCTCTCTCTCTCTCTCTCTCTCTCTCTCGCGTATCATTTTCTGCATCATCTTAATGGTCAAAGAACCAGGAACATTTGTACAGTATTAGGTGATGATGATAGTAGTGTTGATAACTGTGAACTTATCAATAGTGATTCCATTCTTGTGTTGCCTATCACTCCATACTGATGTGCCTATCACTCATAACTGATGTGCCTATCACTCATAACTGATGTGCCTATCACTCCATAACTGATGTGCCTATCACTCCATACTGTGTGCCTATCACTCATAACTGATGTGCCTATCACTCATAACTGATGTGCCTATCACTCATAACTGATGTGCCTATCACTCATAACTGATGTGTCTATCACTCCATACTGATGTGCCTATCACTCATAACTGATGTGCCTATCACTCATAACTGATGTGTCTATCACTCCATACTGATGTGCCTATCACTCATAACTGATGTGCCTATCACTCATAACTGATGTGCCTATCACTCATAACTGATGTGTCTATCACTCCATACGGATGTGCCTATCACTCATAACTGATGTGCCTATCACTCATAACTGATGTGCCTATCACTCCATACTGATGTGTCTATCACTCCATACTGGATGTGCCTATCACTCATAACTGATGTGCCTATCACTCATAACTGATGTGCCTATCACTCATAACTGATGTGCCTATCACTCTAACTGATGTGCCTATCACTCATAACTGATGTGTCTATCACTCCATACTGATGTGTCTATCACTCTATACTGATGTGTCTATCACTCCATACTGATGTGTCTATCACTCTATACTGATGTGTCTATCACTCCATACTGATGTGTCTATCACTCTATACTGATGTGTCTATCACTCCATACTGATGTGTCTAGTCACTCCATACTGATGTGTCTATCACTCTATACTGATGTGTCTATCACTCCATACTGATGTGTCTATCACTCTATACTGATGTGTCTATCACTCCATACTGATGTGTCTATTACTCATACTGATGTGTCTATCACTCTATAACTGATGTGTCTATCACTCTATACTGATGTGCATATATCACTCATAACTGATGTGCCTATCACCTATACTGATGTGTCTATCACTCTATACTGAATGTGTCTGTCACTCTATACTGATGTGTCTGTCACTCTATACTGATGTGTCTATCACTCCATACTGATGTGTCTTCACTCCATACTGATGTGTCTATCACTATATACTGATGTGTCTATCACTCTATACTGATGTGCCTATCACTCTATACTGATGTGTCTATCACTCTAAACTGATGTGCCTATCACTCATAACTGATGTGCCTATCACTCATAACTGATGTGCCTATCACTCATAACTGATGTGCCTATCACTCATAACTGATGTGCCTATCACTCATAACTGATGTGTCTATCACTCCATACTGATGTGCCTATCACTCATAACTGATGTGCCTATCGCTCATAACTGATGTGTCTATCACTCCATACTGATGTGCCTATCACTCATAACTGATGTGCCTATCACTCATATACTGATGTGCCTATCACTCATAACTGATGTGTCTATCACTCCATACGATGTGCCTATCACTCATAACTGATGTGCCTATCACTCATAACTGATGTGCCTATCACTCCATACTGATGTGTCTATCACTCCATACTGATGTGCCTATCACTCATAACTGATGTGCTATCACTCATAACTGATGTGCCTATCACTCATACTGATGTGCCTATCACTCATAACTGATGTGCCTATCACTCATAACTGATGTGCCTATCACTCATAACTGATGTGTCTATCACTCCATACTGATGTGTCTATCACTCTATACTGATGTGTCTATCACTCCATACTGATGTGTCTATCACTCTATACTGATGTGTCTATCACTCCATACTGATGTGTCTATCACTCTATACTGATGTGTCTATCACTCCATACTGATGTGTCTGTCACTCCATACTGATGTGTCTATCACTCTATACTGATGTGTCTATCACTCCATACTGATGTGTCTATCACTCTATAACTGATGTGTCTATCACTCATACTGATGTGCTATCACTCCATACTGATGTGTCTATCACTCCATACTGATGTGTCTATCACTCCATACTGATGTGTCTATCACTCCATACTGATGTGTCCTATCACTCCATACTGATGTGTCTATCACTCCATACTGATGTGTCTATCACTCCATACTGTGTGCCTATCACTCCATACATGTGTGCTATCACTCCATACATGTGTGCCTATCACTCCATACATGTGTGCCTATCACTCCATACATGTGTGCCTATCACTCTATACATGATGTGCCTATCACTCTATACTATGTGTCCTATCACTCATACTGATGTGCCTATCACTCTATACTAATGTGCCTGTCACTCTATACTAATGTGCCTGT
Organism: Monoplex corrugatus; assembly: GCA_030674185.1. Classification (NCBI taxonomy): domain Eukaryota; kingdom Metazoa; phylum Mollusca; class Gastropoda; order Littorinimorpha; family Ranellidae; genus Monoplex; species Monoplex corrugatus. The sequence goes on from JAPXFY010000014.1 coordinate 65,075,424, forward strand.
CACTCTATACTAATGTGCCCTTCACTCTATACTAATGTGCCTGTCACTCTATACTGATGTGTCTGTCACTCTATACTGATGTGTCTATCACTCTATACTGATGTGTCTATCACTCTATACTGATGTGTCTATCACTCCATACTGATGTGTGTCCTCTATGTGTCTACACTCCATACTGATGTGTCTATCACTCATACTGTGTGTCTATCACTCATACTGATGTGTCTATCACTCCATACATGTGTGCCTATCACTCCATACATGTGTGCCTATCACTCCATACATGTGTGCCTATCACTCCATACATGTGTGCCTATCACTCCATACATGTGTGCCTATCACTCTATACATGTGCCTGTCACTCTATACTAATGTGCCTGTCACTCTATACTAATGTGCCTGTCACTCTATTGTGTGTCACTCTATACTAATGTGCCTGTCACTCTATACTAATGTGCCTGTCACTCTATACTAATGTGCCCATCACTCTATACTAATGTGCCACTCTATACTAATGTGCCTGTCACTCTATACTAATGTGCCTGTCACTCTATACTAATGTGCCCATCACTCTATACTAATGTGCCTGTCACTCTATACTAATGTGCCCATCACTCTATACTAATGTGCCTGTCACTCTATACTAATGTACCTGTCACTCTATACTAATGTACCCATCACTCTATACTAATGTGCCTGTCACTCTATACTAATGTGCCTGTCACTCTATACTAATGTGCCTGTCACTCTATACTAATGTGCCCATCACTCTATACTTATGTGCCTGTCACTCTATACTAATGTGCCTGTCACTCTATACTAATGTGCCTGTCACTCCATATTAATGTGCCTTTCAATAATGATTCTGTACTAGTGTGCAAGTCAGTAGTGACTTTGCACTACCCCCGTGGGGATGCTGGGGGCTCTTTCAGTATAGATAGTATCCCCACCTTCTGGGAATTCTGTGCTAGAAAGTTCCTCTTTTTGTCACTCTCTTTGTTTCTTTCTTCCTCCTTTGCTTTCTGTCATTTCTACCTATCATTTTCTGCCATGCTGGTCCATTCATCAGTATGTTCGATAAAGTCTTACATACTTTTTCTTAGGATTGATAATTGGGTACATGTATTAAGTGCGTTTTTTTGGCTCTAGGGAAGTGAGATATGCGGAGGCGATTTTAGGTAAGTTAACCCGTTTTTAGATATGCTTTATTGTCCTTACTTAACTTTCAATATGGATTCAGGTGTGTTTTTTAAATTCCCTATGCGAAGAATTGGACGGAGTGGTCAGCGCCAGGGGCATCTCCTCAGATTATGTGCGCGAATGCATTGGCATTTGTACTTAATTTTCTTTTCCTTTTCTTCCTGTCGAATTATTGTGTTGTTTTGAAACGGTTATAACCCTGATATGGCTCTACGCAGTCGGCTGGGCTTTAGGCAACAATAACAATAACTTTGTACCAATGCGTCTATCAATAATGATTCTGTACTAGTGTGCCTGTCAGTAATGATTCTGTACTAGTGTGCCTATCAGTAATGATTCTGTACTAGTGTGCCTATCAGTAATGATTCTGTACTAGTGTGCCTGTCAGTAATGATTTTGTACTAGTGTGCCTATCAGTAATGATTCTGTACTAGTGTGCCTATCAGTAATGATTTTGTACTAGTGTGCCTATCAGTAATGATTCTGTACTAGTGTGCCTATCAGTAATGATTCTGTACTAGTGTGCCTATCAGTAATGATTTTGTACTAGTGTGCCTATCAGTAATGATTCTGTACTAGTGTGCCTATCAGTAATGATTCTGTACTAGTGTGCCTATCAGTAATGATTCTGTACTAGTGTGCCTATCAGTAATGATTCTGTACTAGTGTGCCTGTCAGTAATGATTTTGTACTAGTGTGCCTATCAGTAATGATTCTGTACTAGTGTGCCTATCAGTAATGATTCTGTACTAGTGTGCCTATCATAATGATTCTGTACTAGTGTGCCTATCAGTAATGATTCTGTACTAGTGTGCCTATCAGTAATGATTCTGTACTAGTGCGCCTATCAGTAATGATTCTGTACTAGTGTGCCTATCAGTAATGATTCTGTACTAGTGTGCCTATCAGTAATGATTCTGTACTAGCGTGCCTATCAGTAATGATTCTGTACTAGTGTGCCTATCAGTAATGATTCTGTACTGGTGGGCCTATCAGTAATGAATCTGTACTAGTGTGTCTATCAGTAATGACTGTGTACTAGTGTGCCTATCAGTAATGATTCTGTACTAATGTGCCTATCTACAATGATTTCGTACAGATGTGCCTATCAAAGCCAATAGATACTGTGAGAGAACGAGAAGATTAAGAAAGCTGCAAGAAGTTCGTGGACAGGATTAGGGAGCCAAAGGGGTTAAGGAAGCTGCAGGCCGTTTGTGGACAAAGTAAGGGAGTGATAGGGTTAAAGAAGAAGCAAAAGATTTTGATGGATAGTGTGAAAGGGTCAAAGGGTTAAGGCAGGGAGTGAAATGATTAAAGAAGCAGGAAGAAGTAGGTAAACCCGGTGAGAGAGTCAAAGGGTTAAAAGAAGCCTCAGTATGCTGGCGGACAGGGTCAGGGAGTCAAAGGGTCAAGGAAGCCGCGGGAAGTTGGTAGCTGATGGACAGGATGATGAAGTGAAAACGGTTAAAAAATATCTTTAACCCTTTTTGACTCCCACACCCTGTTCACCAACATGCTGCAATGCCAACCATCCTAGCAAAGCAAAAAAACTTAACCCTTTGATTCCCTCTACATATCCACCAGTTTCCTGCCTGTAGGAAGATGGTGGAGAGGGTG
>JAPXFY010000014.1:65085740-65088240 GCA_030674185.1 Monoplex corrugatus
TCAGTGCATACGGAATTAATTCCCAGCGCGGGGACATAATCTTGAGAAACTGAAAGTGAAACCGAACTTGATTTTTTCACGTCAAAAGTTGGTTTAACGTGACCCACAATTAAATTTTTTTATCAAGAAGATTCGTGAGTTTTCACATACCAGTCTTACCAGGACTGCTGAGAGACAACATTCTGAGAGTCAGTTGCCCAAATATGCTGGATTGGGTCAGGCGTGACTACCTCTAGCCGTACCAGTGTGAAGGACATACGTTAAGGAGAGGAGAGAAACGATGTGAATTCCCAAGCTGCAAGACTGGTATGTTCGCGTCTGGTATTCTGGCGTCTCTGCACGGCAGTCTGTCTCAGCTAAACAATGTCACATATAAATTACGTACACATCACTTGTCTGGTCACTGTACATCGTTCTTAGCCATGACCACAAAGATACCTGGCTTTGGTTTTAAGATAAACAGATAAAAGAAAAACAAACAGGACACGCAAGCAAGCAGGAAGCCAAGCAAGCAAGAAACACATGAACAGATAAATAAATAATCATATCGATAGATACACAGACACTGAAACAACACACACACAAATACAAAGAGCAGACTCAGACTTTCTCAAACGCATGTCTATAACTCTGTCTCCTCTATGCCCCAAAACCAACCCGCCCATCTCTCATCTCCCTTTTTTTTTCTCGTCTAATATCACTCATAGTGAAAAGACGTTAAATCAAAGAAAGAACGAACACACACACACGCAGACACACACACACAGACACACACACACACACACACACACACACACACACACACACACACACACACACACACACACACACACACACACACACACACACACACACACACACACACACACACACACACAAACGAGGGTTTCAACAAATAAAACGAAGTGTGTAATGTTCTTTTCAGGATTCCAACCTGAATCATGTGAGATCAACAAGACTTTAATATCTACACAAATAAACACATGACAAAATTAATGAGATCACAGACACGTGGGTGGCTTTTGTGTACAGAACGAAAGACAAACTCCAACACATGACATAACTGCACTTCTTAAGGAAAAAAGTCCACACACATCAGTTTCAGCTGACGATACTTTCCATTCAACCCCAACCATGTTCCATTTCAGAAAATATGAAAGTTCGAAATAACATATAACAAAAGACGAATTCAAAATCGGCAACGATGTCGGTAGATGGTACCATCATTTTTTCCTTTCAAATTTTTTTTTTTTGAGAAGATCATAATTGTAAGCAAACAGTAGTCAGAAACGTAATACGTATCACTTACTATATTTGATTCGTAGCTTTCGTATATCAAACCAAAGAACAAGTTTGGATATTCAAAACAATACCTAAGAACAGCTTCTGCCTCCAACGATGTCTGTTATACGTTTTAATTTTTCAATTTATGAGATTACATTTTGAAAGGAGTACGTTTAAAAAAGAGATTTTTCTGCTTGTTATTAATATACGAGTTCACAATTTGCAACGAATTTGCAAACATTAAACCTTCAACAAGAAAGTTATAAGCAAAGTCACCGCCGACACAAGGCGTCACCACCAAAAGCTGCTACATACGGTACATCAAGATAATCGCGGAGACACAATCGCAATGTCAACAGCCGGTGTCTGGTTTCAGCGCGTACTTTGGGGCTGTACAAACAAGTGGGTGATTTAATGCTCGCATGCTGTGCTAATGAACGATTGACAACCGTCGTTACATTCCAGTTAGCTTAGGTCTCTTGTAACTGAGAGGCACAAACATGGACGGCAGTGTCAGCGTCGGGTGTTTGTTTTTTTTTGTCAATTTCCACCACTAGGCAACACCTGAAAACTAAGCAATTCTTTGATGGTGACATAACCGCTGCAACAAGAACTACAGCTAGTTATTGCTGATACCAACTATCAACCAAACGCTACTACCATCACCCCTCCTCCTACTACTACTACTACCGCTAGAGCTTCTCTACCAACCACCACCACCATTACCAACACCAACACCACCACCATCACCATTGCCGCTACTACCATCACTCCTACTACTACTACCGCTACAACTTTTCTACCAACCACCACCACCACCACCACCTCTGCCGCTACTACCATCACCCCTACTACTACGACGACCACTACAGCTTTTCTACCAACCACCTCTACCACACCACCATCTCCACCACCACCACTGCCGCTACTACCATCACCCCTACTACTACTACGACCACTACAGCTTCTCTACCAACCACCACCACCACACCACCATCTCCACCACCACCACCACCACTGCTGCCGCTAATACCATCACCCCTCCTCCTACTAATTACAACTACCGCTACAACTTCTGTTACCAGCCTTCATCCAGTACAGTTCAGCAAAATAGAGAGAATACGACAAATAGCATCGGTATCTCACATCGCAACCAAAAATGTTTCATTAAGGCTTCTGTGAGCAACACTCTTCTAACTAGTCCTCGTGTGCTCTT
>JAPXFY010000014.1:65093240-65095740 GCA_030674185.1 Monoplex corrugatus
TGAATTTCTATGCTTTATAGGCCATCATCAGGGGTGCCTTGCGGCGTGGCATTGGCAATCATGGCCCTTCATACGAATCTATCCCTTGTTGCTGCAAGTACATCTCCCACCCTCTCTGTCCTCAGCCACCCTGCAAGTCCGTCCAATATTTTCTCCGACGGTCCAGTTGGTGCTCTCTTTTCTTCCAGCTTTTCTGTTGTGACCAGGTGCTCAAATTTCTCTCTCCTCATAAAATGTCCTTTAGATGTTGCTTGTCTTTTCCTAATCTTCTTTTTTAATGATCTTCTTGTGTCTGCCTCCTTTAAGACTGCCTCGTTCGTTTTCTTTGCTGACCATGGAACTTTCAACATTCTTCTTAGAAACAACATTTCGGCTGCCTCAATTTTCTTCTGACTTTATGTGTACGAATATAGTAGTATTTTAGTAGTAATATGAATAAAGTGATGATGTATAATTGAGATAAACTACTGGAACCTTTTTTTTTTTTTTTTTTTTTTTTTTTGCCCACAGATTTGTCTTCCCCTGGCGTCTTACACCATCCGTCACGCCAGAGCGGCAGTGATCGTCGTCATGGTGCTGGCGCTTGTGCTGAGCTGGCCCCAGATCCTGCTGAACGGTCAGGTCACCATCCACAGCCACGTGCCGCACGTGCTGGGCATGGACTGCAACATCGCGCGCCACCTGCCGGCCGTGTATTCGCTGCTCTACCATGGCGTTCTGTACCTAGTCTTCGTCGTCTGTTTCGCCATGTACGGGGCCCTGTACGGCCGTATCTTTTACGTTCTCTGGCGTAACGGCTGGTTCGAGTCCTCGGCTACCGCCTCGTCTTCTTCTTCCTCTTTTCTGCCTCAGGCTTCAGGCAGGTGAAGGGTGAGGCCGCCTCGACCGTTGTCTCAAGAGCAGCGTCAGCGTACAGCTCCAGTTCTAGAGTGCAGGTGAAAATGCGACAGCTGGGTCACAAAACGGTTGATAACGCGGACCATCTCACCGTCAAAAGCACAGCATGGAAAAGTGTGATGAAAACTGTCGACAGAGATATCGTCACCTTGAGTGTCAGGGGGAAAACCTGTCTGAGATCACTGTACGTGATGGAGTTCATGTCCAAGATGACGTGATCTATCCTTCAGCTAAATCCAGCAAAGACGAGGCCAAAGTTTGCTTTGCTTGCCCAGATGTTTCACTGGGAAAATCTGGACCTTGTCTAACACATCCCTCGATAGAGTACTTGGCAGACAGTTCGTTCTCATCAGTGCCAAGAATCAGTTAAGCAGCGGTGCCACCTTTAGCAGTGTTGCAGGAAATGGAGTACTATATTCTGTGGACGTGGTCGCCAGACCTCGTGCGAAAAGCGAATCGGTTTGTCAAGAGTTGTTTGGTCAGTACAATTTGATGACAACCATCTTCTGCATAGGGATAAATGGAGTTTCGTAGGAAGAAGGAACTGTTTCGCAGAAAAGCACCCCAGAGCGTTGTTCCGTTGTCAACCGGTACAAAATAGCACAGCACACAACACCGGGACAAGCAGTGACACTACCATCCACCCAGCAACCATGAGGAGATCGCGGTCTGAGCCGTGTTGTGACGTTTTTGACAGAACGACGTCACGTCCTGTCCTGAGACACGGTTGCGCCTCCTTTGACGTCGAGGACAGTATGGCTACTGACGCCATCAGTCAGAATACTGACGTCAGCCTGCTTTCAGAACAGTGACGACGTCAGAGATGGAGACGCTGCCTGTCACGATCAGGCGCTTCTGTCAGCAGACGACACCAAACAGTATCACACCCAGAGGCAGGGTTGGCCAACGGTGACGTCATATGGTACCGGACAGAACAGTCTGCAGGTCAAGGGTCAGGGGTCAGTGTCTTTTGCAGACTGTGTCACAGTCATTGGTGCAAGCAGATGTTCGGATACGCTTCATAAAGATCATTCGGTTGGAACTGCTCACCGAGTCATACGACAGGTCTGGAATCTGTCAACCTGACATCGAAACCAAATCACAGAATGAGAACGGAACTGAGCAGACAAGTGACCACGTCGACTGTCAGGCGCTTGATTCACAGACTGTGCATCATCATCATCAGCATTATCAGCATCATCATCGTCATCAACCTATTGTGTTTTGTTATTGTGCAGTCAAAGAACTGCAAAGAAAAGCGGCCGTGGAAAAAGACACTCACAGTCCTAGGGTAGGAAAAAATGACAGTAAAAATTCCAATCGTTGTACACAACCTTGCTATCAACCGCAGCATGACAAAAAACTGACTTCAAAACAAACAGGCGACTTGATGTGTGTTTCCCCTGGAAGGAATTCAACTAAACGTCTAGAAAAAGAGAATAATGATGAAATACACATCAAACACAAATCAAGCGATAAGCTTCAGGAAATGCCTGCAAGAGATGATCACACTGGACAAACCTGTCAGACAAAAAACTGCAATCAAAATGCCACAGAAGGCACTAAGACGAATTCAAAGAACTTGTTAAGCGTTGGAATACCA
>JAPXFY010000014.1:65098240-65100740 GCA_030674185.1 Monoplex corrugatus
AGAAGTGAAGATTGAATGTCCCTGTCCTAAAGAGTAAGCCTTTTCTACTTTAAATTTAGGAATTAGAAAGTCAGCGCCTGCTCTACCATCATCTAGAATATTTACAAGTGTGTGTGTGTGTGCGTGTGTGTGTGTGTGCGTGCGTGTGTGTGTGTGTGTGTGTGTGTGTGTGTGTGTGTGTGTGTGTGTGTGTGTGTGTGTGTGTGTGTGTGTGTGTGTGTGTGTGTGTGGTTATTTTCTGTTTTGTTGTTGTTGTTTTTTTGGTTATACTAAGGCGTTTATATGTTCTCCGATGCCTGTATGCACGTTGTTTTTTGCCCACTCTGCGCAGGCAGTTTGTTGCTACAAAGTCTGCATAGTCCATATTTTTAGCGGTGTTGTATATTGCTGGATGTTTTCAGGTTTCCAATAAGCTAACCGGTCACAGATACGACTTAGGGGATCTTTAACGTGCATAATCGATATTTCGCGTGCTGCACGCACTCGAAGGAGATTTAGGCGCTTGTAGTCTGCACACATGTTGACCTGAAAGACACGGGAAAATCTCCACCCTTTACCCACCCCAGGCGGGAGGTACCCAGGCAGGGAGAAGAGTGACAGAATGGTTCAGACGTTCGCCTGCCAGTAACTTAACTCCAGGATTCCCTCACCGCAGAGGCCTCGATTTTTCTCCTCAGTTTGACCAGAAAATCGAACTGAACGTCTAGTCCTTCGGAAGGGGACGGAAAACGAGTCGGACCCGAGTGCCTTCTGGCTGCGCACGTTAAACATCCCACGGCAGTTGAAAATCGTGAAGAGCAGGGCATTGCCCGGCTGCCTTGGTACAAATCATTGGAGATATAGGTTGATTTCCCAGGTCCTACCCTTTGAAGACCAATTAGCCTTCTTGGTTTTAAAAAAAAAGTGAATAATTTATGAATTTGAATCGAGGAAGAGGGGATGGACGCCGCCCTCGTGGTGCTGGCCCCGGGAAAAGTTGAGGTCTCTGCCACCTCACTCCCAACGACCTCTGGGTTATGTAACGATCTAGGTAGGACCTCAGGACCTGGCCAGCTCATGGGTTCATGTGCAGGCTTAAGGTTTGTGCCGTAATTATTCTGGATCTTCTCCATCACATGGTACCTGTGACGTTAGTGCATATGGAATTCCTTCCGAGCGCGGAGACGTCATCTTGTGAAATTGAAACTGAAACTGAAACTGAAACCCCAGGCACGATCGAACCCAGGGCCTTACGATTTGATACCACACGTCACTTAACGCCTTATCGGAAGTGCTTGGCCATATTGGTATATTTCGTTGAAAAACAGCACACACAACAATATTCATTAACGCCCTATCGGTATACTCAACCCTATCGGTATATTTCGTTGAAAACAGCATACACAACAATATTCATTAACGCCCTATCGGTATACTCAACCCTATCGGTATATTTCGTTGAAAACAGCACACACAACAATATTCATTAACGCCCTATCGGTATACTCAACCCTATCGGTATATTTCGTTGAAAACAGCACACACAACAATATTCATTAACGCCCTATCGGTATTCTCAACCCTATCGGTATATTTCGTTGAAAACAGCATACACAGAAATGTTCATTAACACCTTATCGGTATTTTCAGCCTTGTCGGTATATTTCGTTGAACACAACATACACAACACTATTCATTAACGCCTTATTGGTATACTCAGCTCTATCAGTATATTTTGTTGAAAACAGCATGCACAACAACATCTACGAAATCTAAAGCTTAACGTTTCAGCATATCGCTTGGAAAGATTATAAATGTTTACGTAATGAAAAGTAAAAAAAAAGAAGTCACAATTAAGTTATAAGTGTACCTTTTTTAATTTAAAAAAAAATCCCGTGGTACGATTTGGCCTCCCTATCTCGACCTACTTTTGGTGTCGTCTGCTTTTACAGTGGGCGGTGATACATTTTTTCTGCACCCCCCAACAAATTATTTGCGGCCATTTCATCATTTCGGTAGAAAGCTGTATCTAATCTAACAAGAACAAACAACAAGAGCAGCGACAAGAACAATAACAACAACACAAGAACAACAACAATTTAGCCAGGCTTCCGCAGTGGGGTAGTGCAGATGCAGAAATTAAGGTCTTCTCCGGTTTTGGAACCACAGGTGCTGGCTATTTTACTTTTGGGTAGTTAGGGGTTCCTTTTTCCTGTCATGCTGTCTTTTCCTCACAAGACTGTTTCTTATTTCTGCCATGCAGATCATTCACCTGTATTTCTTCCAAAATTCTCTCCTCAGCTCCCCGATGACGGAGTATGACTGCCTTTAAGGCGAGATAAAGAACGGTCATACAAAAAAATTTGCTCCCTCTCCTAGAGAGGTAGGTTTGTATGGATTTCTATCATTTATAGGAGGTTTTATGTGGAAAGAGAAATTAGAGCACCTGGTCACAACAGGAAAGCTGGAGGGAAAGAGAGCATAAGGTAGACCCAGAGAGAAAATATTGGACGGACTTGCA
>JAPXFY010000014.1:65105740-65108240 GCA_030674185.1 Monoplex corrugatus
TGTGTGTGTGTGTGTGTGTGTGTGTGTGTGTGTGTGTGTGTGTGTGGTTATTTTCTGTTTTGTTGTTGTTGTTTTTTTGGTTATACTAAGGCGTTTATATGTTCTCCGATGCGTGTATGCACGTTGTTTTTGCCCACTCTGCGCAGGCAGTATGTTGCTACAAAGTCTGCATAGTCCATATTTTTAGCGGGGTTGTATATTGCTGGATGTTTTCAGGTTTCCAATAAGCTAACCCGTCACGACTTAGGGGATCTTTAACGTGCATAATCGATATTTTGCGTGCTGCACGCACTCGAATGAGGTTTAGGCGCTTGTAGTCTGCACACATGTTGACCTGAAAGACACGGGAAAATCTCCACCCTTTACCCACTCCAGGCGGGAGGTACCCAGGCAGGGAGAAGAGTGGCAGAATGGTTCAGACGTTCGCCTGCCAGTAACTTAACTCGAGGTTCCAGAGTTCCCTCCCCGCAGAGGCCTCGATTTTTCTCCTCAGTTTGACCAGAAAATCGAACTGAACGTCTAGTCCTTCGGAAGGGCACGGAAAACGAGTTGGACCCGTGTGCCTTCTGGCTGCGCACGTTAAACATCCCACGGCATTGAAAATCGTGAAGAGCAGGGCATTGCCCGGCTGCCTTGGTACAGATCATTGGAGATATAGGTTGATTTCCCAGGTCCTACCCTTTGAAGACAAATTAGCCTTCTTGGTTTTAAAAAAAAAAGTGAATAATTTATGAATTTGAATCGAGGAAGAGGGGGTGGGCGCCGCCCTCGTGGTGCTGGCCCCGGGAAAAGTTGAGGTTTCTGCCACCTCACTCCCCAACGACCTCTGGGTTAAGTAACGATCTAGGTAGGACCTCAGGACCTGGCCAGCTCATGGGTTCATGTGCAGGCTTAAGGTTTGTGCCGTAATTATTCTGGATCTTCTCCATCACATGGTACCTGTGACGTTAGTGCATATGGAATTCCTTCCGAGCGCGGAGACGTCATCTTGAGAAATTGAAACTGAAACTGAAACTTAAACCCCAGGCACGATCGAACCCAGGGTCTTACGATTTGATACCACACGTCACTTAACGCCTTATCGGAAGTGCTTGGCCATATTGGTATATTTCGTTGAAAACAGCATACACAACAATATTCATTAACGCCCTATCGGTATACTCAACCCTATCGGTATATTTCGTTGAAAACAGCATATACAACAATATTCATTAACGCCCTATCGGTATACTCAACCCTATCGGTATATTTCGTTGAAAACAGCATACACAACAATGTTCATTAACGCCCTATCGGTATACTCAACCCTATCGGTATATTTCGTTGAAAACAGCATACACAGAAATGTTCATTAACACCTTATCGGTATTCTCAGCCTTGTCGGTATATTTCGTTGAACACAACATACACAACAGTATTCATTAACGCCTTATTGGTATACTCAGCTCTATCAGTATATTTCGTTGAAAACAGCATGCACAAAAATATCTACGAAATCTAAAACTTAACGTTTCAGCATATCGCTTGGAAAGATTATAAATGTTTAAGTAATGAAAAGTAAAAAAAAAAAAGTCACAATTAAGTTTTAGTGTATCTTTTTTTAATTAAAAAATATCCCGGGGTACGATTTGGCCTCCCTATCTCGACCTACTTTTGGTGTCATCTGCTTTTACAGTGGGCGGTGATACATTTTTTCTGCACCCCCCAACAAATTATTTGCGGCCATTTCATCATTTCGGTAGAAAGCTGTATTTGATCTAACAAGAACAAACAACAAGAGCAGCAACAAGAACAATAACAACAACACAAGAACAACAACAATTAGCCAGGCTTCCGCAGTGGAGTAGTGCAGATGCAGAAATTAAGGTCTTCTCCGGTTTTGGAACCACAGGTGCTGGCTATTTTACTTATGGGTAGTTAGGGGTTCCTTTTTCCTGTCATGCTGTCTTTTCCTCACAAGACTGTTTCTTATTTCTGCCATGCAGATCATTCACCTAGTACCTGTATTTCTTCCGAAATTCTCTCCTTAGCTCCCCGATGACGGAGTATGACTGCCTTTAAGGCGAGATAAAGAACGGTCATACACGCAAAAAGATTCGCTCCCTCTCCTAGAGAGGTAGGTTTGTATGGATTTATATCATTTACAGGAGGTTTTATGTGGAGAGAGAAATTAGAGCACCTGGTCACAACAGGAAAGCTGGAGGGAAAGAGAGCATAAGGTAGACCCAGAGAGAAAATATTGGACGGGACTTGCAGGGTGGCTGAGGGCAGAGAGGGTGGGAGCGACAAGGGATAGATTTGTGTGGAAGGCCATGATCGCCAACTCCACGCGGCAGGGCACATGATTATGATGATGGTGATGAAGAAGATGATGATGATGATGAGATAGGGAGTGACCACAGGAGCTCTGACCTGCGAAAGAAGAAAAAGAACAAACATATTGCTCGGAACAGATATCTCGTTACTGCTCAATTCAAACCACTTATGTCAGTAACTATCT
>JAPXFY010000014.1:65120740-65123240 GCA_030674185.1 Monoplex corrugatus
CCTAAACCTAACTCTAACCCTAACCTTTACCATAACCATAACCCTTGCCCTAACCCTAACCCTAACCAAAACACTAACTCTGACTCTAGCCCTAACTCTAATCCTAACCCTAATCCATAGAAAAAGGGCAAAACAGGATGTCCCCTATCATTCAATGAAAGTATCTTTCCACCAGTCCTAACCCTAACCCTAAACTTAACCCTAACCCTAACCCAAACCCTACCCCATCCTAACCCTAATTCTAACACTAATCCTAACTCTAACCCTAATCCTAACCCTAACCCTAACCCTAACCCTTACCCTAACCCTAACCCTAATCCTAACCCTAACCCTAACCCAGGCGTGCTTACCTGCACTTTGCCTTGGTCGCTATGTACTGGAGTTTCTTCCGAGCGGCTGTCTTTGACGTGGATGAAATAACAGGAGTCGGAGTGGATCACCAGCAACAGGTCCTGCACAAATGGTCATCCAAAATAATTATACATATAGGCAGAAATATTAACAAATCAATGAACAAACATCAACACTATTACTACTACTACTGCTAGTGGTCGTCATGATGATGTTGGCGGTGATGATGGTGATGGTGATGATGATGATGATGATGATGATGATGATGATGATGATGGTGATGATGATGATGATGGTGATGATGATGGTGGATGATGATGGTGATGTGATGATGATGATGATGATGATGATGATGATGATGATGATGATGATAATGACGGTAATAGTAATGATGAGGAGGAGGAGGAGGAGGAGAATAAGGATAATGATTATGATGATGACGACGACGAAATGATGACAAGAATGATGAAGACGACGAAATGATGATGACTGATGATGATCACGATCACGATCATGATGATCATGATAATGATGATGACGGCGGCGACGAGACGATGACGATGATGATTATAAGATTTACGATTCAATATCTATTTCTTCGAATATTTTGATGCCGTGTGTTTTTTGGGTAGGATCAACTAAAAGGGAGAGGGAGACGGGGGTGGGGGAGAGAGAGAAATAGAGAGAGAGAGAGAGAAAGAGAGAGAGGGGGCGAAGAGGAGAGAGAGGGTTTGTGTATGTGAGAGAGAGGGGGGAACAGAGAAAGAGTGAGAGACAGAGGGGGTATAGAGAGACGGAGAGAGAGAGAGAGTGAGAGGGGGAAGAGGAGAGAGAGGGTTTGTGTATGTGAGAGAGAGGGGGGAACAGAGAAAGAGTGAGAGACAGAGGGGGTATAGAGAGACGGAGAGAGAGAGACTGAGAGAGAGAGAGAGTGAGAGGGGGAAGAGGAGAGAGAGGGTTTGTGTATGTGAGAGAGAGAGGAGGGGGGAACACAGAAAGAGTGAGAGACAGAGGGGGTATAGAGAGACGGAGAGAGAGAGAGACTGAGAGAGAGAGAGAGAGTGAGAGGGTGAAGAGGAGAGAGAGGGTTTGTGTATGTGAGAGAGAGAGAGGAGGGGGGAACACAGAAAGAGTGAGAGACAGAGGGGTATAGAGAGACACACACAGAGAGAGAGTGACAGAGAGAGAGAGAAACAGAGAGACAGATAAATAGAGAGAGAGAGAAAGAGAGATAGAGACAAAAAGGCAGACAGAGAGAGAGAGAGAGAGGCAAAGAGAGACAATGACTGACAGACAGACAGGCAGGCAGACAGGCTGACAGGCAAACAGACAGAGAGTACTCACGCGGAGATCATGAAACACAAACTGGTAACCATCATTTTCAAAATGTTCATCATTTCCCCATACAGAAACCTGCAAGAAGATAAACAGCACATGCACACAAACAAACAAACAACAAACAAACAAACAAAACAAACAAAGGAAACAACAATCAGTCAGTTAGTCAGCCAGTCTCCAACCAACCAACCTACCAAACAACCAATCAACCGAGCAATTGATCAACCAAGCAATCAACAAGCGAACCAACCAACCAACCAACCAACCAACCAACCAACCAACCAACCAATCAACCAACCAACCAACCAACCAACCAACCAATCAGACAACCAACCAACCAACCAACCAACCAACCAACCAACCAACCAACTAACCAAAGCAGTGTGTATGCACGCATTGTGAAAAACCGGAGTGCTAAAAAACTTTTTGAAAATTAGTAAACAAACAAACAAACAAACAAGCAAACAAACAAATAAATGAATAGATAATAAATAAATAAACGCACAAATAAATAAGGAAATTAAGTAAAGAAAAACAAACAAATTGAATAAATAAATAAATAAATAAATAAATAAATAACAATACTACTTTCTCTAATACTACTTCTACAACAACAACAACAACAACAACTACTACTACTACTACAACAACTACTACTACTACTACTACTACTGCTGTTGTTACTACTACTACTATTATATTACCACCACCACAACCAGCACCACCACCACTACTTCTACTACATTACTACTACTACTATTACTAAACCACCACCACCACAACCACCACCACCACTACTTCTACTACTGCA
>JAPXFY010000014.1:65150740-65153240 GCA_030674185.1 Monoplex corrugatus
CACACACACACACACACACAAACACTCACACACATACACAAACACACACATACACACACACACACGCACACATACACACACAGATTAACGACACAAACACACAGCCACAGACACACACGCACACGCACACACACACACACACACACACACACACACACACACACACACACAACACACACACACACACACACACAAACACACAAACACACAAACACTCACTCACATACACACACAATGAGAGAAACAGAGCACCAACCAACCGTTCAGGTCACCAACCAACCAATCCAAAGGAGGGTTAGGGTTAGGGTTATGGTCAGGGTTAGGGTCAGGGGTTAGGGTTAGGGTTAGGGTTGGTTTGGCTGGGTTTTATCCAAAACAAATCCAACTGAACGTCGAGTCCTTGGAAGAGGTTCGAAAACCGAGTCGACAAGTGTGCTTCTGGCCTGTGCACGCTAAAGATCCCACAGCAGTTAAATTCGAGTAGAGCAGGCATTCAATCGGCTGCCCTGGTATAAAACATTGGAGACATAGTTTGATTTCCAGGTCCCTTCCCTTGAAGGCCAAATAGTCTTCTTTCTTTTCTGAAATCTCAGTAAAAAATGAGGAGAGCAGCCCAAATTTCACATGGTAAATCTATTATGACTAAAAAAATAAACAGGAATATGAAAACAAATATTTTGAGTTTGTTGTCTGGACTATTTACAATTACCAAATGATTCATTACGACAATTACCACAGATGATTCATTTACGACAGTTACACAGATGATTCATTTACGACAGTTACCACAGATGATTCATTTACGACAGTTACCACAGATGATTCATTTACGACAGTTACCACAGATGATTCATTTACGACAGTTACCACAGATGATTCATTTACGACAGTTACCACATGATTCATTTACGACAATTACCACAGATGATTCATTTACGACAGTTACCACAGATGATTCATTTACGACAGTTACCACAGATGATTCATTTACGACAGTTACCACAGATGATTCATTTACGACAGTTACCACAGATGATTCATTTACGACAATTACCACAGATGATTCATTTACGACAATTACCACATGATTCATTTACGACAATTACCACAGATGATTCATTTACGACAATTACCACATGATTCATTTACGACAATTACCACAGATGATTCATTTACGACAATTACCACATGATTCATTTACGACAATTACCACATGATTCATTTACGATAATTACCACAGATGATTCATTTACGACAATTACCACAGATGATTCATTTACGACAAGTACCACATGATTCATTTACGACAATTACCACATGATTCATTTACGACAATTACCACAGATGATTCATTTACGACAATTACCACATGATTCATTTACGACAATTACCACATGATTCATTTACGACAATTACCACAGATGATTCATTTACGACAATTACCACATGATTCATTTACGACAATTACCACATGATTCATTTACGACAATTACCACAGATGATTCATTTACGATAATTACCACATGAATCATTTGTATTTTCATGTTTTATCAAACACCAAAATGTGTTAACCCTTTCAATCCTGCACCCTATCCACCAACAGCAAAAACTTAACCCTTTGACTTCCACACCCTATCCACCATCTTTCTGCAGGAAGCTGATAGATAGGGTGAGGGAGTCAACCGATTAAATTTTTGCCTTGCTAACATGGTTGACATTGCAGGATGCCGGTGGACAGGGCGCGGGAGTCAAAGGGTTAAGTTTCTGAAGTTTGAGTTACACAAAAAGGGTGGTGGCGCTGCACTGCGGCGACGCGCTCTCAAAGGGGAGAGCAGCCCGAATTTCACATGGTAAATCCATGGTGACGAAAAAGAAATGAATATGAATATGAATGTTTTTTGATTTTGTGTTCTGAACGATTCACAATTACCGCAGATCTGTGCTCATTTGTACGTTCCCGTTTTGTCAGCCTCACAAATGTGTTGATTGCCAGTGAATGAGACTGATTCAAGGGTGGGGATAGGGGGGTGGGGGTGGGGCCATGGAGGAAGGTGGGGGCTGGCTTTCTCTGCTCTCGGAATCAGAAATCGGAGCAGGTCACAGTGACCTTAATTTCGTGAATTGGTGTTAGAAAATACAGAGCGATTGACACTTTAAATTGGCAACGGCGATCATCAACTTGTTTTGTTGTTGTTGTTGTTGTTGTTTGTTTGTTGTTTTTTTTCTCAATGTCCTCTTTTGCTTCTTAGTACCTCTGGATAACATCTTAGCGTCATTTATCATTGTGGGATTTTTCGGCTCCAACCGGCTCCTACCCAGAGTTGGGCGTGCTGAGCGCCCACTGGGAAGACTGGGACCACACAGTCAAGTCTCATCCACTTCACGGATGCATCATTGCGGGTGTTGCTCAAATCTTCCGATCAGTATTGCAGGTCTCGGGCCCGGTTGACACCAGGATATACAGGCGGGTGCAAAAGTAGGTATACAGTAAGTATCACAT
>JAPXFY010000014.1:65165740-65168240 GCA_030674185.1 Monoplex corrugatus
CATGTGGCTATTGTAGGACTATTGACAACCATATTCTGCCAAAAGCCAAGATACAAGGCATTGTTGTGCAGAGGAAGAGTATTTTATACTTGACAAGGTTGTATTTTTACATACTGACATGATGACTGATGAAACACGTGCTCAGCTAATTGATCTGTTTGGTGTATCCCTTATCTGATGAGCACCACTGATAATCATGTAGGCCTATAGAGTGTTGTTTTGATGATATGGTTTAATAGTAATATGCTATACTATTTTGTTATCATTGTCTCTAGCACTTGATCTAGAATTATACTTAATCACACAGAGATAATGGGTAATAGATTACTCAAGTGTGTCGTTCTCTCAACACTGCTGACTGCTGTTTGATTAGGTGCTGTTTGTGATGACATAGTTCTCATTGTCAAATAGGCCTACTATGTCATCACCACTGAATATTAACTGTCTGAAAGCTACCAGGATGCAATGTATTATTGTGCACTATTTTATACTTGATAATGTTGTATGTGTGTACATAATGGTAGTTGATGAAACATGTGCTCAGCGAATTGATCCAATTGTTGTATCCCTTGTCTGCTCAGCACCACTGCTAATCATTATTAATATAGAATGTTGCTTTGATGACATAGCTTAACTAGTAATATGCTATGCTATTTTGTCATCACTATCTCTAGCACTAGACATAAAATTACACATAACTACATGGAGCAAATATTTAATGGATGACTCAAGTGTGTTGACTGCTATTCGATAAGGTAGACCCAATGTTTGTGATGACAGTTCACAGAGTCAAATACTATGTCCGTCATCACTACAGAATATTAACTGTCCAATAGCTGCCACATCAGATGTTATGTTACAACTTACTCAGCCCATGGCAGCCGAACAGCTTAATATGACTGTGCATTATTTTGCCAGTACATTATTGAAAGTCTACTCTATGCTAAGGCTATCGAACAAGCAGTATGGTAGTTTACCCTCAGCTTATCAAAGGGTTACTCAATGTTTTGTCACCAATTATTTGTTCCATGTTTACAAGTGCTAGTGCTTTAAGAGTGTAAATATCGACACCACATATTTCGGTATAATGTAGCAGTTCTTTACACAACATTTTGTTATCAATTATTTGTTGCATGTTTACAAATGCTAGTGCTTTTGTTTGTAAATGTAGACATCTTCTGTTAGAATGTAGTAGTTCACTCTTGTACATTGACATTGTTATTTCACAAAATGTGTACTTTGTCATTGTATTTATGAAACCTATTTTGTGTCTTACAGGCACTGTCTTCCTTCCTGTCTTCTTCTTCGTATTCTTTTGTCTCCTTCCATATCCCAGTACGGTCCTTTTCCCTTATTGTCATTTTCCCATTTTCCCTGTTTTCCTTCCCTACCTATCCTCATGAAGAGATAATAAAGAGTCAAGTAACACAACGAGGACTTGTGTTTTGATTGAGAGACTTCCCTTTCTGCTCTGGATTAAAGGACCACCACAGCAATCATCACCAAACCCCTTAACCCACTCATCCATCTCACCTGGCGCTGCGATATCATCAATATCATCATAATCACCTCACTTACCCCCCCTTTACCACTCGACCTATCACACATACTTTCTGTCAGGATTGATAATTGGGTACATGTACTAAGTGTGTTTTTGGTTCCAGAGAAAAGTGATATGCGGAAGTAATTTTAATTTAGGCCTGTTTTTATATATGTTTTAGTCTCCCTAGTTGTGTTTAAATTTGTATTCAAGTTCTGTGTCATAAATTGGACAGAGTGGTCAACGCCAGGGGCATCAATATGTGCACGTAATTTTCTTTTCCTATTTTGTTTCTGTTGAAGTGTTGTCCATATTTTGAAACGGTTATAGCCCTGATATTGATCTACGCAGTCGGCTGGGCTCTCAACAAAATAACACTAATAACAACATTGTTTCAGTCTGCTCTCTTCTCTCTCTTCTCTCTCTTTCTCTCTCTCTCTCTCTCTCTCTCTCTCTCTCTCTCTCTCTCTCTCTCTCTCTCCCTCTGTGTGTGTGTGTGTCTTTGTCTCTGTCTGTGTCTCTGCGTCTCTCTTTCTCTCTATCTCTATCTCTGTCTCTGTCTCTCTCTGTCTCTCTCTGTCTCTCTCTGTCTCTCTCTGTCTCTCTCTCTGTCTATCTGTCTCTGTCTCCCTCTCTCTCCCCCTCCCCCACACCCACCCCCACCCCCGTTTCTTTCAGTCCATATTTCTCTTTATTTTCTTTAGCAGAAAGCTTCCCGCCTCTTACACGCACATTAAATTTCAACAGAAACCTATTTCCCACCAAAACCAAATATCACACAGAACAGACATTCCAACAACAACAACAACAACAACAGCAGCAGCACCAGCATCAACACCAACAGCAACGGTAGCAGAAACAACAACAGGAAACTTCTAAATCACCCTGTCACTGCACGTGCCAATACGCTTCCTCTGTGTGCGTGCATCCCAGGATGAAATTTAGAGTGAGAGAGAATAA
>JAPXFY010000014.1:65175740-65180740 GCA_030674185.1 Monoplex corrugatus
TCTCTGTCTCTCTCTCTCTCTCTCTGTCTCTCTCTCTCTCTCTGTCTCTCTCTCTCTCTCTCTCTTTTGTCTCTCTCTTTCTCTCTGTCTCTCTCACTCTCTTTCTCTGTCTCTCTCTCTCTCTCTGTCTCTCTCTGTCTCTCTCTTCTCTCTGTCTCTGTCTCTCATCTCTCTCGCTCTCTCTTTCTCTCTCTCTCTTTCTCTCTCTGTCTCTCTCTTTCTCTCTCTGTCTCTCTCTGTGTCTCATCTCTCTCTCTCTCTCTCTCTCTCTCCTCTCTCTCTCTCTCTCTCTCTCTCTTCTCAGGTAAAATGAGCTTGTCTTTGTGGTTGACTGTAGCAAAGACATAGCCGTGCTCTACACAGAAGACTTCTTTCTCATCCTCTAGATTTGCCGCTGTTAAGGCGTAAGCACTGGTGACTATATGCAAAGTATGTTTTTTTATGTGAGCACGTAAACCTGGTGCGTATGGTTACTTCGACACCAGAGGTTCTTGGAGAATCTTCGGAGTGGTCAACGCCATGCTGACAAGCAACATTTTTAGGACATTTTATGAGGCAAGAGAAATTAGAGCACCTAGTCACAACAGGAAAGCTGGAGGGGAAAAAAGAGCACCCTGTAGACCCAGGGTGTAAATTATTGGACCGGCTTGCGCACTGAATGAAGACAGAGGGGATGGGAGATGTACTTGCAGCGACAAGGGATAGATTCGTATGGAGGGCCATGATCGCCAACGCCATGCAGCAATGCACAAGATGATGATGATGATAGTCAACGTCAGGGGCATTTCCCAGTGGCAGTAGCGTAGTCTTCTCCAACTTCCTTTCGCTAGGCTTCTCCTTCAAATGTGGAGTCACTTACGGAAGATATGGCGACGTTACAGAGATCTAACTTATACAAATCTATCAAAGAAATATGCATAAACTGTTTTAAAACTTCAGTATAACACAGTACAATTGTTTGTTAGCAAGCACTCACATTTTTCAGTAAGTTTTCAGATCGTAGTTTTTATTAAGATATGGGTGTTTTATTATTGGGGCATCCTTAAACTTTGTAGATTTTTCTCAAAAAAGTCAGACTGTGTGTGCATTTCTCTTGTAAAATAGTCATGGTGCAAAAGGTTTTAATCCTAACTTTAGGAAACATGCTGCTTATACGAATATCTAAAGATGGTTTATGCACTGCTCATTCGCATGTGTAAACATGATTTATATACTACTTATTCGAATATCTAAAGATGATTTCTACACCGCTTATTGCAATATACATATACATACATACATATATATATATATATATATATATATATATATATATATATATATATATATATATATATATATATATTTATATATGTATGTATGTATGTATATGAATATATATATTTTATATATATACGCGCGCGTGGTGTGTGTGTGTGTGTGTGGTGTGTGTGTGTGTGTGTGTGTGTGTTGTGTGTGTGTGTGTGAGTGAGTGGTGTGTGTGTGTGTGTGTGTGTGTGTGTGTGTGTGTGTGTGTGTAGGTTTATATATACGGTCGACTACCGTGGTCGATAAAGTCCTACCTAGCACTTTATTTGTGTACCCTCATGTGGGATCTCAGGTCAAAGTCTGATGCACACAGGCGGCCACATACTGGACACTCAATTGAACACTCTGCAGAGTTGGCTCTGGCTGTTATTACTGCACGCTTTTCCACTTGGCTTCTTCGTCTTTCATTTTCATAAGCTTCTGTTCCCTTGCGAATAGCTTGCCCCTCCATTCAGACCTGTTTGTGGTCTTGATTTCCCACTGTTCTTCATCAATGTTATATTTCTGGAGGGATTTTTTTTCAGGGTGCCTTTGTAGCGAAGCTTTGGCCGTCCTTTTAGTCGATGGCCCTTTGTCAGTTCACAGTAGAAGAACTGCTTTTGAAGCCTGTTATCCTGCATGCTCACGAATTGTCCAGACAATCTTAGCTGAGACTGTGTTAGCAGTGCATCTATGCTTTGCATTTGGGCTTGCAAAAGTACTTTCACGTTTGAGATTCTATGTATAGGTATATAGGTTTATATGATATATATATGTGTGTAGGTTTATATATACGGTCGACTACCGTGGTTGATAAAGTTCTACCAAGCACTTTATTTGTGTACCCTCATGCTGCGCTTCAAGGACACGCTTAAAGCGTCCCTGAAAAACTTCGGTATCGACACCAAGACATGGGAGGCCCTTACACAAGACCGCTCATCATGGAGAAGCTGCGTTGGCGAAGGTGCCGCCTCCTACGAACAAAGCAGGATCAGTGGAGCACAAAAGAAACGAGAGCTGCGTAAATCCCGAGCCAACTCCCAAGTCCACAATCCAGCAGAACACATGTGTCTCATCTGCGGCCGAGCCTTCCGCGCACGAATCGGCCTCATCAGTCACAGCCGGACACATGAATCGTGATGATCCTTGGTCATCGTCGATCACGACGGACGAACAACAACAACATCTTATCTAAACTTCGGTCTCAGCAGAACTGTAAAAGCCAGTGTATTTGATCAGGCAGTGATCAGATCTTGTACTTCGGCAGAAGACCTTATGAAAAGAACACTCACCAGACTATGGAACCGATGCTATTCAGATATTCCACACAATTTGTCAAACTTGCCTCTGGCAAAGCAAGATGGTCATACACAGCGTACTTAACGTATAGACATATGTAACATCATTATCTCCGTCAAACAACTTTATCGATGGGTGTCATGAGCACCCTCTCCTTAACATATATACTGCATACAGGATCCACTCGTCCAAAACAATTTGCCAATATCACCAAAAATTGGAAACGGCTGTAAAAGATGTCCATAATGTTGGTTCACCATATTGACAAATGTGAGAAAAGACCGCTGTCGTATCTGATCTTATTTATCCAGAGAAATAAACGCATGAATTTTCAGTTATGTTGTTGTTTTTTAGTCTGAAATTATCACAGTCATTTTCGTTCATGGACATTATACTGGGATTTTGTTCTCTCTCTCTCTCTATCTATCTCTCTCTCTTTCTCTCTCTCTCTTTCTCTCTCTCTTTCTGTCTCTCTCTCTTTCTGTCTCTGTCGCTCTCTCTCTGTCTCTTTCTGTCTCTCTCTTTCTTTTTCTCTGTCTCTGTCTCTCTTTCTTTCTCTCTCTCTCTCTCTTTCTGTCTCTCTGTCTATGTGTCTCTGTCTCTCTCTCTCTTTCTTTCTCTCTCTCTCTTTCTTTCTCTCTCTCTTTCTGTCTCTCTCTCTTTCTGTCTCTCTGTCTGTGTCTCTTTCTGTCTCTCTGTCTATGCCTCTCTCTCTCTCTCTCTGTGAGTGTGTGTGTTTGTATCTGTCTCTGTCTCTCTGTCCCAGTCTCTCTTTCTGTCTCTGTCTCTCTGTTTTTGTCTCTCTGTTTTGTCTCTAGTTATCTCTGTGTGTCTCTTTCTTTGTTTCTGTCTGTCTCTCTCTCTATCTCTCTCTATCTCTCTGTCTCTCTCTCTCTCTTTGTCTCTCGCGCTCTCTCTCTCACAGTATTTCTGTTTTTGTGTTTCAGTGATAGTGGATTCATATTAAATCATAAACTACAATTGAATGCGAAGTTATGTAGCACTGAATGTTCTGAAGCTATCATTATATATCTTAGTATATGTATGGACAATGTTTAATTTCTTTGTTTTTGAGTATATGTATGGATAGTGTTTAATTTCTTTGCTTTAGGCTGTATTAAAATGCATAATTTACAATGTGCATAAGTGCGATTGTATGCACTGTTGTTGGACATGTACATCTGTCTATCTAGATATCTATCTATGTATCTATCTATGTATCTATCTATCTATCTATCTATGTATGTATCTATCTATCTATGTATGTATCTATCTATGTATCTATCTATCTATCTATATAACTATCTATCTATCTAACTACTATCTATTATCTATCTAACTATATATCTATCTATCTAACTATCTATCTATCTATCTATATCTATCTATATATCTATCTATCTATCTAACTATCTATCTATCTATCTATTCATCTATCTATCATTCTATTTATCTATCTATTCATCTATCTATCTAATGTATGTATGTATGTATGTATGTACATGTATGTGTGTATGTATGCGTGTATATATACATATATATATATGTGTGTGTGTGCGTGCGTGCGTGCGTGCGTGTGTGTGTGTGCGTGTGTGTGTGTGTGTGTGTGTGTGTAGTGTGTGTGTGTATGTGTGTGTGTGCGTGCTGCGCGCGCGTGAGTGTGTGTGTGTGTGTGGTGTGTGTGTGGCGTGTGTGTGCGTGTGTGTGTTTGTGCGTGTGGGTGTTTGATCACGTCGATTCATTTTGTTTTGTACACTTTATGTTTAAATGATGCGCTTCACGGTTATAGCCCTGATATGTGCTCTACGCAGTCGACTGGGCTTTAAACAAGAATAACAATAATAAACAATAACAATACTGTTTTATATGTATAACTCCCCTTTCAATAAAGGGCCTTGATCTGTACCGAATAAATCACATTCGTATTCGTATTTAGTTATTCGTCGTCCACTTTCGCAAAGATCTTAACAGCAGTTTAGCGATCACTGTGCTACTTGACGTAGAGAGAGAGAGTTCTCGCTAATGTCTTTGGGGTATCAACGGTACATGGCAATTCTCCTTAATGTTCTGTGTGTCAATGGTACATGGGAGACTGTCGTTAGAGTGATGAAGTGGTACCATCCACACCAAGCGAAACGTCCACTTAGTCTGGGCTCAAGGCAGAAAGTGATTTATGTCTTCTGGAGCAGTTCTGTGAGTACATTCGTGCTGTTGATGAATTACTTACAAGAGGTATCAGTGGACATCTGCCTTAGTACTTCTGAGCCTGAGTGAGCATAGAGCTTAATCATTCTGAGCCAGCACAGTGTCTCGTTTATTGTGTGGCCCAGAGTAGTTTGAATACTGAGAGCTATGGACCTCCGGACATAGTAAGACTTGGACATTAGCAAACTGGATTTTGTGGTGTGTGTTGA
>JAPXFY010000014.1:65190740-65203240 GCA_030674185.1 Monoplex corrugatus
CGTCTTTGTCCTGAGTACTGTGCAAGCACAGACACAATCAGACGTCCATTCGTTAAGTGGACAAGTGTAGGGGGGGGAGGGGGAGGAGCGGGGGGGGGAGGGGGAGGGGGAGGAGGGGGAGGGACAGGCGGACGGTCTTGTGTGCACACGTGATTATGGACCGTCAGTTCACAAGTCCACGGTGGTGTAGAAGACAGCATGCATCAAGTAGTCTGACTTGTCCGATACACATAGTGAAGTAGATAAGCCGGTAGAGATAACCATTGAAAGTGGAACGTCTACAAGGGGATCTGTCTGTCCATTACCCTCTCATCCCCTCCCTCCCCCTCGTGGGGATGCCGGGGACTCTTTCAGTATAAATAGATCCCCACCATTCTGAAATTTCTGTGCAGAAATTTCCTCTTTTCTGTCACTCTCTTTGTATTTGCCTTGTTCCTTTGCTTTCTGTCATTTTACCTATCATTTTCTGCTTTGTTGGTCCATTCACCTGTATGTGTTTGGTAAATTCTTACGTACTTTTTCTTAGGATTGGTAATTGGGTACATGTATTAAGTGCATTTTTGGCTCTAGAGAGGTGAGATATGCGGAAGCAATTTTAGGTATTTTATGCCTGCTTTTATGTATGTTTTGGTGTCCTCAGATATGTTCCTTAGATAATGTGCCGAATGCATTGATATGTGTACTCAATTTTCTTTAATGTATGTTTTGAAGCGGTTATAGCCCTGATAGAGCTCTACGCGGTCGGCTGGGCTTTAAACAACAATAACACAAACACACCCTCTCCTTTTTCTTATTTTGTCTGGCCATGAATCAGCAAAAAAATATGAAATCCCCTCATGCAGAATAACAGCAAACGGCACAACCTTGAGACAGGTTGATAAGTTTATATATCTGGGAACGATCATCTCACCAGACGACAGATGCACATCAGAAATAGCCAGCAGAATCGGCCAATCCAAAACAGCATTCAAAGAGATAAAAAGCATTCTTACCAACAAATGCCTATCAATTAACATCAGGAAGAGAGTTCTTGAATGTTACATTAGAACCGATAATGTTGTACGGATGTGAGGCGTGGACAGTCAACAAGCAAAGCCAGAACAAGATTGAGGCAGCCGAGATGTGGTTTCTAAGACGAATGTTGAGAGTTCCATGGACAGCAAAGAAAACAAACGAGACAGACTTGATGGAGGTAGACACAAGAAGATCATTCATAAGGAAGATTAGGAAAAGACAGACAACATTTATAGGCCATTTTATGAAGAAAAGGGGAATTAGAGCACCTGGTCACAACAGGAAAGCTGGAGGGAAAGGGAGCACCGGATAGACCCAGGGGGAAAATATTGGACGGACTTGCAGGGTGGCTGAGGACAGAGAGGGTGGAAGATGTCCTTGCGGCAACAAGGGATAGATGCATATGGAGAGCCATGATCGCCAACACCATGTGGCAGGGCACTTGAAGATAGTGATGACTCTCTCTTTCTTTGCTTTGCCTGACCATGTCCACCAGTAGCCTGCATTGTCAACCATACTAGCAAAGCAAAACCTTAAACCTCTTCACTCTCTCACCTTATCTACCAGCTTTCTGCAAGAAGCTGGTGGATAGGGTGAGGGTGCCAAAAGGTAATTTTTTTCATTTGATGTATAGAGTACAGGAGTCAAAGGGTTAAATAAGAAAAGATAGGATCAGACGCTCATTGACAGATACCCGATTGGACGTAGAATTGATACGTCCCTGTTGTTGTTTTTTTTGTCTTTGTGTAGTGGTTTATCTTGTCTTTTGCGGCCCATAGTTGGTTTATAGAATAGTGAAACAAAGATCTGTTATCTGGGGTTCGGTCCAGCTCATGCCATGAAGTTCTCACCTACTTGGTGCCAATCTTAACCCTTTCACTCCTGCACCCTGTCCAACAGCATCCTGCATCGACAACCATGCTAGCAAAGCAAAACCTTAACCCTTCGATTCCCTCACTCTATTCACCACTTCCTGTAGGAAGGGAGGGAATCAAAGGGTTAAGGTTTTGCAGTTGATGAATAGGGTACAGGAGTCAAAGGGTTAAACATGGACAGATAGGATCAGACACTCATTGACAGATACCCGGATGGACGTAGTATCGATACGTCCCTGTTGGGTTTTTCTTCTTCTTGTCTTTGTTTAGTGGTTTATCGTTGTCTTTTGTGAACCCATAGTACGGTTGATAGAATTGGGGAAACAAAGATCTGTTATCTGGGGTTCGGTTACAGCCCATACCATGATGTTCTCACCTACTTGGTGCCAATCTTAACCCTTTCACTCACGCACCCTGTCTACCAGCATCCGCATTGTCAACCATGGTAGCAAAGCAAAAACCTAATCCTTTGATTCCTCACCCTATCAAAAACTTAACCCTTTGATTCCCTCACCCTATCCACCAGCCCCTGAGGAAATCAAAGGGTTACGTTTTTGCTTGCTGCATGGTTGCCCAAAGAGGATGCTGGTGGACAGGATGCGGGAGTGAAAGAGTTAATGTTCCAACGCTATGAGACAACTGAAGTCCGCAAGATTGTACTGAAGTGGAACTTAAATTTTTTCAGTCAGTAATCATTAGACAAAGCTGCATATCTTTTTTGTTTCCTTGCGTTGAAGTAGCTTTCTGTACAAAAAAAGAAAAAAAAAAAAAAAAAAAAAAAGGAATCAACGGAAAGTAGAAAATGCCGGAATACAAGCTAAAATAAAACTTGGGCGTCGATCTGCAGCATGTCGATACTTTCGTGACACTGTCAGTGTTTGCAGAAGGTAAGGAGGACAAAGACTTTGTCAGAATTGTCCTCACCGTAATAGCAGTGTGTCCCTGTTAAAACGATATGACAATAATTTTTTTCATACATTTAGGGCAGCCATACATATTTGAAGAGCACTCGTAACCGGACTCAGAACTAATGGAGAAAGAAGAAGATGGATGAGAAAAAAAGAAAAAGAAAAAGAAAAGAACTCGAAAAAGAAGAAGAAGGAGAAGGAAGAGAAGAAGAAGAAGAAGAAGGAGGAGAAGAAGAAGAAGAAGAAGGAGAAGAAGAAGGAGAAGGAGAAGAAGAACAACAACAACAAAAAGAAGAAGAAGAAGAAGAGAGAAGAAGAAGGAGAAAAAACGAAATAATCCAAATCGTATTTCAGAGTGTAACATTGTCTAGAACACACACACGCATACGCACACACACAGACATGGAGAGAGAGAGAGAGAGAGAGAGAGAGAGAGAGAGAGAGAGAGAGAGAGAGAGAGAGAGAGAGAGAAAAAACGATGATGAAGAAAAGGAAAACAAAATACTGCATATCGTATTCAAGACCAGTTTTAGTGAGTAACATGCTCTAGAAATACACACGTACACACACGCACACACACACACACACACAGAGGAGAAGAGAGAGGGGAGAAGAGAGAGAGAGAGAGAGAGAGAGAGAGAGACAGAGAAGAGAGAAGAGACAGAGACAGAGACAGAAGACAGAGGGGAGAGAGGCGGAGACAGAAGACGAAGCAGACAGACAGACGGCAGAGAGAGGAGAGAGGGAGAGGAGAGAGAAGAGGGACATACAGACAGACAGACTGGCAGAGAGAGGGAGAGAAGACAGACAGAACAGACAGACAGACACGAGCAGAGACAGAGAAGACAGGACAGAGACAGACGGAAGAGAGAGAGAGACAGACAGAAAAGACAGACAGAGAAACGGAGAGAGAGAAGAGAGAGACAGACAGACAGACGACACAAAGACAGACAGAAAGAATGACAGCGACAGAGACAGACGGAAAGAGAGACACAGAAACAGATAGAGTAGTGAGAGAGTACGCAGAGCATAATGAGGTGAGCCACAACACTTAGTAACATCGCCGATCTTAGCATCCTGAATCACCCAGAGTGTTTCCATTAACAGATAACTGAAGCTGGAGATTCTTCAACTTCATCAATGACCTGTTGAAGCTTCACAACATCTTTAGAACTGACTGAAAGCAATGAATAAGCCGAAGAAGAAGAAGAGAAGAAAAGAAGAATGAAGGGAAGAAGAAGAAGAAGAAGAAGGAAGAAGAGAGAGAAGAAGAAGAATAATAATAATAAAAATGATGAGATGATGACACACACACACACCATAGACACACACACACACACACACACACACACACACACACACACACCACACACACACACACACACACACACACCACCACCCAGAGAGGAAAGAAGAAGAAGAAGAAGAAGAAAAAAAGAAGAAGAAGAAGAGAGAAAGAAGAAGAAGAAGAAAAAGAAGAAGAAAAGAAGGAGGAGGAGAGGAGGAGGAGGACGACACGACGACGAGGAGGAGGAGAGGAAAGAGCAAGAGAAGAAGAAAAGAAGAAGAGGGGAAAAAATTGAGGCACGAAGAAAGCGGGCAAGGAGGAGGAAGAGAAAGAGGAAAATATACTGATGGTGATGTAAGTTAAGGTAGCAATGACTATAATGAACATAAAGAGGAAGAGAAGAAATTCAAACCGCTAAACTTCGACACAACCCGTCTCTCCAATGTTTTATACCAGGGCAACCGGGCAAATGCTCTGCTCTTCAGAATTTTCAGCTGCCATGGGATCTTAGCGTGTGCAGGCCTGAAGACACAAGGGTCGACACCTTTTATAAAGGATGAATTGAAAGAGAATACTTCATAAATGAAAATGAAAACAGACTATTCAGCAATCAGGAAGCTACAGACAAAACACAGCAATATCGTGCAAATGAACATTTAAATACAATGCACTTTAATGAACGTTGTGCCTAATTTATGGGCATTTGGGACATGTCATGCAATTTTGTTTTCCACACATACTGTTCCAAGCCAAAACTGTTACTTTTTTGTTTAAAGCCCAGCCGACTGTGTAGAGCCATACCAGGACTGTAACCCATTTCAAGACATACACAATACTTCAACAGGGAAAAAAATAGAAAAGAAAAGAAATGAAAATAAGTACACATCTCAGTGCATGCAATCTAAGGAGATGCTCCTGGCGTTGACCACTCTGTCCAACCCATCACACAGGAGATCTAAAAAGCATACCTAAAGTCAAAAATCATACGTCATTGCTAGGACAAAACAACGAAAACTGTGTGCTATGGAAGGAAGAATGACTTTTTGCTTCTAAGAACTAGGCTAACATATTTGATTTGAGTACGTTACCTTGCAAAATTATGAATGGAATTGATAACGACATTACGCGCTCGTATTTCGTGTACGCCTTGATGAAACGTGCGGCTTACATGTGTATGGTGCGAATACGTGAACTTCGTGCTGTCGGTTGAAATGTTTTGTTTTGCATGCGACAAGCACTTTATCACGTGCTACGCAAGACATTCGTGTATTTCATGCACACCGTGGATGTAAGCTGAGCACGGATATCGTTAGTGGAATTCCATTGC
Organism: Monoplex corrugatus; assembly: GCA_030674185.1. Classification (NCBI taxonomy): domain Eukaryota; kingdom Metazoa; phylum Mollusca; class Gastropoda; order Littorinimorpha; family Ranellidae; genus Monoplex; species Monoplex corrugatus. Next base: position 65,196,153 of record JAPXFY010000014.1, read on the forward strand.
ACACGTAGAGCGGGCGAGAAGTTGAAGGACACGGTTGCTTTCTTGAAAAAGACGCTCCAGATGATGGATGACACTGGGAGATTAACAGATATTAACAGATTCGTGTGCTCGAGGACAACGCCGCAACTGGACCATTTGTGAATTGTGGCCTGAAATAACAAGATGTGGTAGGTCTGATCCTTCGACAGTCGTAGACTATTCAGTGTTAGTTTTGTGGCCTGGATGAAGTAACAAGATTGAAGATATACATCATTACATGTGTGGCCTCTCAGTGATCATTTAATATTCAGTGTTGTATGGCCTGAAATAACAAGACATGATAGGTCTGACCCTCTCGATGGTCGTAGAATATTCAGTGATAATTTTGTGGCCTAGTTGAAGTAACGAGATGATAGGTCTGGTCTCTCAATGGTCATTCAATATTCAATGTTTTATAGCCTGAAAGAACAAGACACGATAGGTCTGACTCCTCGACGGTCGTAGAATATTCAGAATTAGTTTTGTGGACTGGAATAAGAAGATATGATAGGTCTGGCACCTCGATAGCCATAGAATATTCAGTGTTAGTTTTGCACCTAGAGCCTAATGAGAGTGCATTTTGGCAGGCTGAATCCATTTTGATTTTCATGGACGTGATGGGCATTCTTCTTCTTCTGATGTGTGGCCACAATCAACACTTTGATTATTTTGCCACAGAATAGGGGGTTTCCACGAACCGGCTGCCTGACTTAAAAAAAAAAAGCTCCTCACATTCACACACTCCCTGCCCACTAACTGGATCAGAGGGGACGAGAAGTGATGGGTAGGCATCCTAATGACGGCCCCTGGCACCCCCCGCCGCAGCGGCCCTCCTACCAGCACACCCCCTACCCACTACCAAGCACTCTCACATTCATACAGGACAGTTTGTGTTTGTGTTTGAGCTTACTCCTGAAGTTTCGCAGTAGCGAGACTGTCAAGAGTGTCAGCATTGAGGTGGGAGGTGACTGTTTTTGAAACTGTCGGGGGAGTCTGCTTCTAAAATGTGTGCTGGGAGTTCATCCCACTCACGGATGGCTCGGGGGAAGAATGAGAAGAGTCTGCATTGCTGTTTATGGTCTGCAAGACGTTTAAACTGCTGGCCATGCAATCTTCTGTCTCTTACTACAGGTTTTTTCCAGGACTGTTTTATTGACCTGCACCAGGTTATTGTGGATTTTGTACAACATGGTGAACCTTGACGCTTGGCGTCGCTTCTGAAAAGACGGCCACTTGAGTTTTTCAAGCATTTCTGTTACGCTCGCATGCCGATGGTAACGGTTCAGGACGAATCTAGCTGCCCTTCGCTGGATGTTTTCCATTTTCTTAATACAGCCTATCTTGTGGGGGTCCCATACTGAGCTGGAGTACTCTAGCAAAGGTCTAACGAAGGTTAGGTACGCCTTTTCTCTCAGCTCGTTGGAAGCAACTTTCAGATTACGTCTCAAGAATCTGAGGGTTTTGCTTACTTTCTTTGTGTTCAATGTGTTCTGCCCACTCTAGATCTGTCCTTAAAATAACCCCCAGGTACGATACTGATTGTACTGTTGCTAGAGTGTGTCCGTGCATCTGGTATTTGTCGCTGATGGTGCTTTTGCAGCGCGTGACCCATAGCGTAGCACATTTGCCTGGGTTGAAGGCCATCTCCCATTTCTGTTCCCAGACCTGGAGACGTTCTAGATCTTCTTGTAGATGGGCATGATCTTCTTTGGATGCTAATGTGCGGTAGATGGCGGTGTCGTCTGCAAACATTCTTGTCTTTGAGGTCAGTTTCTCGGGAAGGTCATTAATAAAGACCAGGAAGACACATGGTCCAAGGACCGCCCCTGCGGAACTCCTGACTTGACGTCGATGAAGTCTGACTGAGCCCCCTCGACGACAACTGCTTGGCGTCTATTGGCGAGGAAGTTGGAGATCCATTAATTTTGTTGATCTTGCCTTGTACACCATAACTGTGGAGTTTATGCAACAAAAGTGAATGGTTCACCTTGTCGAAGGCCTTGGAGAAGTCCAGCACAAGGATGTCTGTTCGCCGTCCGGAAGCCATGTCAGAGGTCAACTCTTCGACTAGCTCTATGAGTTGTGTTTCGCAGGACCTCTGCTGTCTGAAGCTATGTTGCTGGGGACACAGGATTTTATTTTGTTCCAGGTGCGTTATGGTGGCATGTACGATGATGTGCTCGAACACTTTGCAGGCAATGCAGGTCAGCGAGACTGGGCGGTAGTTTGCAGGGTCATAGTGTTCGCTTTTTTTAAATATAGGCGACACCAGGGTGTTTTTCCAGTCTGTGGGAACGCATCCGGAGTCGAGAGAGGCTCTATAGATGGTGGTGAGGATAGGGGCGATCTCAGAAGATAGCTCCTTCAAGAGTCTGGCACTGATGTTGTCGGGGCCACTCGCTTTTGCTGGGTCCAGCTTCATCAGCAACCGCCTTACGCCTTCTTCCGTAATGTTTACAGAGTCCAGCACAGGGTAGTCTCTATCAGCCATCTCGCGCTTCTCTTAAAATTCTTCCTGAGAGTAGGTCTTCCCCTCGCTGAATGCAGACTGGAACTGGTTATTGAGCGCGTCTGCCTTTTCCCTGAGCTCCACTACCAGTTGACCGTTCACCTTCAGAGGGGCTACGCGAACATTGGCCGATTTCTGGTTCTTAATATAGCTCCAGAATCGCTTGTACTTTGGTGCATGTTCAATGGGCTCCTCTGTCAGGGTGGTGTTGATATGGTCCCAGTAAGCTCGGCGCAGGTGTCATTAAGCTTCGCGCCTTCTGGCTCTGGCCTCAGCTTTGATATCTTTGCCGCCTCCCTTCTTCCACTTTTTGTAAGCTCGGTTACGTCGGTTTACTAAGCGGCGAAGCTCGGGAGTAATCCATGGTTGGCTGTAGTTAGGTGTGGATTTCTTGGAAGGTATGTGGGTCTGGACTGCTTCGAGGAGCGCTGTTTTAAAGTGTGTCCACAAGCCCTCAGTGCTCGCGGTATCCTTCATTCCATCCACTTCTTCCCTTATCTTCTTTACAGCTTCCTTCAAGTTGCCCCAGTCTGCCTTGTTATACAGGGTGATAGTTCTCTCTACCGGTTTCTTCCGTGGGGGGACGATGTTCAGCTCTGCATAGACTACTTCGTGGTCAGACAAAGGTGGCATGGCTTCAACTCGTGAAATGAGTTGTGGGGTGTTGGACATGATGAGGTCTAATGTGTTTCCACCTCTTGTAGGGACTGTCACCATTTGTTCCAGGCCGTTATCATCAATGATTTGGACGAGTTGATGGTGCATTTCAACATATATATTTGGTTTGGGGCTTTAAAGTCATTGTTGACTAGTCCCATCCTGGGAAATTCAGGTCCCCTCCAATCAGTAGTATCGCGTTGGGAATGCTAGCAGCTCTCTGCACTGAAATTTCAAAGTCTTGAAGACTGGCCTTGTGGGAAACGTCAGGTCTATAGTATGAACAAATATACAGAGAATGTCGACCTTTCAGTCTCAATTTCGCCCAAACTACTTCGCAATTTGTCTCTATCTCTTTCACGCGGGTGCTGTTGTAACAGTCTTTGATAAGGATCATAACACCTCCTCCATCCCTATTCCTATCACTCCGGTGCTCTTTGTACCCATGTCGAGTTGGCAAGAATTCGGATTTCTTAATTTCTTCGTCAGATGTGTTTCAGTTCCGATGACAATGTCTGGTTTAGAACTATCTAGGATATATCCAAACTCAGCTTTTTTGCCAGTCACTGACTGGAAATTAATATTTAGGATTCTTAGGGGTCTGTTGAGTCTTCTGTCTTGCTGTATGGCTCTTGTTGGAGTGGAAACATGTTGGGGTCTAAAATTTATCTCTACTGGGCTACTTACTACATGAGCCTGTTCTGGAAGGATCTGGTAGGGTGGAGAGAGACTAGTCTAGGCTATTGTACTAGAGTAAAGATCGAAAACAAGTAGGTTGTTCTGATGTCCACAACAGTTACAGAACCACTGGACGTTTGGAGTTAGATTGGCGAACGTCTCTGAGTGGATATCTTCACAGTGTGCGTGGCCGGTACCAAAGTCCGCACGCTTCACATGCAACACCCCTATCTTCCAATGACACCTTGGCATCACATATGCCACAGAGCCAGTCAAGGCTAGGGTGATCTGATGCATCAATACTCGGGCCAGGGTTGGGTTCTGGTGCATAAGACTGAGCAAGGAGTAGTAAGGCCAGGTACAAAAAGACAAGCTTCTGGCGATGGTGTTCAGAGACGCTGCAGCCAGACAATATTCCCAGCAACTTTTCCATTATCTCGATGAAGGGCGGTACACCACGGCCATACACTGTACGCCATTGACGTGACAAATGCTGACAACGGGTACATTGACGAAACGGTACGACGGTAAGTACATTGCTCCTATATTTTGCCTTGGGGATGCTGGGATTCTTTCAATGAATCAGTATAAACAGTATCCCAAACTTCTGAAAGTTCTGTGCTAGAAGTATTGTGTCTGTTTTTTTTTAAAGTGTGGATATAGACCTGACATGGCTCTACACAGTTGGCTGGACTTTAAACAGCAATAAGAATAACAGAAACAATAAGAATGCATGTACTCGTACACACACAGGGCGAGAACCAAGACAATTAGGTGTGCGTGTTAGAATGTGTTATCCAAAAAATGACTGATATGGCTCTATACAGTCGGCTGGGCTTTAAACAGCAATAACAGTACAATAAGAATGCATGTATTCGTACATGTATACACAGGACGAGAGCCAAGACAAGTAGGTGTGCGTGTCTGAATGCTATTGTCCAAAGACTGACCAGCCCAGACAGATCCCCTCCGTGGGGATGCCGGGGGCTCTTTCAGTATAGATAGTATCCCCATCTTCTGGAAATTCTGTGCTAGATATTTCGCTTTTCTGTCCATTCTCTTTGTTTCTTTCTTCCTCCTTTATTTTGTCATTTCTTCCTATCGTTTTCTGCCTTAACGTTTCATTCGCCTGGATGTGTTCGATAAAGTTTAAAAAAGTCTTACGTACTTTTTCTTAGGATCGATAATTGGGTACATGTATCAAGTGCATTTTTGGCTCTAGGGAATTGAGATAGCGCAGAAGCAGTTTTAGGTAATTTATTCCTGTTTTTATGTATGTTTGGTGTCCTTAGGTATGCTTATATTTGTATTCAGGTATGTTTTTTTAAATCCCCTGTGTGACAAATATTGGACGGAGTGATCAACGCCAGGGGTAAGCCCTTAGATTGTGTGCGCAAATGCATTGATATGTGTACCTTATTTTCTTTTCCTTTTTTTTCCTGTTGAAGTTTTGTATGTTTTGAAATGGTATTAGCCTTGATATGGCTCTACACAGTCGGCTGGGATCTATACAATAATAGTAAAAACCAGACCAGACTTCCCTTTCCTTCTACTCCGTGATTGGATAATGTTCTGAATCGTTTTGTGGATTTAGTGAACGACAAAAGAGTTATAAGCAACTTTGCTTCAGACTAACAAGCAGATACATTCAGTCCGTAAGACTCCATTTCTGTCTAAACTTGTCTGAAGGGAAGTAATCCATTTTCAATGTTTCTTCAACGCTTGCTTCCTTCTGCCTGTCTTCTGTGATTTGTTGGTGGTCTATAGCTTTTTCTGGATTAGTTGGGGAAGATCCATTATCGAAATCATTCTGGAGAGAGAGAGAGAGAGAGAGAGAGAGAGAGAGAGAGAGAGAGAGAGAGAGAGAGAGAGAGGCACAGATACGGACGGTACGTGTGTCGTGTCTCCTTGCTGTAGCCCAAATAATGCGTGTGATTTTGTTCTTAGCAATGATGATGGAGTCTACCAACGATTTCTCCTTTGAGGATGCCGGGGCTTTTCAGTGTAAATAGTATCTCCCACACCTTCTTGAAATTCTGTGCCAGAAATTTCTTTTGTGTCACTGTCTTTGTTGCTGCCTTGCTCCTTTGCTTTCCGTCATTTCTATAATTTTCTGCCATGCTGGTCCATTTAAGTGTCACGTGTGTTCTGCAAAGACTTACACACTTTTTCTTAGGATTGATAACTGGGTAATGCGTCACGCACATGTTTGGCTGTAAGGAAATCTGACGTGAAAAAACAATCTCAGGAAATTTAGGTTTGTTTTTATATGTATGTTTTAGTGTCTTTAGTTATATTGACATTGTATTCAGGTGTGTCTTTTTAACTACCTTGATGATTAAATTGGACAGGAGAGGTCAACGCCAGGGGCGCCTGGTGTGGGTCTTTGTGTGGGTTACAAGATTGATCCTACAGGTATCTATAATTCTGCAGGCATTGCATGTCCCCTCATGGGGGATGCCGGGGGCTCTTTCTCTATAAGAAGAATCCCCACCTTCTGGAAATTCTCTTAGATTATGTGCGCGAATGCATTGGTATGTGTACTTTATTTTATTTTCCAGGTGTTTTATTGTGAACACGAATGCATTGACAGTACATGTATACTCAATCAAAACCACGTATTTTATTGTTTGCTTTTTGATTTTTTTTTTAGGTCAACGAGGTACTGTGTATGCTTTGAGATGGTGATAGCCCTGATATGGCTCTGCGCGGTCGGCTAGGCTTTGAACAACAATAATAGAACTATTGATTTAAACATTCATACTACTAAGCTTATATATGATACTGCCAGACAAAAGGACAGTGGCCGTCAACAGAGATATCCACCTTTACCAGATTTAAACACATTCTGATAATGATCTGTTAACGACCGAGACAGCCTCCTGGTGGGGACGATAATTGTTTGGTGGTGGAGGTGGATTATCCCATCTGGCATTGAAAAACATCTCTCCCCCCCCCCCCCCCCAAAAAAAAAAGAATTAACAGAGAACCTGTCTTTATTGAAATTTATCATTACGTGAACAGACAGAGAAAAAGACAGAAAGAGATAGGGCAAGAGAGACGCGGAGACACCACACACACACACACACACACACACACACACACACACACACACACACACACACACACACACACAGAGAGAGAGAGAGAAAGGTGGAGGGAGGGAAGGGAGAGAGATGTGGAAGGAGGGAAGGGAGGGAGAGAGAGAGAGAGAGAGAGAGAGAGA
>JAPXFY010000014.1:65205740-65223240 GCA_030674185.1 Monoplex corrugatus
GAAATTCAAAAGCGTGGGGTGTGGGAACAATAATAATAACAACAACAACAACAACAACAACAACAACAGCAACAACAATAATAACAACAACAGCTGCAACATCAACAACAACAACTAATACAATAATGATAACAAAAACAAAAAACAAATACCACACCACCACCACCACCACCACCACCACCACACCACCACCACACCACACCACACCACCACCACCACCACCAACAACAACAACAACAACGATAGAGAAAGATGAAATCCTGCATGCCAGTGACATGTTAAAAGACCAGATATGTCAAGGTCTCTTCGTGTATTTCTTTCATTCTTTCTCTTTCCTTTTTGTTTCATTTTCCCTTCCTTTCTCACTTGCCGCCTGTTTCTCTGTCTTCAATGGCCCTGCGACAGCTGAGTGGTCAGAGTGTCGTGTTTATAACACGGGGGGTTGAGGGTTCAATCCTCGGGAAAGCCTTTTTTTTTTTCACGTGGGCTCATTGGTTCTATTGATAAGAGCCGTGGACTTCAAGATCTGATATGTCGAGTTCAATCCCAGCCCGCAACATTAACAACATGCTTACTGGCTGCCCATCTTAATGTTTACGTCATTCTGGTGGTGTTGCTTTAAAGTGTCATAGGTTCCTCCCCCCCCCCCCACTCCCCACTCCGCCCGCTTTCCATTTTAATGTTTCCATCATTCTGGTGGTGTCAGCTTAAAGTTTCATGTGCACCCCCCCCCCTCCTATTCATTATCATCATCAGGTGCCCTGCCGCATGGCGTTGGCGATCATGGACTTCCATCTGTCTTTCTCTTGTTGCCCCAAACATCTCCTCCACCCTCCTCGTCTTCAGCCACTCCACATCTAGCATTTTCTCCCTGGGTCTACCTGGTGTTCTCTTTCCCTCCAGCTTTCTCGTTGTGACCAGGTGCTCCAATCCCCCTTCCTCATAAAATGGCCTATAAATGTTGTCTGTCTTTTCCTTATCTTCTTTATGAATGATCTACTTGTGTCTGCCTCCATCAAGACTGTCTCGTTTGTTTTCTTTGCTGTCCATGGAACTCTCAACATTCTTCTCAGAAACCACATCTCGGCTGCCTCAATCTGTTCTGGCTTTGCTTGACGACTGTCCACGCCTCGCATCCGTACAACAGTATTGGTTCTATATAACATTTAAGAACTCTTTTCCTGATGTTAATTGATAGGCATTTGTTGGTAAGAATGCTTATCATCTTCTTGAATGCTGTTTTGGCTTGGCCGATTTTGCCGGTTAATTCTGATGTGCATCTGCCGTCTGATGAAATGATGGTTCCCAGGTATTTAAACTTATTAACCTGTGTCAAGGTTGTGCCATTTGCTGTTATTTTGCATGAGGGGATTTCATGTTTTTTACTGATCACCATGACTTCAGTCTTCCTGCTGTTTAGTTCCAAGCCCTTACCTTTGCTTTCTATTTCTAGTATATTCACAAGGTTTTGTAGGTCCCTATCATTTTCTGCAGTTAGCACGGTGTCATCTGCGTATCGAATGTCGTTTATCATTTTTAATCCAGGGTCTTCTAGGTTTCTCATGATGTTTTCGCTGTAAAGTGAAAACATGTGGTGACAAAACACAACCCTGTGTCACTCCTCTTTTGATGTTTTGGAAAGAGCTTATATCGTTTTCTATTCTCATTGCAGCTGTTCGTTCCCAGTACATATTTCTGATTTCTGTTTCCATCATTCTGATGGTGTCAGCATAAAGTTTCATGTGTACCCCCCTTTTGCCCATCTCAATGTTTCCATCATTCTGGTGGTGTCAGCTTAAAGTTTCATGTGTACCCCCCTAGCCCATCTCAATGTTTCCATCATTTTGGTGGTGTTGGTTTAAAGTTTCACAGGTTCCTTCCCCCCCCCCCTCCCACTCCGCCCCGCTTTCCATTTTAATGTTACCATCATTCTGGTGGTGTCAGCTTAAAGTTTCATGTGTACCTCCCTTTTGCCCTTCTCGATGTTTCCATCATTGCGGTGGTGCCAGCTTAAAGTTTCACGGTCTGTCCCCACCCCACCCCCCACTGCCCATCTTACACATTTACATCATTCTGGTGGTGTCATCTTAACGTTTCATGGGTTCCTTTTACCCCTCCCTCCCATCGCCATTTCAGAACCTTGACAACGCGTAAGGTTTTGTGCAGGTTCCAGGCAGTCTGCCAGATAATTGTTGGCAGATTTGGTTGGAGCATGTATGGAATTTTCCGAGCACGATGAATTCCTCTTGGGCAATCTCCAAACTAATTTTTAAGTCTGCTAGATAATTGCTGGCAGTTTTGGGTGGAGTAGATATGGAATTATCCCGAGTTGAAGGAGTTCCTCTTGGACAATCACCAGACTCTTATTTGTTTAGTCTGTCAAATAATTGATGGCAGGCTTGGGTAGAGCACATGTCGAATTGTTCGAGTGCGATGAATCATAGAAAAATCTCCTCAAACTCCAGACTCACACTGTTTCTCGGACTTTATAACTATGGCTTCTCTGGTCTTCAGTATCTGTGAAATTTGACGTTCTAATTATATTGCAGTGACATTAATTGTAAATCATGACGTGAAAAGTGCTAAGATTTTTTTTTTGCTTTAAGCTTTGCATTTCTGTATTTGTGTTTTGTCGTTTTTTAAAAGGCTTCCTGTTCTGAATATTTTCGAGGATGCTTCCGTCGTGCGCTGGCCAGAAGGCACACGGGTCCGACTTGTTTTTCGTCCCCTTCCGAAGGAGTAGATGTTCAGTTTGATTTTCCGGTCAAAATAAGGAGAAAAGTCAAGACCTCGCCTCAACAGGGAATGAACCCTGGAACTTTTAGTTAAGTTATTGGCAGGCGAACGTCTGAACCATTCTGCCACAATTTTGACTGTGCAGGTTTGTACAGGCACGATTCTGGCTCGCGGGAAAACAAACAAGCAAGCAAGCCAGCCAGCAAGCCAGCAAGCCAGCAAGCCAGCAAGCAAGCAAGGAAGGAAGGAACAAACCAAGCAAGCAACCAAGCAAGCAAGCAAGCAACCAACCAACCAAGCAACCAAGCAGCAAGCAAGCAAGCAAGCAACCAACCAACCAAGCAAACAACCAACAACCAACCAACCAACCACACAGCAAACAAGCAATCAACCAACTAACCAACCAACCAATCAGTCAGTCAGTCAATCAATCAATCAGTCAATCAATCAATCAATCAATCAAAACAAAAAGAAATATTTGCCGCTACCAATCCACTCAACTGTGAATAGGAACCTAACCCCGTTTAGAGTCGAAGAAGATAAAGCAGCAAAAACGAGGAGATGGGCACTGGTCTTCCACACGTATTGTTGGTCCCTGAAACAGTCGAGGTCTTGTCTATCCCATATCTCTCCCATTATAAATGATAAAAGAATGTTTTTTAGTATGGCTTGACTTTATTATTTATTTGTGTTTATTACATTTTGGTGTATTATTCGATTTTATTTAGTTTTTGTGAGAGTAGGCCTATATCATTTGGTTGGTTTGTTTGGTCTATTTTAGGCTTTGAAAATGATGTGTTTTGTGTGCTCACAAAAATCGGTGAAGATGACGTGCTAGTGCTATCATGCTGACGGCACATTTTCAAATCGTGACAAGCAAAAAACATATTTCGTATTCCTTCTGTTTCTTGGGTTTGTGTTTGTCTTCATTTTTAATGCCCTTCTATTTGAAACGCTCTTGACGGTAGTGTCGGAAAACTTCAATTTTGGAATGTGTGTGTGTGTGTGTGTGTGTGTGTGTGTGTGTGTGTGTGTGTGTGTGTGTGTGTGTGTGTGTGTGTGTCTGTGTGTGTGTCTGTGTGTGTGTCTGTGTGTGTGTGTGCGTGCGTGTGTGTGCGTGTCTGTGTGTGTGTCTGTGTGTGTGTGCGCATGCGTAGTTGCGCGCGTGCGTGCATGCGTGCTTGCGCGCGCGTGTGTGTGGATTCGATAGAACTGAAGCCAATGTGATTGGCATTGTGAAAAATTGTGATTAGAAATCGGAGAAACGCCAGTCGTCGTGGTGTAGTGGTTAGCGCAACGGACTACCGACTGGTAGGTTGTGGGTTCGAATCCCCATCAGTCCCTTCAAAAATTCGTTGTGGGATTTTTTGGCTCCTAACCGGCTTTTCCCCAGAGTTGGGCGTGCTCTGTGCTCTTTGGAAAGACTGGGCCACACGGTCGAGTCTCGTCCACTTCACGAATGGGTCATTGAAAGTGTCCCTCAGATCTTCTGAACAACACCGCAGGCATCTGTATCTCTTGGTCCTGTTTGATGACAGGGTACATTATGACAGGAAGCGTAGCGTACAGCTCTGTCACACAGCCTCAATCCTAGATGGAACTCCATAGTATCATGGTTATCATCTTTAAAGGTCGTCGTCATCGCATTGTGAAAAATGTGACAGTTTCTGTGGCCATTAGGGTGGCGTAGAAAATGGGAGAATAAATAAATAAATTATTATATTTTTGTTATTACTATTTTTATTATTATTATTACTACTATTATTATTATAATTTTTATCATCATCGTCGTCATCATCATCATCATTTTCATCATCATCATTATTATTATTATTATTATTGTTCTTTACAGGAGGGTGTTGGATAAAGTGATGGAGAATTGGTTCAAGATAACATCAACAGAAAGAGACTAGGTAAGAAAGAGAAAAAAAGTAAACAAACAAGCACGGATGCAAAAAGCAAGCAAGCAACAAAACGCACACACACGTACACAGAACATGCACGCGCGCGCGCACACACGCACACAACACGCACGCATGCACGCACGCACGCACGCACGCACGCACGCAGCACGCACACACACACACACACACACACACACACACAAAAACTATTCCTTTTAAATTCATCTCTCCTTGTCTGTCTGTCTGTCTGTCTGGCTGTCTTTGCCCTTGTCTCTCTCTTGTTTTTCCTTCCCCTCTCTTTCTTCTTCCTTCTCTCTCTCCGTCTTTTCTCTCTCTGTGTCTGTCTGTCTATCTGTCTCTGTCTCTCTTTCTCTCTGTCTGTGTCTCTGTGTGTGTCTCTATCTCTTTCTCTCATTCATTCGTTCTCTCTGTCTCTGTCTCTCAATCTCTCTCTCTCTCACTCTCTCTCTTTCTGTCCCCCTTCTCTCTCTGTCTCTCAGTCTCTGTCGTACTCTCCCTCCCTCTCTCACTCCCCCTTGTCTGCGTTAGTGGGACACTTTTCCTCATCATCATCATCAGGTGCCTTGGCACATGGCGTTGCCTTCCATCTGTCTCTTTCTCTTGTTGCCTCAAGCACCTCCTCCACCCACTTTGTCTTCAGCCACTCTGCAAGTCCGTCCAATATCTTTTCCCTGGGTCTACCTGGTGCTCTCTTTCCCTCCAGCTTTCCCGTTGTGACCAGGTGCTCCAAGTCCCTTTTCCTCATGAAATGGCATATAAATGTTGCCTGTCTTTTCTTAATCTTCCTTATGAATGATCTACTTGTGTCTGCCTCCATCAAGACTGTCTCGTTTGTTTTCTTTGCTGTCCATGGAACTCTCAACATTCTTGTTAGAAATCATATCTCGGCCGCCTCAATCTTGTTCTGGCTTTGCTTGTTGACTTTCCACCCCTCACAACCGTATAACAGTATTGGTTTAATATAACATTCAAGAACTCTCTTCCTGATGTAAATTGATAGGCATTTGTTGGTAAGAATGCTTTTCATCTTCTTGAATGCTATTTTGGCTTGGCCGATTCTGCTGGCTATTTCTGTTGTGCATCTGCCGTCTGGTGAAATGATTGTTCCCAGGTATTTAAACTTACCAACCTGTTTAAAGCTTGTGCCGTTTGCTGTTATTTTGCATGAGGGGATTTCATGTTTTTTACTGATCACCATGACTTCAGTCTTCCTGCTGTTTAGTTCCAAACCCTTACCTTTGCTTTCTATTTCTAGTATATTCACAAGGTTTTGTAGGTCCCTTTCATTCTCTGCAATTAGCACGGTGTCATCTGCGTATCGAATGTTATCATTTTCCCTCCAACCTTTAATCCAGGGTCTTCCTCTAGGTTTCTCATGATGTTTTCGCTGTAAAATGAAAACAGATGTGGTGACAAAACACAACCCTGTGTGACTCCTCTTTTGATGTTTTGGAAAGAGCTTATATCGTTTTCTGTTCTCATTGCAGCTGTTTGTTCCCAATACATATTTCTGATTATTCGTAGATCTTTTCCATCAATATTGAGTCTGTCTAGCTGGTTGATCAATTCTTCATGTCTTACCCGATCGAAAGCCTTGGCATAATCTCTGTTTTTCCTCAGCGCTTGCAAAAAAAAAAAAAAAAAATCTGTATGATTAGTATGAATGTACTCGTATTCATGTCTGTTTCTGTCAGCGAGTCTGCCTGTCTGTCTGTTAAACTTGCTTTCTCTGTCTCTGTGGGAAATGGTGGAATGTTATTGTGATTCTGTCCATTTCTGTCTGTCACTGTCTCTGTTTGCCTGTCTCTCCCCCTCCCTCCCCCTGTCCCTCTCCCTCCCTCACCCTCCTGTCTCTCTGACTGCAGAATACATACAGCAGGGCTTAAAACGCTCCGCGTCTGGGCGAAATTCCGCGATTTCGGTTTGTAAAAAAAAAAACAACAAAAAAAAACGAAAGGAGCAAGGCATCCGTGATCGGCTTGCAAGCGTTCATAGCAACGGCGCACAAGTTATGGCCCCTGATTTGCCCCCCGGACCCCCCTAGTTTCAGTGGTTTTTTCCTCCTCCTGTTTTAAGCCCTGATACAGATTATGCCTTTACAATGGAAACAATTTCCTCTTTCCCTCTATTAGGGCTTTAACAGGATACTCACAGTTACCTCCCTTGACAACATGATTCCTGCAATTTATCGCCGGTCAGCGCTCAGTTAGTTGTTTAATTAACTCTTGGACTCCCGCGCCCTGTCCAACAGCATCCTGCATTATCAACCATGCTCACAAAGCAAAAACTTAACCGTTTTGACTCTTTCATCCTATCCTGCAGGAAGCTGGTGGATAGGGTTAGAGTCAGGAAGCTGGTGGATAGGGTGAAAAATTAGGAAGCTGGTGGGTAGGGTGAGAGTCAAAAAGTTTTGGCAGTTGGTGGATAGGGTGCGGGAGTCAAGGGGTTAAAGCAATGCCTCTGTACTTTTGTATAGTTTTGCTACCTTAGATTTGGCCAGCCTGCTTTGCATGTTATTCTGCTTAAAATCTGCTGCTGAGATCTGCGTCCACTCTGTATGCAGTCTGTGTAGACTGCGTAGTCAGTATGTACTCTGCATAGAGTATACGTATATACATCATCTATGCGGGTTGCAGCAGTCTGTGCACCGACTGTGCAGTGTGCGCAGACTGAGCGGGATATACAAAACACGCCTAGACTGCGTATGTTCTGCACAGCACGGTCTGCAGCTGTTCTACGCAGTCTATGCAAACAACACAGAATGTGCGCAGACTGCGCAGTGTACATGCAGACCGAGCAGTGTATGCTTTGTTAGTGGAGACCAAACAATAAAGTACATGACAACTGTATTCATTAGAACATTACTTTTCTTTTTTGTTTTGTTTTGATAATTTGTTGTTCAAGAGAAAGAGGGAAATTAGACCAGGTCAGCTTAGATAAATCAAACCAATACTGATACATGTATTTATAAATATGTATATGTATGAATATGTATACATATATATACATATGTACATACATATATACATATGCATATAAATATATGCATATATATGTATACATATACCTGTCTAAATATGTACACATCTATATATGTACATATATATATATATATATGTATATAGATATATGTATATATATATATGTATGTATATATGTATGTTTTTTTATGCTTGTTTTTTTATCCAGCCCTTCTGTCATGAATGACTGAAATATCTAATCTTCATGACTAAACACGAGAGAGGGAGGGAGGGAGAGAGAGAAGGAGGGAGATGAAGCGAGAATGGGATGGGAGAGAGAGAGAGAGAGAGAGAGAGAGAGAGAGAGGAGAGAGAGAGAGAGAGAGAGAGAGTATTCTGACTTCAGAATACTTTTTTTTTTACATTCGGTCCTATTGGACTTGCTTAGTGCTAGTCCTTGTTATTCTACAAAAAAACACAAAAAAAAAACAAGTACGCGCGCGCGCGCACACACACACACACACGCACACACATACACACACACACGCACACACACACACGCACACACGCACACACACACACATACACACACACACAGAGACAGTCCTCAGAATTCTTTATTGCATTAGGTTCTCTTGGACCTGCTTACTGCTAGTCCCTGCTACTTTACACACAAAATACAGAAAGACACACGCACACGCGCGCGCGCGCACACACGCACACACACACATACAGAGAGAGAGGGAGAGAGAGAGGGAGGGAGGGAGGGAGAGAGTGTGTGTGCAGACGCCAGAATACGTGATTGCATTAGGTCCCATTGGACCTGCTTACTGCTAGTCTGCACACAAAAAGCAGAAATACAGAGAGAGAGAGAGAGAGAGAAGAGAGGAGAGAGAGAGACAGACAGACAGACAGACAGACAGACAGACAGACAGACAGACAGACAGATCAACGGTTAGATAGGCAGACTCGCTGACAGACAGAAGAAACTTACATGCGGGCATGCACGCATACATAAGTTATATATATAGGGAAATGGCCAGATAATAGAGAACCAAGGTAGTTTTCGTTTATCATACGTTCATACGTCTTGATCTCAAAACGGATGCTGAGCACATACACGTAGATCACGGACAAGGCCACTTGTGTCCTGTCGTTTTCCGTCCTTTGTGACTTGCTCTGACTTACGACTCAATTTCCTTTGTCTGGAAACGTGAAGATTAATACACGCTGAGGCTGTAAGAGTTCCAAGGGCAGCAAAGAAAACGAAGGAGACAGTCTCGAAGGAAGCAGACATAAGAAGAACATAAATAAAGAAGATTACAAAAAGACAAGCAACATTTACTGGACATTTTATGAGGCAAGAGCAATTTCAGCACCTAGTCACACAACAGGAAAGCTGGAGGGGAAAAAGAGCACCCGGTAGACACAGGGAGAAAATATTTTACGGACTTGCTGAGTGGATGAAGACAGAGAGGGTGGGAGAAGTACTTGCTTTGACAAAGAATAGATTCATATGGAGGGCCATGATCGCCAACGCGATGCGGCAGGGCACATGATGATGATGATGAAGCTAAATCTATCATTATTGTTACTCATTCACCTAAGAGTTTGGAGTTTAAGGATGATTCATAGCGCTCGGGCAATTCCATATGTACTCCACACAAATCTGCCAGTAGTTAGAACGATTTGGTAGTTTTTTTGGCCTTGTTAAAAACCCTATGCGACGAGAAGGTCTTGAAAAAGGGGATGGGACGGTGGATTGGGCGGGGAGAACAAAACCTTTGAAATACTGTTCAAACTAACACAGCCAAAATGGTTACAACGTCAGCTAGACAGCTATAGACATTGTTTATGAAACACTGATCTAACATCGCCAAAATGATCACAACGTCTGTAAGAAACAGACCAATGTCTATAAAACACTAACTAACATCACCCGAATGATCACAACGTCAGCTAGACAGCTATAGACCAGTGTTTATGAAACACTAAGCTAACATCACCAAAGTGATGACAACGTCAGCTTGACAGTGAAAAACCAATGTCAATGAAACACTTAACACCACCAAAATCATAACAACGTCAGTTAACAAAAGACCAACGTCTATGAAACACTAAGCTAACATCACCAAAATGATCACAACGTCAGCTAGACAATGAAAGACCAATGTCTATAAAGCAATAAACTAAACATCACTAAAATAATACAAAACGTCAGCTAGACAGAACAACAGACCAATGTCTATGAAGCACTAAGCTAACATCACCAACATTGACAACGTCGGTTAGACACAAAGGACCAACGTCTATGAACACTAAGCTAACGTCACCAAAATGATGACAACGTCAGTTAGACAGCAAAGGACCAAGGTCTATGAACACTAAGCTAACATCACTAAAATGATCACAACGTCAGACAGAAAATAGACAAACATCTATAAAACGCTAAACTAACACCACCAAAATAATACAACGTCAGCTAGACAGCAAAAGACGAGTGTCTATGAAACACTAAGCTAACGTCACCAAAATGATGACGTCAGTTAGACAGCAACAGACCCATGTCTTTGAAATCCTTATGCTTAACGTCACCAAAATGGATGACAACTATCAGCTTAGACAGCAAAAGACCAATGTCCATAAAACGCTAACACCACCAAAATGATGCAACGTCGACAGCAAAAACAGCTTCTTGAAACTCCCCGCACCCTATCCACCAACTGCAAACACTTAACCCTCTGACTCCTTCACCTATCCTTCAGCTTCCTGTATGAAGCTGGTGGATAGGGATGAAGGAATCAAAGGGTTATGGTTTTGCTTTCCTAACATCGTTGACAATGCAGGATGGTGGTGGACAGGCTGCGGGAGTCAAAGGGTTAAGCTAATATCACTAAAATGATCCAGCGTCAGATAGGCAGCAAACACACCAGTTTCTGGAACTCAGCTCGAGACATCAGATCTTGTGTCCATGGATCTGTCAGCAGAACTAGCCAGCCGACTAAAAAAGATGAGGGGCTGTTATTTGCGATTGAAAATACACACCCTGCCACTACCATCTACAGTCCCTCTAAGATACGTGTCAATGACCAGTGCGGGTCTTGTGTCCTTTCAGTGAACGTTGATGCCGCGTGTGTGTGTCACTCTGCAATATTTCACTGTAGTATTTGGGGACTTGGTCTGCATTCTTCCATTGTTCTGTCTGTCTGTCTGTCTGTCTGTCTCTTTTTTTCTCTTTCTTTCTCTCTCTGTTTCTCTGTCTGTCTGTCTGTTTCTCTTTCGTGCGCACACGTGCGCGCGCCCTCCCTCTCTGTGTGTCTCTGTCTGTCTGTCTGTCCGTCCGTCGTCTGTCTGTCCGTCTCTCTCTCTTCTGTCTCTATCTCTCTCGCTCTCTCTCTCCCCCCCCCTCTCTCTCTCAGTACCTGGTGTTCGGAAATGTAGACCTAGCTCTGTCAGCCGGATCTATTTGTAAGTCTCTCTCTGTCTCTGTCCCTCTGTCTCTGTCTCAGCTGTGTCTCTGTCTGCCTGCCTGCCCGTCCATCCGTCTGTCTGTCTGCCTCTCCATGATGCAGTGCAGTTTAAATCTCAAAAGACGAGCTGAAGAAAAAGCAGAAGATGAAAATATTGAGTCTCTCTGTCTCTGTCTCTCTATCTTGTTTCTTTGTCTACCTGTCTGTCTGTCTGTCTGTCTGTCTGTCTCCATATGCAATGCAGTTTGAATTTCGAAAGAAGCAATGAAGAAAAATCAGAAGATGAAAACGTTAAGTCTGTTTCTGTCTCTGTCTGTCTTTCTGTCAAAGTTGATGATAAAAACAGCGACGAAGCTAATAACGACAGAATCGATGATGATGATGATGATGATGACGATGATGATAATGATGAAGCAATGGGCGAAGAGGAAGGAGTACAGCTGTCTGTAAAAACAGACTTGCTGCCTCATTTCTTCCAGACTGTCTCTTTACCATTCCTAAAAAAATCATGATTCAATAGAACATTGATCATCCCCATTAAAAATTTCATGTTTACTTCATCAATCCACCATCTCAGTGGGAAGTGAAATTACATGCTAATTTTTGTTTACATAAACTGGTTATCAATTGTCAGACTGGTCAAGATTTAAAAAAGAAAGAAGAACGACAACCAATGATGAGAAAGAAAAGACCAATGAGGAGTTACCTTTCTTGAGGAAAAATACGAGACATGTGTTGTCATGGAAACAGTTTTGTATAAGCGTAATCCGTCAACGCTGTCAATATTGTCGCCACAGAACAAGAAGCCTCCCATTTGCTAGCCATGAAATGCAGTTTTGTTCATTGTCTATATGTCTGTCTTTCTGTCAGTTTGTTCTCTGTCTCTCTCTCAGTCTCATTTTCTCTCTCTCTCTCTCTCGTTCTATCTCTATGTCTCTCTCTCCCTCCCTTCCTCCCCAAACTTCTGCTCCGTTTCTCTGTCTGCCTGCCTCTGTCTTTCTGTCTGTCTGTCGCTCTGTGTGTGTGCGTATGTGCGTGCGTGCGTGCGTGTGTGTGTTTGTGTGTGTGTGAGTGTGTGAGAGGAGAGAGAGAGAGGAGGTGTGTGTAGGTGTGTGTGTGTGTCTCGCTCTCTCACTGTGTCGTTTTCTCTCTGTCTGTCTTCTCTCTTCTCTCTCTCTCTTCTCCCCACCCAAACTTCTGTCCATTTCTCTCTCTCTTTTCTCTCTCCTCTCTCTCTCTCTCTCTCTCTCTGTGTCTCTCTCTCTGTCTCCTCTCTCTCTCCTCTCTCTCTCTCTCTCTCCTGTCTGTCTGTGTCGTTTTCTCTCCCCCTGTCTGTTTGTCTGTCTCTCTGTCTCTGTATCTGCCTGTCTGTCTGTCTATCTCTCTGTGGCTGATTTTTGTGTGTGTGTCTGCCTCTATCTGTCTCTATGTCTGCCTGTTTGTCTCTGTCTGTATCCATCTGCGTTGTTTTTGTGCTTATCTGTTTGCCTGTCTGCCTCTTTCTGTCGTTCTGTATCTTCTTTCTGTTCGTCTGCCTGTTTCCGTCTATGCCTGTTCTTCGCGACTTTTTGTCTCCGTTCTATATCTGTCTGTCTTTCTGTCTGTTTCTATGTGTGTCTGTGTCTATCTGTCTCTCTGCCTCTAGTGTTTGCCTGCTTGCCTGTTGCTCTGTTTCTTTCTGTCTGTGTCTGTGCTCGCCTGTTTGTCTCTGTCTCTGTATATCTGTCTCTTCGTCTTTCTCTTTCTGTCTGTCTCTGTCTCTCTCTGTGTCCATTTCTCTACCTCAGATTGTGTCTGTATATCTGTCTCTGTTTTCCCTTCGTTCTTTCTCTCTCTGTCTCTGTTCTCTCTGTCTCTCTCTCTCTGTCCATTTCTCTAGCCTCAATTGTGTCTGTATATCTGTCTCTTCGTCTTTCTCTCTCTGTCTCTGTCTCTCTCTCTCTCCCCATTTCTCTGCCTCAGATTGTCTCTTACGTTCGTTGTGGTCCAGTACAGATGTCAAAACCATAAAGACAGCGTGCAAACAAGTATTCCGGCAGCCACCTGTGAGTCTGCTGTCACAGGCAGTTTTGTAAGGGCTTTCGGCAAAGCTTGTTTCCTGTCTTTTCAACCCACGGTTTTTCCCTTTCCTGTCTGTCCTTTGTCTGTCTTCTTCCCCTGCACAGTTGTTTTGGAAGAGGGGGTTAGGGGGAGTTAGTTTTTATCTAGCTTGTTAGATGGTGTCTTGGCTTTGTGTATATTTTTTTTTCTGACTTTACCCCCCATCTTCTGGGCCGGTTTAGTGGTGTTGATTCTGAGCCGCTCATTCTGGTATTTCAATCAATCCATCATCAATCAATCAATCAATCAATCAATCAATCAGTCAGTCAGTGAATGAATGAACGCATGCGTGAATGAATAAATAAATAAATAAACAACCACTCGATTAATCCTTTAAACTGTTGTCTGCTGACTTAAACCTGGGTTTCGTTTTTAACGTGGTATTAGCCCTGATGTGGCTGTACGCAGTCGGCTGGGCTGTAAGCAGCAATAACAGTCATGATCCGTCACACTCCCTACATACATTCAGAGACTCGGAACAGAGGGACAAGAATTGATGCAGAGCTGGATAAATTGGAGTGAAGCGATAACGTCAGGGCAGAAAATGGTAACAAATCCACCCACACCTGTCTTCAGCTTTTTGGTGCTCTTAGCCCTTTGATTCCCGCACTCTTATAATAATAATAATAATTACAATATTTATATAGCGCAAAATCTTGATAAAAATCAAATCTAAGCGCTGAACAGACACACGCACGCACGCACACACATGCACGCACGCACACACACACACACACACACACACACACACACACACACACACACACACACACATGGCTATAAATGGGAGAAGGAATAAAAGCAATGGAAAATTATAGAGAGCATATTATATACAATTATATATTACAATATGATTCCCCTCCGAGTGGAGACAGGCTGCAGAGGGGGTTGAGTGAGGTCAGGATTTTATGCAAAAGGAGAAAAGGTGAGTTTTGAGAGCGGACTTGAAGGAGACAAAAGTAGGTTGCTGACGGACTGAGAGAGGAAGTTTGTTCCAGGAAGTGGACCAGAAACAGAGAAGGCTCGTGGACCATAGGTATTGAGCTTAGTGCGTGGAAAGCGAAAAGTCAGAGGATCGGAGGCAGAGCGGAGGGTACTGAGGGAACATAGATCTCAAGTAGGCTTGACAGGTAATCGGGGGCTGCGTTATTGAGGCTTTTGTGGCACATGGTGTCTAGTTTGTACTGTATGCGCTTTGATACAGAGAGCCAGTGAAGTTGTGCCAGGAGAGGAGATATGTGGTCAGCTTTTTTCTTTTTGAGTACAAGGCGTGCAGCATTGTTTTGAATGCGCTGTAGGATGTGAATGGTGGAGGCAGGAAGACCAGACAGGAGTGAATTGCAATAGTCAATGCAAGACATTATGAAGGAGAGAACGAGTTTTGCAGTTGTTTCGACATAGAGATACTTCCTGATCAGGCTTATACGATGGAGGTGATAGTAGCAAGATCTGGCAGTTTGAGAAACAAAGTTGTTCATGGAGAGGGTAGAGTCAAGGCAGACACCAAGGTTTTTAGCTGAATCAGAAATTGGGACTTGATGTATTATACATCTCACAAACTGCAAAAACTTAACCTGTTGACCATCTCACCCTATCCACCAGCTTCTTGGCAGGAAGCTGGTGGATAGGGTGAGGTAGTCAAAGGGTTAAGTTTTGGCTTTGCACTCTACAACGGTGCTAGCATGGTAGACAATGCGTGATGCTGGTGGACAGGGTGCGGGAGTCCAAGGGTTAACCATGACGCTACGGTGACGTTCCACTTCTCAAGTTACATGAAGAAGGAACGGAATGGAATCTGACCTAAAAACCGTGTTGAACGGGACACTGCAGGAAATGGATACGTCTGTATGTAGATGGCATTATTGGTCAGACGATTCCCTGTCGCTGGTACCGCTCCCACGAGAGAATATCGGTGTCTGTTACTGTGAAAGTCTTTTGTTTGTAGGTGTAGGCGTGGGTGCTCTGGTTTCCAGTCTGTGTAACACGTTGTGATTGACTTGTTGAGAAAAGGAAGCTGTTGTACGTCGTTGCCTCTTTTCTTCTTTTTCTTTACTATTTCTGTAATCTCCCTGCCTTTCTGTCCTATTTCTTTCCTCCCTTCCTTCTTTCTTTCTCGATGTCTGTCTGTTTGTGTCTCTCCTTGTCCCCCTTTCTCTCTCTCTCTCTCTTTCTCTCTGTCTCTCTCCCTCTCCTCTCCCTCTCTCTCCCCTCCCTCTTTGTGTCTCTGTCTCTTTTGATGTCTCTCCCTTTCTCGATGTCTGTTCATCTGTCTGATCTGTCTGTCTCTTTTTACTCTCTCTGTCTCTGTCTCTCTCTCTTGATGTTCTTCTGTCTGTGTCTTTGTGCCTGTCTGTCTGTCTCTCTTTCTCCCCGCCCCTTTTCTGTCTCTGTCTGTCTGTCTCTCCGTCTGTCTCTGTCTTTGTCTGTGTGTATCTCTCTAATATGTTTCTTTAATGTCTGTCTCTTCTCTCTCCTCTTCCCCTTTTTTTCTTCTCTCTCTCTCTCTGTGTCTCTCTTGATGTATCTGCTGTCTGTCTCTGTCTGTCTCCCTCTCTCTCTGTCTCTGTCTCTCTTTCCCCCTCCTCTCTCTCTCTCTCTGGCTCTGCGTTCCTGGCATTGTAATACATTTAAACTAGTTAGACCATCTATGGATCACACACGTTTTTGCTAAATCCACCGCGCCATTTCTCTTTCAAACAGAACTGTCTAGTTTCTTCAGTTCTTAACAAACAAACCAACCAACCCGGCGTGGCAGGAAGAAAATGGTTCAGCAAATATGACAGCCGAGAATGAAAGAGAGAGAGAGAGAGAGAGAAAAAAAAAGAAAATCAACAGGGATTGTGGCCACAATAAACATCTTCCCTCGACAAATACGTGCCAGGAATTGTCATGGCTGATTTCTTCTCCAAGAGCAATCCATCAATGCTGTCCACATTGTCAGCAGAAAACAAGCGGGCACGATGTTTGCTGGCCATAATCCGTTTCCCTTTGAGGCCATTATTTTCTTCTGTTTTGTTCTCTGTGTGTCGACCTCTCTCTGTCTGCTTGTCTGTTTCTATTGTCTGTTTCTCCCTCGGTACGGTGCCTGTGGTTGTAGTTATGATATTGGTAGCGGTAACAGTAATATCAGTTGTAGTATTGATGCTGGTCTCAGCTTTATTGTTGTTGTTTTATGTTATTTTGTTCTGAAATGTTAATGCTTTTCATGTATTTAACGTACTTGTTTCGAGATATATGTATACTGTGTGTGTGTGTGTGTGTGTATAGTATACATACATTGTATACATATATACATATCTTCATATACTGTATATATATATATATATATTATATATATATATATATATATGTATATTCATTACAGTTGTTTCAGTTGTATAGATGTGTGTGTGTCTTCCCCACCCCCACCCCACCCCGCTTGTAAACAAGATTTTCTCAGCTCATTATTGGTGGATGTATACCACATTTTTGATCAGGGCCGTAGATCGCAAAGAAATCATAAGTTAAGAAGATAAAGCTTCAAAGTGTAGATCACAGGGATGCCCCTCCCCCACCCCCACCCCCACCCCCCAAAAAAAGAATCTTAAATCAACACTTTTTTGAGCAAGGTGTGCAAACAGCGCTTTCCTGGAGACTTCTGAAAAATGACAAATCCGTTTTCACGGTTATTACAGTACCATACCACAGTTGTTTTCGATACACGTCAACTGTTATTTCAGTCCAGTTTTTTCAAGTTATAGTGACCCTGAAAAAGACAAAGCCTTGACTTTCTGTGATAATTATTTTTCATATTAAAAGAGAAATTGTCAGACAAATGTTGATTTTCTGTAATGAATTTTAGTATGAAAAGGGAGATTGTTGATATGGCTGGACGATTTTGGTTTGCTCTCCTTTGTGTCCAAGTGGTTCTAGGAGAGGGGTAAGCGACCCCTCTGACCACAACATGATCTCATGTCAACAACCTTTTTCTTGTTCATCTGTGTGAGGCTTGACGTGATCGATTTGTTGTCCCTGGGGGTATGCCGGGGGTTCTTTCAGTACAAATAGTATATACCCACCTTCTGGAAGTTCTGTGCTGGAAAATATACTCTTTTCTGTCACTCTCTTTGTTGCTGCCTTGTTCGTTTGCTTTCTGTCATTTATTCCTACCGTTTTCTGCCTTTCTGGTCCATTCACCTCTGTGTGTTCGATATAAAGTCTTACGTACTTCCTCTTGGGATGAACAACTGGGCAATGCATTAAGCGCATTTTTTTGTTGTCTCTAGGCAGATGCGATAATTATGAGGAAGCAATTTTAGGCAATTTAGGC
>JAPXFY010000014.1:65225740-65228240 GCA_030674185.1 Monoplex corrugatus
CGCGCGCGCGCGCGCGCGCCACACACACACACACACACACACACACACACACACACACACACACACACACACACACACACACACATACACAAACGCACACACACGAGCACACAAATACATAAACACGCACGCTTGTACCCACACAAACAAACGAACACGTATCTACTCCCTGTGTGTGTTGTGCCATCCCTTCTACCGACACATCCAGTCTACGTCTCTGCTGTCCTCCAGCGGGGATGCTGGGGGCTCTTTAAGTAGAAATAGTACCTCCCCTTATAAAATTTGTGCTAAAAATGTCCTCTTTTCTGTCACTCTCTTTGTTTCTGCCTTGTTCCTTTGCTTTGTTATTTCTTCCGATCATATTTTGCCTGGCTGGTCCATTCATCTGTACGTGTTCAGTAAAGTCTTACCCCCCCTTTCAGGTTTCATTGATGTTAAGCGCATTTTTGGCTCTAGGGACATGAGATATGCGGAGGCAATTTTAGGTATTTGAGGCCCGTTTTTATATGTTTTCAGAGTTTTAAGTCATATTGAAATTTGTATTCGATTCAGGTATGCTCTATGAAGTCCCTTGTGTGATAAATTGGACGGAGTGTTCAGCGCTACGGGCATTTCCTTAGATTATGTACGTGAATGTATTGTATATGTTAATTTTCTTTTCCTTTTTTCCTGTTGAAATATTGTGTATGCCTTCAGACGGCTGTAGCCCTGATATGGCTCTACGCAGTCGGCTGGGCTTTAAACAGATATAACAATAACAGTTAGTTATACAAAAGCAAGGTTATCTTTTGTCAGGTACATTGACTCGGAAACAATATTGCCAGTAGCAGTCTGTGTCTGCTTTAGATATGAATTAAAAAAAAGATAGAATGAAATGTAAGTCACTAGTTTAATTTCATAATATGAAAGAAAATCCAGCCAAAAGATTGGGACTGTTGATTTTCATGTAAAGGTTCTTTTTTTTCTGTCAAGTAATGTGAACAGGTAAGGAGTTCCTCACTGACTGGGTGACATTTCATTCCAGAACTTTTTAAATTAAAGGCATCACCAGTGCAAAAAAAATATCACAATGCTTGCATTTTTTTCTTTCCTTGTGAGCTCTCTTGTTCGTTGGTGAGACCTGTCAAGTCAATGATTACGTTGTGTATTTTTTGAAAGCAGAGCAGTATAGTATCAACATTCAGCTTTTATTTGAGATCAGGGAGAAGTCAGGTATCATGTTACCAATCAGTTGTTACTATAGAAAGTGGTCATGACAGGTCAACAATACTTTTACGGAATTGAAAAGAAAACGCCAAAAATCAGCTTTCTGTTAAAACCTACGCGAAGAACTCAATGACACACACACACACACACACGCACACGTGCACGCACGCACGCACACAGACACAAACACACATGCACGCAAGCACGCGCGCGCGCACACACACTCACACACGCATGCAGTCACGCACGCACACACCCGCACGCACACACACACACAGCCACACACACACACACACGCTCGGGCACGCACGCACGCACGCACACACACACACACACACACACACACACACACACACACACACACACACACACACACACACAGGTTGCAAGCAACACACACACACACACACACACACACACAGATTGCAAGCAAACACACACACACGCACACACACACACACATGCGTACACAGACACACACACACAGACACACACACACACACACGCACGCAATCACACACACACACACATATTCACACACTCAAACACACAAACACACACACACACACACATACACACACACTCCTCTCTGTCTCTACTCTCTATCTGTCTCTGTCTGTCTGTCTGTCTGTCTCTCTCTCTCTCTCTCTCTCTCTCTCTCTCTCTCTCTCTGTCTACACGAAAAGCATTTACACAAATCATTCAATTTCAAAGACTTCAATTCGATTCGTCATTAATCGTTAGATTTTTTTTCATTATTTATTTTATTTCTCCCTTTCTCTCGTCGGCTTTAATTACACCAAGGAAGATGTGGGTGTACCAAGAGTTTAATGCCATCATCTCAGGAAAAATTATGTTCTTTAATTAAACTTTTTTCCTTTATCCAATATTGTTTGAAAGTTCTGGTCGACCTTTGGAACCAAACCGTGCGTGCACTGACTTCGAATCGGCTGTTTATGAGGTATCTCATTGATTCGCAGATACAGAACATTGTGCTGCTTAAAGTGCAACTGGGGACAAAAGCGGTGCAATAATGTTGTTTGGGGACGTCGTAGTGAAGTGGGTAAATGTGAAACTTCTAGTTGCAAGATCCTGGGTTGAATCCTCCTAGTTCACAGGTAAATTGCTCGGTAGTTCAATATCGCGGATGATGGTCGGAAAAAGGTTAGGGACTAATAATGGCAGACGAAATGATAAAAAGGCGATCCCAGCACAGTTTAACTGTTATCATTGATTCAACCGTCTAATATCACTCTTAGTGAAAAGACGTTAAATCAAAGAATGAACGAATCAT